>VWZU01007037.1:751375-784221 GCA_013397095.1 Sterrhoptilus dennistouni | reverse complement strand
CCCCCCCCCCTTTATTATTAATACAAAAAAGTTTTTATGCCATATTAAAAGAAGACATAATAATAAAACGGCTAGTGTTGTGTTATTTCATAGTTCAGTTATCGCACATACATCCTAAATCTGGATATCAGAAATTTATGTTCATTTTTGTCATTCCAAGAAAGAAAGAAGATTGAAAAATAACATTAACCCTAGAAGTGATTTCTCAAATCTCTCTATTGTTTCAGTACAAATTAGATATCGAAATACCTTTGAGAACATTTCACTTTGGTGTGAACCATGCTTGTGCTCACTCAAAGGCATTTCTGAGTAGATTTTACAAAGAAGAAAACTGTATTTATCATCTTGCTTGATAGCAGTCTTCATGTCCGCCATGCATATTTTTGGGAATAAGCTCTGTGGGAGAGAGTGTTTTTTGATAGTTGTAGCCTTTACTTGGTTAAATACACTGGTGCACCTTAAATGTAAGCACCTGTAAAATACCAAGTACCATGAAAATAAATGAGGCATGTTAAAATTAAATCCAAGTCAAGAAGCTGAAAATAAGAAGCAATTTGCCACAGCACGTTAAAGATTTTAAAAATGTTGAATTGTGCCAGGAAGTTGGTGCCTCTAGATAGGTGTGGAAAAGGAACTGCCCAGCTTGTCTCCCAGGATGTGCTGTTTCTTCTGTTGTGGAGAAGGATCAACTTCTCTCATCTTTCTGAATATGAGGTGTCATTGAAGCTGGCTAGATTGTTCACCTCCTGACCAAAGGTGATGTTGAGCTTCTCCTGAGCAGGTGTAACTGCATCCTGCCTGCACACAGGAATTACTCTCCTATTCATTTCTGTCAGCTGGGGAGGCTGACTGACCTCCCAGTGAAAACCCACTCAACATACACCTGCTTAGGTTCATTTGTACATTCTTACTTGATCTTTGGAAATTACCAGTTTGCCTTTACGTGCCCTTCTTTTGTCCTGGTTTGTGAGGTGAGGCTGTGAGAGCCCAGCAGTGACAGGTGGGGTGTGAGTGGCTGCTGCAGCGTGGGGTCCCCCTGTCACTGTTCCCTGGCCCTGAGAGTGGCTGCCCCAGCAGTGGGGCAGCTTGTTCTGACCCCCTGACATGGGAGGCAGCAGGAGCAGAGGGAATAAGACAGGAAAACATTAACTACTAACCATACCAGTAAATGGGTGGTAGTTTTAAGATTAGTTAAATGTTGGTGCCTTCACTGTTTTTATTCCATGTGCTTAATCTCTCTTCCCTGTAGGCTGAAGGTCCTGTGAGCTTCATTTTCCCTTTGATTTCCAAGGGGCAGCTTTCTTCTTACCCTGGCTGAGATTGTCAAGACAGTTTTTCCTTCGGCTCTGAGCTGATATTTTGTCCACATGGGTGCCCTGGAGATGTGGGTTCCATTTCACTGCCAGCTGAGGTTATCTCTGTGAGCCCAGTGACTGTCATGTGCAGGCTTTATTGGGAATGGGGAATAGATGTGTTCACAGGTGCTCTACATGTTACTTTAAAATGCTTCCAAGTCTAAATTTGAAGTCTTTCTTGACTCAAAAGGCCAACCAATATTAGTTAATCTCTTACTTTTCATTACTTTTCTAAGAAGGTTAACTTGACTGGGCTGAAGGAGCTAGAGTACATATATATGCAAATAAAGGCAGACTTGGTATCTTCTGACTTGCCAGAAGTCTGACAAGGATAAATTAAATTTCTAGTGCATGTTCTTAACAGAGCTCAAACATAATAAACAGAAGAATGTGCCTACTCATTATTTTAAATTCTTTTTCTTTTGTAGGCTTCATTTCTTGTTGATGAAGTCAGCAGCATCATTAAAGAGGTAATTTAAACATTTTCACTTTGTTGGTGTGAAATTTCATATGTTGTATGCTGTGTTCTAAAAGGCATTCAGTAAAATGGGATAAATTATATGTAATAGATTTCTAGATAGTTTGCTGTCAAAGTACAGGTAACTTGATTTAATCAGTATATCAGCAGAAATTATAACAAGCTTTAGCTGTGATATATATTACAAATCCAAGAGATACTTAAAGTAATTTCACACACTCCTCTCTGGTTGCACTGCATCCCTATTAGAATTTCTAGGGGGATGTTTTATGTTAAGCACTGTAGAAATAGATTTTGTGCTTTAGTAAAATACAGGAGTTTTTTGTAGACTGCATATGTGTGTTGCTGTGTTCTTTCAAGATGCCTTTCTCCAGAGTTCTTGTTTGTTTGGAATGATTGAACTATTCTTGTTGCTAAGAAACATGAATTTTCTGTCTAGAAAAATTCCAGCAGGATTTGGAATCCCTCTTGTAGACTAGTGCAGTCGTTTTGTTGTTGCAAAATAACTGTTTGGTCAAACTCTGTAAATTGAAGATACATGCTTTAATACATGCTCCTGTCTCTTCTGAATTCAATTTTATAGTTATTTTTAAAATAATTTCTGTGATGAAAAAATGTGCCAATTAAAACCATGTAGGTTTAACATACTTCTGTTTATGCCTTAAAGGGGAAACTATCCTCATAAGTAAAATAGATTATTTGGCTGGAGGTTTCTGCTCTGTTAGTGGCCAGCAACTACTTCTGTTTCTTCTGTTTTAGTCTGGGTGTTTGTTTCCCAGAAATTATTCAGCTCAAAAATTGGAATTTCATCTCCATAGAGGAATAGATGAATGAGCTATTGTACTACTGTGCTTTTTTTAATCCTCTTTAGGACATTACAAATAACCTAAATATCACAACAGAAGGTGGGATCTGTGATGATCTATCATGAGTCTGGCTCAGACTCTGACCTGCATGTTTTTAATAACTGAAAACACTTCCAACAGGCAGTGTGGGTCAGCAGTATTTAGGAATTCCCTGTGGGCATGGGGTCCATGTTGGAAAGGGTTCATGGGTGCCTTGCAGCTGACAGCAGTGCAGCTCCTTGACCTGTTTGTCCCCCCCAGGCCATCGAGGGTGCCATCGGTGGCAATGCCTACCAGCACAGCAAAGTGAACCAGTGGACAACAAGTGTGGTGGAACAAACCCTGAGCCAGCTCACAAGGCTGGGGAAGCCCTTCAAGTACATCGGTGAGCTCAGCTTTCCCTTCTCTCTGACAGCTGGCATGGTCAAGTGCACCACTAGGCAGGGGCTGGGGGAAGATTTTAGGGAGAGCCTTGTCTGTAAACTGCTCACAAGCATGTATGTTTGCTTATGTGTGTGTGTGTGTGTGTGTGCTAAGCTGAGCAAAAATGGAGCTAAATGTTAATTAATGTTAGTGAGAAATTAATCAAAGCTTCTCTACTGACTAACAGTGACCTGTGTGATTATGCAAAAGAATGGTGCTGGGCTACATACAGCAAGTTCTTGCTTCTGGGACAACTCCAGTGATGGTAAGGAAAACAACTCTTGGATTTTCCAACTAGCAGCTCAGTATGCCAGTCTCTTTAAGGCTAGGCCTCATACCTCTCCCCCCAGGTCTGTAGTTTTGGAGTAATAGCATAGTGTTTGGTATTTTTTCCATCTGGCTGTGATGCTAACTGGGCTGTGTATGAAATGTTGGGCTGTTGTAAAAGCTTCCTTCTTAAGATTCTTAAAGGAAACAAGTATAAAAATGCATGTAATCACTTTCACTTCCTTCTCTTTCTGAAACCCTCTTTTTGTATTTGCAGGAACCTGCACTGTGAGATGGGAGAATAAGACCATGTACTGTATTGTCAGTGCCTTTGGACTCGCACTATAATTGCCTTGAAACTGTTCATTCTTCTCTTTCCTATTCCAGCACTTGATTCCATCTCCACTCAAACTGTGAATACCTGAACAACTTGTTTTTAATGCATTTTTTAGTAACTTTCTTCAAGGTAGAAATTTGAAAACGTGCTGTTACCTGTTTTATGTTTGTACCTAGTACCATACCAGTGTTTTCTATACTTTTTTATCACTTCAAAACTTCTCTTCAAGGTGCTAATACTGAAATCTGCTGCAGTGCAAACACTTTCTCTAGATTTCTTTTAGACCAATATAAATGAGACACTGACTTTCACACTTTGTACTTTTGGTTAGCATTAAATTATTGAAATTCATAACCATTGGTGTGATTCATTTAAACTTAAATATTTTGTTATTGGGGGAAAGAGTTTTTTCAATTCTCTTTAAGGTAGTCGAGGTACATACTACAATGCAAAGCACTTTCGTAATTCTGCCGAACTCACTACAAAGTTGCAAGAAAATGATTTTGTTTATCAAAAAGTAACTTGGCTGCATTTTTGGGACCTGTTTAATTTTTTGTATGGTATTTAGAACATGGAACGGTAACTGCCTTCATTGAACGAAGACAGATAAGGAATTTTTCACATTCTGGAAGTGCTCAGCAAGCTGTACCTGGGTAATCATTCACTTCTGCAGTGATTTGCATGTATTAAGTAGGTCTGGAACATAGCTTCAGTCCATGTTAATTTTGCTGATAGTGAGAGTGATGAGCTCTGGTAGCTCATGACACATGATTCTTTCTGAAAGGGGGAAAAACTGCCTTGAGGCAATATGACTAAACAATATGTGAGTAAGTCTCCTGCCTTCTAAAGTTGCAGAAGAATAACAAGTAAAACAAGTTTTCAGCATAGGCTTTGGTAATGTTTTTTCAGCTAATTAAAGAAATGGGAGCATACTCTGAATTTCAGAAAACCTCTGCCAACAACTGTGCTGCTTCTGCAAGCAGTAGCTCACTGCTGATGAAGCTGAGAGAGTTAGAAACCCATGTGGGAGAGCATCCCTGGGCTGGAATATGTCCAAGCAATCTCTGATTTGCTTCTTTGTAGTGATAGCTAGAGAGGCTGACCTGGAACAGAGGCTAGACAGAGTTAAAGGAATAAAATAGGTATTTATTAAAAGCTCTGTCTAATGTTTTCAGCATCTGGTTCTTAGCTAGAGCTGTTTAAGAGAGATGATTGCTACTACAACACTCTGATACCGTGATCTGGAGAGATTAATAGTGCAGGTTCAAATGACAGAAGAGCATTTATTTGGCATAGTGTTACGTGTTCTGTGCTAACTCTGCTCAGGGTAGTCGGACTGGAAAGCCCTGTGCTAGGCACGGCTTTGACCCTCTTCCTCCCTATCCATATCTGCTGTCAGAAGAGCAAAACAGGTGTATGTATCAGCAGCTTTGGGCTTGGCATGTTTGAGACTTCTAATAGAGCTGAAAGGCTTCCGTATTTCTGCTGGCAAGCCAGTTTCAAAACAACTCTGTAAACACATCTTCATCACAAGCTGCTTCCATCTTTCACATGTCCTAGTGAGTGCTACAGGCTATAGAGTGTGTATATACCTTAACCTGAGAAGCACATCCCTTACACTGCTGTAAGAGAGCTTTAGTATGGGTTCAGTCTTCAGTCAGAAATGACACACCACCTTTTTTGCTGTTTGTTGCTTCATGCATATGCTGAGCTGCAAAAAAAAAAAAAACCAAAACAACCCAAACAAATGTTTGAGCTGCTTGTCAGTGTAAAGGCTGACAGGCATGGGAGGAGAAACCCCTGTTGCATTAAAACAGGAATTGTGCTACAGAAAGGTAGATACAGTTCTACAGATGGTTTTACATGTGAGCAATAACCAGTACTTCAATATAAGTTTTAGGACTACAGAAAGGGGTTTAGAGGTTGTGGATTTTTAG
Organism: Sterrhoptilus dennistouni; assembly: GCA_013397095.1. NCBI lineage: Eukaryota > Metazoa > Chordata > Aves > Passeriformes > Zosteropidae > Sterrhoptilus > Sterrhoptilus dennistouni. The sequence continues at coordinate 778,579 of VWZU01007037.1, read as the reverse complement.
GTGTTGGTTTCCCACTCCCATGATTAAAGTAGTGCTTTTCTTTAAAATTGCACAACAACTACTGTTCTGGTGTTCTACAGTAACAGATTTTAAAATTTTCATTACCTTCAAACACTTCAGTTTTAAGCACTTTTTCCAGGGGATGATGGCCAGCTTATCTCAGTGCCAAAGTAAAACATTTGGGTGATGAGCTGGCAGTCCTGGCTCCTGGTAATTTGCCTTAAAAATAATAAACCCAAACTGTGGATGGAGCATTCAAGGTAATCATACAGTCATTCTCTGCTGTCTCTTGCTTATTGCCTTGGCTCTTCATATGATTACAGCTGCAGGAATGGGGGCATGGCAGACCCAGTCTGCAGGGGAGGAGGAGGAAGGGGGAAGACATTCACTGTCACTGCCACAGAGGAGTCTGACCTGTGAAAACTAAAATCTAAGGAAATGGCTCCAGGATTAGCTGTTCCTGCTAAACAAGCACCACCCTATCTGATACTACAGCCAGGAGTAAGCTGCATATCCATTTTTGCAGGGAAGTCTGTGGCCATTTTATTCAGCACAGAGAGATTTCAGCCTCCCCTCAAGTTTATATAAGAAACGACATCACCCCAAACAGCAAGTAACGTGCTGATTGCTTTCACAGTCTACCAGGTATGAGCACACTTTTGGAAGACAGAATTTTTTTAAGAAGTTGATGAATGACATCAGCATCTTCAACCATCTCTAAACCTGTTTTTTATTATTGGTATCAACATTCACCAGAATTCTCACTGCCAGCATGGGCACAGCAAGCTTTGCAAAGCCACTGTGAGAACATTTGAAAATGCCAGGTCCCTGGGTGGCGTATTTAGCAACCTGTCCTTCCACCTTCAAGTCTGGGCAAGATAATAAAACCCCCCAATAAACAATACAAAACATCTGTGATGACACAGCCTCTTGGATCCCATCCTTATGCAATTAACCAAGTTTAAATATGCATAAGATAGTGCATGTAAACTGAAAATATGTGTAACTCATGAAAACAAGTTTATGAGAAGGAAACTAAAATTGAGTAGAAGGAAAATAAACCCAGGATACAATATAAAGATATAAAACTTTATTATGAACATATTTAACAACGATTATGCACATAAAGTCTTCCAAGAAACTTCCTTGAAGTAAAAGACTCAGTTTTCCTTCATATTCCACATTAGCATGAAGTTTTACAACATAAATGGATAATTTCCTTTATTAGCACAACTTACAGATACACAGAATATTTAACGTCCTCATGCACACTTTCTCAAAGCAGCGTTTAATTACAGCTTCTCATTAAACAGAGCATTTATCTTACACATTTTTATACCATTTTGGTACACAAATTTTTCCGTATTTTCATTTTACATATTTACAAACTCCTAAAAAAAGTTTTACAGTAATGCAAAAGTTATTACTGGCATAAGCAAAAGGAAATGGTTGGGGAAATCAGGTGACTATGGATAAAATGTTGTCATTTGGCTCAGAGAAAGACAACAGATCAAAGTCTTTCCTAGCTGGAACTGTTCTCCCCAATATTGGTACCACAGATCCAATGCACAAGCTGTTCCTCACTGGTGTTAAGCCTTAGGCTTCCTCTTTGCCAGTCCTAGGAAAGTTTTCCACCAATTTCAACACCAACTGTATTTGTAAAACAAATATTACAGAGTAGGTGCTATGACTGGCTTGCACTCAATTACTGATTTCCTAGAAGTCCCTTGTAATCACTGTGTACATGGAAGTCTTGCAGTTATTAATGGTTGACATCTCCTTTGGAGCCAGGCTCACTGTGTGCTGTGGGGCCTTCTTGTGTACATTTCTTGTTTTGTACAGTTGCAGTAGTGATTGAAATAACTACTTTAGCAGTCATAAAAGGAAAGCCAGACTAGTTTCTTAAACAGATTTCTTCTGTTTGACCCTTAGATTTCAATACTTTACTCAAAGATGAACTTATCCCACCTAATCCCTCAAACTGTTTACAATCTATACTGGAATATTCTTCAAATATTGTCTCTGCTCTTCAATCATGGAAATAAGAGGAGTCTTGCTAGCAAAATGAGTTCCTCATCTGCTTCATTGCTTTTGCCATCTTACTGTATATTGAATTTGATGCAACAGTGACTCAACCAAGCTACCCTAACACTGCAGCACTTCCAAAATAGAAAGCTATTTTGCATGGCAAACATTACTTAAATATAATCTCAGAAAATGACCAAAGAAATTTTCTCACTATTTTCATAGTGAGATACTTTAAGTACACACTTCCCATTCTTAGCTTTTCTATTTCCACTTTGAATGTAGTGATGTAGTGAAGTTTATTCAAACAAAACAGCAAGAGAAATGGGTTGAAAACAGCTTAGAAAAAATAATCTCCAAGTTAGACTAAAAATACGCTTTTTAGTTAATGAAATCCCAAGGCATGATGACACTATTTGAGAGTTAACTGTAACTACCAGTTCAGACTGTGATAAGAAACATTAGTGTACTTTGCACATTGGTCAAATCTTATCTCTTCATAACAACTTAGGAGAGAATTAAACAGTATCAGAGGAAAAATATTCAAGTATAGAATCATACAAACTGTAAATACCAGTTTTTGAAAACCTACTTCATGTATCCACTGTTACTCCAATGGAACTTGAAAGGATTTGGCTTATGTAAACAATGCCACATTGGTTGCCAAGTCTGATTCTGCACCTTCAAATAAGGAGACTTATCTCAGGAATAGTAAAAATGAGAATGGACTCTACAATTTTAGGATACAGAGCATCTCCCATACCCTCCCAAAACAGTCTAAAAAGAAGTGCTGAAGGTACGTTTTACTACAGTTTACTGGAAAGAAAACACCACTAATTTGAATTGCTTCTTTAGTGTTTCCCTGTATGTACTTCTGAAGTAATATTGATTAAAAAGTTAAAGGGAAAAACCTGCTCTTCCTCCCCAGCAATTTCCTTGCTTTAGCCATCCATCAGTGCTTTGGCTTCTGATGAAGAAATGATCCCTGGCACAAAAAGGTTTTCATTTCAGATACTCTCCAAAAATTTCACAGCTCTACCTAATTTTAAAAAGTTTTCCCTCTCTCCCTCATTCACACACACTGTCTCACAACACATCTTTAGCAGAACACTGATTTAATCTGAACTGTTCTATGACAGCAAGGGCACAACCACATGAAGCAGTTCCTGTGGTCCTCTCTAAGTGAGTTGCTGCCTTGTGCAGCCTCCCCTTCATGATCCTGAACAGCCACCAGGAGGTTATTGCAGTGGGCACGGTCTAGAGCAGTTGTTGCATTAAAGCACGACAAAAATCCTTTTCCCCCAATATGATTCAGCAAGTCTAACAGGACTCCATTGCACTATTCTGTTTAAATGATGAGCACAATTCCCTAGTGCAACCCAGCACCATATCGTAGCAGATTAAGAGTGCTTTTGAGAGTCTTCTAAAGCAGCAGGGCAGAGAAATTTTATAAGAGTAAATCTCTGTTACAAGTATATTTAAAAAGCAGATACTTTTAGAAAGGTCAAGTATCTGAAACCAAAATTACAAACAAACATCTTAAATAAAGAACCAAACAATGGTGGAGGAGAAAACCAACTTCTAAATAGAGAAGCAGCAGCATCGTACAAGGAATACTTAATTCCTGAATAACTTTGTTCCAGCACAGACTGGAATACAGATAATCACAAATTGTGCTGGTAAAAGTCCCCATCATACAGGTGGCAACTGGTATGACAGAGAAACTGAACTGTGCACAAAACATGTTCACAAGCTGACTCTCAGGCACGTTCAATACATGAGCAAGCACAACTGTTCCTAGCATGTAGAGTAACTATTAATACAACTTAAGGGAAAACTGATGTAGGAAAAAAACCCTCTAAAAATGAAATGTTTGGAAATTTGAAACTGTAATTCTTTAGAAAACTTTCATACTCTATTCTCTGCAAGTAACAATCTCTTCCAGCATACAACACCAGTAAGAAGTGAGTACTGGCTTCCTTGTGAGATTTGTTGTTGCTGAAATATTTCCATTTGAAAGGGCTGTTTATAAAAACCAACACAGACACTTCTGCTGTGGCAGTAAAGCATGTCATGAAACATATATTATACAAATAATTTTGCACCACTGAGACTATTTTGGCTCACTACAAATTGCCTACTTGCCCGTATCTTGCACTTAAAAATCTGGTAAACTTACTGAAATGTATTTTTAAAATGGCCTTAAGTCTGTATCACTGATTTGAAGAAAGAATAGAAAACTTGTGTCTTCTTGCACTGATTCAAGAAAAACCCAACAAAACAAAAACCACCAAAAAACCCCCACTTCATTTCCTGCCTCCAACTCAAAAGGCTAAGGTAGAAAATTGAAAGGGAAATGAGGCACTTCATACTGTGGTGGACAGTACACAAAACAGCTAATGCAAAATGCAACAGATGAATGGCAGTATGCTGTACACCATCCTAAAGAGAAAAAACCAAAACAAAACAAACAACAAAAAAGCAACCAAAACCAAGCAGCGAGGGAGCAATTTGAAGCTCAGTATATAATCTGTGAGACTTTTAAAAGGAAATAGACGAAGATTTTAGTCCACAGACATTCTACTATCAGGCATTTTATAAGAGATGTAAAAATTTTGGTTTCTTCAGTTTTCACCACAAATAGTTCCAACATTTGTTTTCTCAGTTTTATCCTTGTAAACAGAAAGAGAAGCAGGATGTCCTTCCTGGGAGTTGGTGTTCAGACAACAGCAGACTGCAGGAAGCCAAAGAAGTTGTCCATCAAGGAAAACTTCAGAACTGGCTGAACTCCAGATGAACAAGCCTATCTGCATTGAAACCAGCCAATCAATCACTGTCTGACTCTTCTTTATACTTGGCTCTAATAGCTTGGCCGTTCTGCAGGGGCATCTCTTCATAGTCACTCCTGTGAAACAGACATGTGCTGTAACTTCTGAACAGTGTTCAGATAGGAAGTTGCAAATAAAGAGGAATGTTCTCAACTACATTGAGGCATTAAATTTTTACTTGGGTAAGAAGCTGGTATCTGTTTTTCCTCCTTGTGGGAGCTATGAACAACACATGATTTTTCTCCAGAGGTTGGTGCATAATAAAACTTATTCTAGTGAAAGCCATTTTTCACATGGATTTGCAAGAAGCAAGCTGGCACTACCACTACTCATCTAACTAACCAAAGGCAAGCTATCCCAGCATGAACTTGTTCAGGTTGGTGCAGTGTTGGTCCCATTCTCACTTTCCAGCCATTTCAGTGTCTTTGGTAAGAGGTGAAAACATCATGGGTGTATTTCAGTGTCCAGCACAGAGACACCTGACTGGGATGGCTTTCAAGTGCTACTATAATTTTCATATTGCATATAATCGTGCAAGTCAAGGAAGTTTTGCTAGGCTTGATTATTCTTCATTCAGTAAGTGCTGGAGACTTAAGAAGCACCACTCTCCTTCCCTGAAGCATTTACATGTGAGCTGACTCTGCTAATTCCATCTGACTCCTGCTGTCCTTCCCAGCGTAAAAAGCAAGCCCTTTCCCTTCACAGCTCTTACTGCCTTTGCTCCATGAGCTACCAGCATCACACTTTCTTACCTGTTTGTATCAGTGCCATGGCAATCCCTTTTAGAAACCAAAAAAAAAAGAGAAAAACCATGCATTCTCATTGTATTTCTGTTTCAGAAAAGGCTACATTTCTATTCTTTAGGCAGAAAACTTCCACTAACAAACCCTTAATTAATATTAAAAGAGTATTACAAAAATAACACACCAGAAGTAACTCTCCATGGGTATTTTATACTCTTACCCATAAATCACATCGTCATCTGAATCATTCAGCATAGAAAAAGCAGGATTGTCTTTCAACTGTGATTCTGGAAAACACAAATAATTTAGTGTATTAAATATAAAAATGTGACTGTAGTGCTAACTCAACACTGTAGCAACACACACAACTTCCAAGGCAGTCACAACCACGGTTCAACAAAACTATATCCAAACAGGAATTCTCGCCTTTAAATTCACTGCCCTTCAGACACATAATTATAGTGCTCTTAAGAGTTAAGGAGACAACATAATTATCTCATTTTAGACAGATATTCTCCATGTTGTCTAACTTCATTTCCTCCCGTGTAATTTCCTGTGTTGTATTTTAACCTGCATATAAACTGATTATTCTCAATCAAAATTTCATATGCACAAACTTCTTGCTTATTTCTAAGCTAAAAATATAGTAGAACAAAGTTGGAATCCCTTGACTACAAGTCAGTGATTATCCAGTTATTTTCCATCCTTGAAAGAGATAAAGGACTTGTACCTTTATGGTGAGATAAAAAGTGAGAGAAACACATACTTTCCAATTGCTATTTAAGCCAATTCCATCTAGCTTGTTTTAAAGCCTTCATTTCTTGCATAATCTGTGCTACTTAGCTGCAGCTCATAGTTATATGCAAATAAAATTCAATCTAGCAATTTGCCATAGCATTTTTTTTCCTGGCAGCATTTTACCTTCTGCTGTCTACAAACATGTATTTCTGCAACCCAGAAGGCTTTCAGCTTTATCTGCATCCAGCAAATTCTTCTTCCATTCTGGATTAAAAATTAGCATTTTTCTGAAACAGTTCTATCCATCTCAAGTCTAAATGAGAGAAATGATGTGCTCCACTGTTTAGTGCCTTCCCTCTGCATGCCCTCAGCATACAAGATATAATTGAACAGGCTGCTAGATAATCTATGCCTCCTTTCCCATGAAAGGTTGGGCCACATCATCTTTCCAAGTATCTTCCAACCTGGTCTCTTCTATGGTTTGTACCTTGAACAGAATGCTGAAAGCAGAGAGTGTACTCAGTAAAAATATTTATTTTAATGACCTTTATCTGTTAGTGAGGGAAATGCTTTATAATCATCATGTAAGTCAGACTGTATCCTTCACACTGGAATGCAAAGCCAGAATTGCCACTGACCCAATCCTTTATCTCCCTTTACATGGGCCCTGTGCAGCCCTCCTCATAGCAAGTTCTCCAACATTCCTCCCATATTAGAGATCAGTTTCACTCCTACTTTTCCAACAGCATTTGGATTTCAGAGTCCTGTGTGCCAGCATGCCAATGTATTAACTTTCCTTAGAACAAAGTACAAATGAAGTGATGCTGTTCCTTAAGGGCTGTCTGTGAGTCACTCCAAAGGTTGGTGCATTCCATGCAAGCATCATACTGACTGTAAACTTGATCTAAGTGCACAAGAATTCAAGCCCAGCTAAGCAGTTGATTACATTTTATGTGTTTCTTCATGTTGCCAATACTAATTTGCTCCAGAGCAGAGAGTGCAGCTTCTGCTTATGTTAACTCAAAGCAAACCAGAACAGTAATGAGACAACCAGAACACAAAGACATTGCACAGCATCTGCTAACCCAGCAGCTCTTGTCATCCCTGTCTGCCAGACAACGGCTCACACTTACCATACAGTGCATTCTTCGAGGGGGAATACACAAAGGCCAATGTGTAGAGATAAAAGTTCAATAACCCATAAAATGATAAGAATTCTGCTGGTACTAAATGTCAAGGATATTGCTCAATATAGTTCCATACGTATTAACTTTGGAAACAAGACCCAACCCATACAGGCTGTTTCAATAGAAAGAATGTTTACCTTACTGAATTTGTGAGCATGAATGGCTAAACAAAATTGCATGTTTCAAATTCGATGACAACTAATGTACTCAGGCTATTTCAAGGTAAAACTCCCACTGAAAACAAAGCTTTAACACCAGTAACATTTGCTGAGGTACAGTCTGCTCTTGAGCACTGGAGTGCATCAATCTGTCAATCGAACAGTTCTGCCTTGAATGCTGAAAGAAAGCAAAGTTGGGTGTTCAGGTGGCTTTGGCTTGGTTTATTTTTTAAAAAGTTCTTCCTTGGCACAGTGATGAAGAAGGAAGGAGAAAGGACTACGTGTGGATGGAACTCTGAAGATGGTTTCTTAGCATTGTTTTAGGTGAATACTAAAGGTTTTACATATTGTTTTCTCCTACCTCTCAACTCATACCTAAGCTAATCAGCAACCAGGGCAGCTGCAATCACACAAGCACTCTCAAAAAGCAGAATGTATTAGGATCTCATGGTTCAGGGCCAGGAGTACAGGTCACAATCCTGTTGTCAACAGACATTAGAAACAGTCTCTCCCAAGCCACTTAAATTCTCTGCTGTGACCTGCATCACAACACAGACTTGGACCAACACTCAAATGCATTTTCAGTGACATCAAAACTATTAATTTCTCATACTTTAGTATGCCCCATGACAACTGGTAAGTATAGAGCAAACAACTGAGACAGCAAATACTGCCAAATTTGCTGTAATATCTCATTAAAATGAGTTAGATATGCACCAGGCATGCTTATTGAAGACTTCATTCCTCCTGAAGAGTATCACAAGCAGTTGTGATGCATGTGATATGGACACACTAGACTGAGACTGTCTAGGTCATAACCTTTAAAAAGAGCCATTACAAAATGCTGACAGGAAATCTCAAAGAAAACAGACTCAACTTCATGAGGCCACCTGGAAGTCAAAGGTCTCAGTCTTAAGTACATAATTTTAAAGCACCTTCTGCATGAAAACAGATTAACGTTCCTACTTAAGCAGTATCACAACACAAGGATATAGTTCTGATAATGAGTTGACAGCTCAGCAACAAAGTTGTCCTGTAGAACTTGTGCTCCAAAGCGTAGGTAGAGTATAACAATGCTGTGGGGAAAAAAATAAAGCATATAGGTGTACTGTGTCCTTAGGCTGCAAAATTGAAACAGAAGGTTGACACAAGAGTATATGAGAGAATAATTATGTTATCATGCTGACCATTTATTTTAAGATATATTTGCTTTGCTAGTTCTAAATTAAGAATGATTTTTTTTGTGATTAAAAGTTAGCACTCAGCTGAGAAAAGCAGAAATTCTCAGATTTCATCCACTACAGACAATCCAAGAGTCAACAGCTATTTGAAGTAACAGCTTGGTGTAGGGAAAACAGATATTAACAGTAATGTAAGAAACTAACTGTAAACTTCTGTTTTGACTAAGTGAAGCCTACAAAGCTCCAGAAGAGCTCTGCCAAGTGAACTTCTAAATCTTGAGCACTGCCCATGGTAATCAAAATAATGTAAAGTTAGTTCAAAAGCCTCAAGAAGGGTTAAAAAATGAAGAAAGGCTCGCCATCACAATAATATTAAAAGGCATTCTTCAGTTTCACTGACTAATTTATTAGCAACAAAACGTATTCAAAGCCCTGAAAAAAAGGTTAGAAAAGTAAGGAGTACTGACAAAAGTACTTTGAAAAGCCTTACCTAATGACAAGCACTACAAAGGTTAATGCAGTCAAGAATTTTAACCTGAGATCTGAAAAAGATTGAGAAAAGTTGTTATCGGTGAATTTACACCTAGATCTAGTAGAAGCAAGGCCATTTGGGAAGAATCAAAAGAAGTATTCCTTACCAACATAAGGCATGTTTCGAAGTTCTGAGCATGCCCTTACTATCAGGAACAAAAGGTAGAGAATGTATGTGGTTGCCACCACAAGGAAGAAGATTTTCATTCCCTATAAGGCAAGTGTTAGGTTTTATTATTTAATAAGATTTCATCTATTCCTTCTTCTGTCAATAGAAATAATTAGTTCCCAAAAGCACAACACAGAATGGTCCATTTATGCAGGGAAAATAGGCTCATGAAACAAGGATGGTGATACATTCAGGGAGGTTTTTGGGGAATGTAAAGAAAGGATGCTTAATAGAAGCCAGGATTTTGTTAACCAAGTTCAGAGTTGGCTGAATATTAATAATTTTCTAAAAACGCAGCTCTCAAGAAAAATACAAGGACCCATGTACATCAAATCTTCCTTCACAACCAGAAAGTCTGAACTTTACTAGGGTAAGGGACCTTGGTGGGAGTTAAGATGTACAAAACTGAATAACAGACTTAAATTTTTTTCTTTCAATCCCAACAAACTTGTGGTGTTTAGTCTCCAGACTTGCAAGACAATTTACTTTTCTCAATGGGACAGATCTCAATATGGTCTATGCATGATCTAAAGCAAAAACAAAAGCACCCTAGTCAAAGTAAGACTGTCTGGCCAGAATTTTCTGTTTTCTAAACTGTGTTATACATTTTTATAGAAGAACTAGCCCTGTATCTCCTTATATTGCCTAACTGCACCTGACAACTGGACAGCAAGAAGTCATTTCTGACTTACCTGGAAATTACCTGTGTCAACCCTGTATTGATATGTAGGGTCATGTACTTCATTCACACTAGAAAAAATTAAAAATTAAAAAGTGGTACGTGCACAATTCCAGACAAGGTTAAAAACACATGCCAACCAAGAAACCCACTCACAAAGAAAAGGTTTAAGGTTACTATACAGAGTTTATAACAAAAGGCTCTTGGCTATGTAAGTTGGTGCAATGCCATTAATTCCAGTGGGGTCATGACAATTTACCATGTATAGCAGACTAAATTTGAAGAAACATAAATGATTTAAATTGGGATCATGTCTAATCTTCCCACTTGTTCTTTAGAAAATGTGTACCTTGTAAATTCCTACAAGCCTTCAGGATTCCTACAAGTCCTCAGGATTCAGTGTCTACATTTTATCCTTAGAAAACTGTGGCATGAGGCCTTCCCTCATAGCAATTTTATTAATAGCACGAGCATTTCCTGCAACTGCACTACGTTCAATAATGTACAATGGCAAGGAGAAGGTTAGAAAGGATCTTCCTTCTAAGAGATGGAATAAGAGGCAAAACTTGAGACTAAAACAGTATAGAAACAACAAATGTTCTAAAATGGATGAAGTTTTCTGGGTAGGGAAAAGTGACACCTTTATGTTAACACAACAAATTGGAAAAAAGGGAGAACCACTAAACCAAGCAAAAAACTAGTTCTGAGTAGACAGCATAGCTTGACTAAGCCATGTCATGTGCAGGTTTAAAAAAAGTCTGGTCAAACTATGTCATAATTAGCTACAGAGAAACTGTTGCTTCAGCTACTAAAAGCTACTTGAGCCATAGCACTAGAGTGATTCTTGTAGGGATCCATAACATACTGACGAAGTAGTGAGCTCTAGATCACACTCAGATTTTTTGAAATTATTTATTACTAGATTGTCCATGGAGAATTGTTTTCAAATCAGTCACAATTTGCAGAATAGAAAGATGTAAGAATTTCAATTCCATTCCTGTATCACAATCTGAGCATTAAGAAATAGATACCACTGGGTACACACCATCTTCTCACTCTTGAAACACTCTCAGCTCATACTTGTGCAATACATTTTAAATTACTTACGTTTGCCATATCCCCAGTGTAACAGAGGCCAGCCACAACAGTCCGACAATAAAGAATTTGGGTAGATAGAAGGTTAAGCACTTCCTTTCCCCCTGTTAAGAAAACAATAGTGTAATGAATTCCTGTATCTCTTATGCAGTATTTTAAAGTAGTCTAAAAAACCAATCAACTACCACATATGACATCAAAACCCTTCAAGCAAGAACGAAGCATAATGGCATCATAATTCTGATGGCGGTTCCATCTACTTCATTTAGGCTTGGCTGACTCAAAATAATTTACTTCACCATAAATCATTCTAACTCCAAAGCTTCATATGTCACATTGTATTTTATGAAAAAAAAGTCTGCTTTGTAAGAATTTGATTTAATTTTTGTCATCTTTTGAGAGAACTGAACAAGTCCTGTCTCCTAAGTAGAAGATACTGTTGCACCTCTTACCTGTACTCTTATACCATGGTAGACACAAAGCCAGAACAACAACAATGCACACAGAAAAAGTGACTGGAATAGATCATCCAGCATTCCAGGAAACCAGCTGTTCACCAGAAAAGAAAGAGGGAAAAATGGATCTGAAACAAAATAAGGAAAAAAAAATTAAACAGAGAGAAAAAAACCCTTTACTTTTCAATATGAAAAGTAAAACAATCTATCCTTATCAGAACAAAAACCCCTAGATTTTTTCAAATTATACCAGTAAATGAAACTGAAGCTTGCTTTATTTTAAAGAAATTAGAAGAAAATGGTGCCTCCAGCAGCAATCCACTCTGCTGTAGAAATAATCTCAAATGGTTGTCAACGTTTCCAGGAGATTTCAAATTTTATTAGACTTTCTACTAAACCACTGTTAAAGGTGACAACCTAAAAAATTATTATATAATGACTAAGATGCAATTATTCTTTTGCCACTGCTAGGAAGTGATAGAATTTGCTGTGATTTACTGGACTAAAAGTAGCCTCCATTCTTAACTAAAGCATGAACATCTGAAAAATGAAGAAGACAGCAGACAAACAGAAATTGAAGATTAAGTATGGCAGGCACCTATGTAAATCAGAGCCTTAAACAAATAGTTGACATCCATGAGACTGAGATTAACAAAATCCACCCACTCGTTATGCCCTTGAATTTGCTACACTTGGAAAGAGTTGGGTTTTTTTAAATTTAGCTTTCTGAAGTTTTATAAACAACTGTCTCTAAGTTCAAGGAGAAATTCCATTTTGCTTTCTCTGTCTTTTTTCCTGCTTCTTTTCTAAAAAGGTGCCTTTCTAAAATTTCAAGGATGCAAGTACCATTGTAAAGTAGCAAGAGAGGGAGTAGGATGGACATCCATTTCTGTTCAATACCCCAGTCTCTCATGGAGAATTTCCGCAGCGAATGTGCAAACAGACACTATAAAAAACAACAATTTGTAAGGAAGGAATACAGCCTTTAATGGTTTAAACAGAGCTAAGACAGAGCACAGCACACTGCAAAAACTACTTCACAAGGCCTTTGCCACTGAGAACATGGTAAAATGGGAGCCAGGTCTCCTACTTTCTATTTCAAGTTTGCTTGCTGACCCCAATGCAAATTATTTAATTTCTCAAGCAAACTGAGAAGTAAACCAGCCAGTACATGAAAATCAACAATGTGTGAAAAAAATGATGTTGCCTCGTTACTGGGCACACACTATCAACTACTTCCATTTGAACTCACTTTTTAAAAAAGCAGATGGCATTTTATATTCACAATTACCTGAGCAACATCATCTGCGAGAAAAATGCAAGGGAAGTGTGCAGTACTTTGGTGACTCTATTCTGAAAATCCAAGATTTCAAAACACTTATCTTCCAGGAGCCAAGACAGGTTAGAGAGGAGGTATCATCTAAATTGTAGCATAACTTAGGTTATAAGAGGCCTCTGGAGGTCATCTGGCCCATCCTCCCATGCAAGGCAAAAATAACTTTAATGTTAGATCAGGGTCAAACAGCCCACACTCTGGCCATCCTATTCCTGAGCCTACTTACACTGCAAAAAAATACTTTTCTTTAGCATCTCATCATAACTTACTTTGTCAAAGCAAATTTTTTTTCTGCTTAATCTAAATCCAGAGTTTAGAAAAACAAGTTTTCCCATTTATCCTATTTTCTTAATGTCCCTTGAACACCAGTTGTAAAAACATAAAAGCAGCAACTACATTAAGTATTTCAGAAACATTTTCACACCCATTCAGTGACATGTCAACTTTGCTGCCTGGGCTTAAATTCCAAAAACCCAGCATTACAGAGCAGCGTTATCAGCTGCCTACATAATAAACTCCAGAAAAGCTGCAAGAAAAAAATCTTACCGTGACCATAAAAGTAAGAACTACAAAGACAAATCGGAACCATATTTCCACTTGTGAAAAGGTTGGATTATAGGTCTTCCACTACAAGAAATCAGAAGAGTCCAATGAGCACTATTTTGATAGACTACATAATGACATCAATAATTAGCACTTTATTGCAGATACTGAAAAGTTGTGTGGCTTTTCAAAATTTAAAGGTATAACCAAATTCCACTATGGCACCATGGAAAAGTAAAGATAAATTTGTATTACAGGACTATCTGATAAAAAGATAAGCAAAGCAGCCTAATAGCTTTGCTTCTCTTTTATCCTGCCACTTCATAACATACTCAGTGTGGTCATATGTTAAAGCACTCTCAGGACAAACAGGACAGTCTTCATCGATCTCAATTGTACTTTCAAGTTTGAATGCCAATAAATGAGTACATCCAGTATGTTCTTCTGGACTACCAAGGTCAGATGTGTAAATTGATTATGAAGAAGTCAAAAAGGTACAGAGGTACTTCCTGTAAGGAGTTTATTTTCTTAAAGCTTACTCACTTATCTCAGAAGTTAAAAAAGAGAAAATCATGTAAAGAAAGGATAAGTAGCTTACGAGGAACACAGAAATCTTTATATAGAGGGGGAAAGCCTTTTTTTCTACTCTAATTATTAGAAGAGCATAAATATTAATTATAACATGTCAGTTTGCATAAACTCTGCTCTGTTGACAGTTTATCTCATATCTGGCATGCTTCTGAAGCCATTTTTGAAATGTAAGCTCCCTGTCACAACATGCTCTGCTCATCTGAACAAGAGGCTTTACCTTTCAATGTATTAAATCTCTCAACCTCTGTCTTGTCTTTTTAAACTGTAAATGTAGAATGAAAATTATATGTAGAGAAACCTATTATACAAAAGGCAATCCATTGATTTCAACTGAGATCACCATAAACAATTATTATAATGAAATAAATGTGACAATTTCAGTTGCTGCAGGAAAGTTTGCATTGGAGTGTTTTTGGGATTGCATACAGGTCTGCCTTAAAGGCAGCCTGCAAAGCAAGATCAAAAACTGTACAACTATAAAGGCCCCAACACTTTGTTGTTTGAAATCTGGAACTAAATAAAGGGTTTGTGAGCCTAGGGGTTTTTTCCCCTTGGAGCTTATTTTTAGTTATATGCTTTATTCACTAGAGTATTTAAAATATTAATATTTAGAAAGTTAACTTAGTATATTAAAAATATTTTTTCTTTATAGTAAGATTTTTGGTTGCTACCTGCTCTGACACACTAAATCCTATATACAGGTAAATATATCAGAATAAGCTGTATTATAAACTTGGTTTAGAGTTCCCTTTTCTCCCAATGCAAATGTTTCAAATTTTCTTTCTGGAGTCCATCAATACAGATGATAAAAGTGCTTTATAAGCAATCTTTAACATTATTAACTGAGACAGTTATTCCACTGGAGATCATCTGAGTGAATTATTTTAGCAACCTGCCTATGTTAGCTGAAAAAAAAAATCTCTTCCTCATAAGCACAGTGCCCCCCCAAAAAACTTCATTTTTCTTTGAGTTAGATAAACATTTCCAGCCCACACTTCTATGAAGTCTGGAAAATTTTGCTAATTCAGATACACCTCCTGGAGAGGCTGAAAAAAATACCATCCTGCAGAGAGGCAACATCTCTATAAGCAAATACAGAAAATTTCATATTCTAATCTAGCTTGCCTGTTGTAAAAAATATCTCCCAGCATTCAGACTAAATTTATCTATTACAGACTACAGCAGCAGCAGTTCTGAGAGAATTTTCTTTCCTTATAGAATAAAAAAAATCAGTCTCAACCCTTATCAACAGTAAATGCTATAATAGCTCTGACATTAGTAGTGACAGAAAATACAATTACGATGCATTTCTTTCTTTATCTTAAAAAATCTGACACTTCTTTGTTACAGTTAAAGCACATTTCTACAGCATTAGAGAGATTTCTTCTATTAGTATAAACCTTTATACTTACTGTGAAAGTAATGTTCTGGATGGTATATGTTAACTTGTTTAGATCTTCAAAGCTAACAAATATGTTGTATTGAGTGTAGTTCAGGTAGCCCAGGTGAGCCACAATGATTTCACTGCATTTCTGTGAACACAGAGAGAACAGAGAAAACAGTACATACAAGTCTTCAAATTATTCCAGAATATGCGCTTTTAGTATAGGTTGGAGAATTTGTTCCTAAATGGTCCAATACTGATGATATTTATTATATATCTCACCAATCTCAATCAGTCTGATCAAGACTTTCTTGAAAGACACCAGAGAGAGCAGAAGAAACTGATAAAAGTCAGTCAGGTGGATCAGTGGCCAAACAATAAACAGCTTTTCACCTGAGCTGCTGACAGCAACTGCTTGCAGCACCAGGATGGAACCAAATAACTCTGCCACTAACTCAGGCTGGTGAGATGGGGCTGCCTTATATGAACTCATTTTTAAAAGTTAACAGGAAGAAAGAGAAAAGCCAAGTATATTACTCTCTTATCTGTGCAATTAAATGTAATGGAGCACTATTAACTAATTTCTGCAAATTTCACAAATATGTGCATATATCTATACAAAAAGAAAACACTTAATTTACTATACATGCTTATCATAAAAAAAACTTCAGTTATGCCCTTCCTAAAGGATTTGCATTGGAGAAGTTGTTTTGAATGTCTTTAAACTTAAAAATTTCAGTGAAAATTACATTAGAATCTCCAAACACTTCTTCACAGTGGCAAAAAAATTAGCTTTTTCAGAACACAGTTGCCAGCTAATTTCAAGCAGATTTTGCAAGGTGTTGGAGAAGAATTTTTCTCTCCTCTGGAATCCCATATCCAATCTTCTGCTACAATATCCCTTTCTTCAATACTGCTAAACCTGTTTAGGTGACTGAACAGGACTCACTGCTTTACTGACAAAGAGCAACCCTAACAAGAAAGAGGGGTTGATCTTTAATGGGCAATAGACACAAGTCACGGAAGTAAACAGAAGAATGACGGACAGGGAGGTGTCTTGTCAGCATTACTGCCTACATTGCCATTATAAATAAAACTGCCCTGTAGAGTCTTTCCTGAGATGTGTTTAACAGGTTCATTCTTATTTGCAATGTAAAGTAGCATGCACACAGATTCAAAGAAAATGCACTACATCAGAGCTCTGTTTAAGCAAGAGCATACTTGTGCACAGCTGAGTAACCTCGTCCGATTGTGAACTTGATTGTTAACGTAGGGTGTGCTTCCATCCTTCACCACCCCCAGGACTCTGACTGTCATAGTCACATTCTTCTTCAGGGATACTGGAATTAAAACAGAAAACAACAATTCATTGCTACATGCACAAATTAAATCTCAAATAGAGTTCCAAAATCATTTAAAACACATATGCTATCCAAATACTACTCACACTTACCCAGTTATACATTACTAGAGTAGGGGGTACAGTGTTTTTATACACAGGCAGTAAGTCACAAGCCCTGTACTGAATCTTGACAGATGAACAATTACTAATACAGTATTTCTCACATATATAGAGGGAAGCTGTACTGAAAAATCAGTATCACTATAATCTACACATCTAATTCCTCCCAAAATGAAGAAGGAAATACATAGATTATCTAGATACTACTGTTTTCACAAAAATAACAAACAACTTTTCTGCTACTCCTGTTGCTTTCAATTCAATCAGTTTACCAAGGGAGGGGGGTGAAGTGGAAGAAAAGCATATCAGAGGAAAAACCCACTAACTGCAGCCAGAAAGCAACAGGATCATGTGTGTGACAGATGGAATTAAAGACACACTAGACAGGTTGCTCTAGCAGTTTACTGAGAATTAGGTCAGATTCTCACCATCATGCTGATCCAACTCAACCACACAGGTCAGCCACAGCTGCTGGTTGTAAGTTGACAGTGGTGGCGAACTTAAATTAAATGGCTTCAGCTGTAAAAAACCCCACAAGGTTAGCAACCACCGTTACATGACATATCTATAGTTAACACGATGAAAGGCATGCTAATTATGTTTGTGACAATGTTTTTGAGAAGAGATTTCTAGGTGCTACTCTGCAGAGAGCATGATAAGCAGCTCACATAGAAGTCTTACAGAGAAGTAGCTTAAACAGCACGTGTATTTTGCAAAGCACTGAAGTAAGCAAAGGTACAACTACCTAAACTCATAAAAGCAGCAGCAACAAAACAGAAAAGTCCTGATATGAAAAACAAAATCCTGAGGCCTAGCCTGAATACAAGAAATAATTTTTAGCACTTTACGTCAAAAGTCATATTTGTGGGCCTTCCTCTGCTACACAGTTTTAAACTTGTTAAACTATAATTACAAAAAAAGCCCAAAGAAAAAACCCACAACAAAACTTTTCTTGCACTTTCACAAAAAATACTTTAGATATTAGGTTGACAGTGAAGAGCTCGACAAACAAAAATGCAAGAACCAAAATACTAAAGTATTTGAGTACATGTGAACGTTCCTCTTAGGAAGCCATGTCTTGGTCACATGATAGCAAACAATTAACAAGAAATATTTCTTTACAGATGGCAGAAAGGGAAATCACAAGAGGGATAGCATTCGTTGCTACTGAGTGAATATTTCTTTACACATGGTAGAAAGAGAAATCACAAGAGGGATAGCATTAGTTGCTACTGAGTGAATTGTTTTCCAATGAATGTTCTCAATTTCTGTTTCTGAACCCTCTACAAAAATCTCCAACATTAATTCACCAGGGAAAAACTCCCGTGTTTCTTTGTCAGAAACTGCTGTGCAGAAATATCTTAGAAATCTCTACCTGACCTGCCCATAACAGGAAGAGACCAGGCCTAGCCTGAATGCTATTCATTAAGAAACACATTGTACTAACACACATAGTGTTAGTACAATATCGCAGGTTCAGCTTCAAACTGGAAAGCATCACTAGGACATTCTGCAGTAAAAGTTTAAAATAACTGGGGGGAAGGAGGGAAATGTTTAATATAGCTAACATCAAATAACACCATTCATATAATCCAACAATATTGATTAACTCTTACCTTTAGGCTGTTATTTAAGTCAGTTCTTGCTACAGAAGTTTCAATTACATTAGGACCTACACAATATGTAAGAAGGAAGAAAGAAAATAATATTGAAGTATACATATAAGTGATGATGTAAATATAGGTTTTCAAAAGACTGTACAAAATACCCCCTGCAAAGCAGGTAAATAGTATTCCACTTTTCAGGTGTTTCAGATAAAGGGTAAAGCACTTGGATGTTTCAAGATCATTTATAAAATTGACCTGCATGTTCCTTTAAGCATCTCTGCCATGGTATTTTTACGCATTATTAAATAAAGTAAATTATAAATCAAGAACTCCACATCAAAAGTCTTGAATGTGTACTCTAAAGTACTACAATTTTAGTAGTAGCTTTTCATTCATATATATCTATATGTATATATATATGTCCCAAGATTTTATGGGAATGCAGTCACGAAAGCACTCAGCTACAGAAGCCCCTTGTTTAATTAGATCAGGTTGCTGAGGACCATGTCCAGTTAAGTCTTTAACATCTTTAAGGACAGTGACTCCCACAACCTGTCTGGGAAACCTGTTTCAGTATTTAACCACCATTACCGTAAGAAAAATTTTCTAGTATCTAACTGGAATTTCTTGTGTTCCAGCCTGTGTTGCACCTCTGAGAAAAGCCCCATGTTCTGCATAACCCCCGACAAGGTGGTTCCAGACAGTGGTACAATTGCCCTTTAGCTATGCAAGAGCACCAGGTACTGAGGACAAGAGGAATGGACACATTTTTACATACACAAAACACAAACACAAACAGGAAAGTGACAGGGAACAGAAGGAAAAGATCTGTGTCTATACAGCAGGTTGAGAAGATGTATAGCAGGTAGGGACACGAGCAAGACATATACATCTGTATGTGGCCTAGGAAGATCTCTCTGTCCCAATGGTTTCTCCCTGTTTTTATTTGGTCTGGCAATTTAATGGAACTTTTAAACTCTCAAAATATGCTCCTTCAATCACAAACTCAGTATTATAAAAATGATGCAAGAAAAGCAGTTTCTCACAAAGACCAAACACTTCAAAGTTACTACAGAGAAACAATGGAAAAGAAGGATGTTTATAAATGAGGCACCTGGGATCACTCTGCCCAAGACAGGTTAATTGTCCTGACAGCTCTAAACATGCAGCACTGCTCGGGCTCCTACAACCACTCTAATAACAAAATTAACCATCTTACAGACTTAAAAGAAAAATCAGCAATTTCAGCCATCACAGCCAGAGTTTCAAATTAGAATTGCAGTGCAACATCACTAACAGCCACCCACTATAAAGTCAGTTCTGCACCACTGAACTTTTCGGTTTTCAAGTACATATAAACCAGATTTTTGAACGGCACTTTTGTTTTAGAAAGCAAAATTTAGTCTCAGTAGGTGTTCACAGTTCATAAGCCATCACATATCAAGTAATTAAGTCTTGATGAAACAAATAGAATTAGCCTTTTTTAAGGGTTTTTATTTTTTAATTGGAAGATATGAACCAATATTAGGACAGAGAAATCACAGTCAAAGTTTCTAAGAACAGCAATCAAACAAATAATGAAGCTCTACTGCTTCTTCTCTAGCAAGTGATATATAAAAGCTTTTGAAACAAAATTATGCTGTGGTTGCATTACTAACAAATAGAGACTAATTTAAATAGTTATTATTTGTTTTAGTCTTGCTCACTTAACATAATAACAGATGAAGGCAAAGAACCACCCTGAGGTGATGAACTGCACAGCTACAGAAAATTAGTTCTGCACCCCAAAGATAACACGGACTTACTGTGAAAAGAGAAAGAAAGTGAGTGCAACTTGGAAAAGACTGAACAAGTCTATGTCTGCTTTGAACTACAGGAACTGTAAGAGCAGCATCCATCTCTGATCAAAACGTCTTGATTTCTCAGATGAAAATCAAGAGTTCTGCCAGGCTTCCCAAACTGCAGGTATAGATGTTGAGTGTGGGCAACGGCATATTTAAGTAGCACAGAAAATATGGATGTATCTCCCACACTTTCATTTACTCAGTGGGCTTGGTGAGCTCTCCTCAGACTGTACCCTTTAATGAAGGAGCTTTCTGTTGTTAGGGCCCCTCCCCCTATTCACAGGGAGCAAGCAGCTGTCAACAAAAGCCGTGAGGAATATCACAGTAATTGTTCAGTGGGTCTCCTCCCAAGGTAAACAGCATCCTTTAAAAAATATTTAAGTTATAATAATGAACAGTGTCAGCCAAACTATCCAGCAAACCAATCTTATAAGGACAAGAATCCCACAGCCATGCCAGTTTCTGAAGGGGATCACAGGCAAGGCCTGGAACCACAGCATGGTACAGATGACCAAGTGTTGTTCACAGCAGCCAAGTCCCTTGTGCCAAAGGTAACCCTATGGGTAGATTACACTGCATGCAGACACAATACACCAGCACAGGTTCTGCTGCTGATTAAGAACAAAACACTCAGTTTCCTCTTCCAGGAGCTTTGCTTTTTGCCTAGTCTTACATAAAACAACTTTCTATCATTTCTTGCAGCCTGGCAGTATAAGTACACAACTACAAATATGGTTCAATTTTAAACCCAAGTAGACAAATTATACTAAATTAAATAATTCCATTTTTTCCTTTATCATAAAATGCACTTTTGCAAATGTGTTTAGGCAGTATTTTAGTGGCCAAATAATGCCCTTCAGCATCCTTCAGCAAATCACAGGAATATCAGTGGTTAACCTTTATGAAAGGCTGTTTAGACCTTTGGCTGCTATAATAAATCAAACAGCAGGAAAGAAGGTTTGATTTCACAGACAAATTTTATTATTGAAGGCTATTATGAAAAATGTATTGCCTACAAGGCACAGATGGGCATAAAAAGCCCAAACAGCTGCCTCCAATTAACCCACCCTTCTTTCCAAGGCAGGCAGGATTGGATGGCTCCCAGACCTGGGCAGCCCTTCTCACTCTAAAGGAGGTGAAGGACAGGGCAGAGGTACAGACAACCCAACAAACAGGTCAGAAAGCGCAGAGAGGGGCACAGGACCTGCTGAGTGATGTGGAAGGCAGCAGTAAAGAAGAGTAAGATGATAACAACCTAAAGTAATTCTTATATAGGGGGTGGGTTGCTTAATGAGTACCAGTCCCTCCTTCCTCTTCTCCCTGTCATTTAATTTCTGAATCAATAAAGTTCTCCTGACAGCAGAGTATATTTAAGACTGCTAGGAGAGCACACTGACTTATTTTTCAAGTATGTTTTAGCCCTGGAAAAGCTCTCTGGCACGAAATAAAGTGTCCCATGCTTTTCAACTCCCTAGTGACACTGCATCTTTGTTGACCAGACTACCACAAATCTCTCTGATCTCCAGGATGAGTACCCAGGCACTCAGTGCTCAGTCTCCCAGGTTATGTCAGGACTCTCACAAAGATCTCCAAAACCAGAGACCTAAGCTCATATATGTTTGGCAAGTGAAGTTCACATTTTTACACTAAAAGATTTTGTATTTATCACCCAAGCATTTAGAAGGCTTTACAAACAGTTATCGGTTCCCTCACAGGAAATCAAATATTGGCACTACCATTTTACAGCTAGAAATACAAAGAAAATCAATTAATGTAGCAGTCTGCTGAAAAATTATGTTACAATGAAGGTGCTTCTGTTTCATTTTACCGACATTCCCCTGCAAAGCAGTTGCGAATACCAAGTCTTTGTAGGTAGTACTCCTATGAAAAAGTGAGATGGACAAAACACTTCCCTGTCCCTATCAAGACTAATGCTTCCTCACATAACTCAGGAGCAGTAAGCTCATTAGCATTTAAATACATCTGTAAATACCAACAAGTTTAGACAAAGTATATGAGAACTGTAGTCTTCTAAAAAGACAACATCCTTACCTGCTATTCCTATGAAGACTGTCAGACCAAAACAAATAAAGAATACTACAAAGACCAGAACAAAATGCCTTTTGGACAGTGTGTACAATCGCATTGGGGCCAGCCTGTAGGAAGCAAAAGAAACCACATCATTAGTGTCAGTCATATTTCTAAAGGGCCAGTAAACAAACCCCATTCATTCTTCAACAAAGAAAATTAAACTCTGAGGTAACATGTAACACTAAGAAAAAAAGATACTAATGCTGCTTCATAGAGCAAAGATTACAGGAATTATTAAATATACGTATGTAGACACACATCTGTGCTCCAAAATTTTGCCCATTTTTTTAGGCTAGGGTTTTCTATTGTCCTAAAACCTGAGCAACAGAAAACATTTCTTAAAGGGAGAAAAGGTGGGTTTTGTTATTTCATACATTAATAATTTAAACATCCAAGACGCCATGTCTCCTGCAATAAGAAATTAATCTAAAGGGACAGACATCACTAACAACCCAGTTACCTGCACAGGATCTTGATGAGTTGTCTATACCCTATAAATTTATTTCAATCCTGCAGGACCATCACTAACAAGGAGTAGGGCAGAACTCCAGATCTGCTAGATGTGCATGCTCAGGCTTTGAATTCTTGTCTGAGCTCCACCAAAGCTTGGGAAATGAAAGCCTGAACTCAAGTCTCCTACTGGACACCCAAATACAAATACAAGCAATAACATCTCTTGCACTATGCACTGGTGGTTACCATTAGGTTAAAGATAAAACAGGGAAGGCAGGGGTGTGGGTGTGCATTGAAAACAGCAGCTGCATTCCCTGGAAAACAGATAACTTCCAGTTCTGTTAGCCTAAGGGAAATATGATCAAATAACTAAACCTACGTAAGGTGGACAAATCCACCATGTTTCAAAATACAGCCAACATTTCCTCTGGGTTACGCCAGAACTGAGCCACCACAGACCTGACTTTCTACTGCTGTTGCAGGAGGCATGATCATAGGAATCTGTACAGTTTATGTGGGAAAGCTGTAGGACTGGAGGGCTGAAGGGGTGGTGGTGGTGGTGTTCTTCAATAAATTTGTATGAGCACCATCATCATGGAAAGAAATGAAACCGTAAAACTCTAATGACTGAGCTCCCTTTTAGCTTGGAATAAATCTTTCTTCTTTTCCCTAGCTGAATGGTGCTCTTATTGGTTCACCATATTAACAAAGAATTGCAGAAAAGGTGGTGAAATCCTTCCTATAAGCCCAGCCTGAACTTTGGGACCAGGTACCATGTGCTGCATGCATGGCAGCCGTTAAAATCAAGGCAAACAATTCACTTTAAACCAGTACAAGGATTTAATAATAACAACCTCTATTTTCCTTGAGAATCACTGCATTTCCTCCAAATGAAGCACTACCAAAACGAATTTGCATTATTTCTTTACTGTAAAGTTTGAGAGATCCAAATCTTAATTTATTAGCACACAGAGTAGGTGGGGAAGGGAGGAAAACCCCACAGAAATAATGAGAACTGCAAGCAAATGGCTGCAAATGTTACAAGTCTGCACAAACTGGCTGTGCAGCACTCCAGGCACAGCACCTGCAAAATACTTGCCCCACACTTTTACACACAGCAGAAACTCTGCATCAGTCTAGAGGTCGGAAGAGCTGATTGTACAGCCAAAAAAAGGCAAACCATACATAAAATGACCAAGTAATTACCATATCAGCAGTACTGGATCATCACAGAGAAGCCTCACAGACTAATAGAATTTTAAACTGACTTTAAAAAAACACCAATTAATAGAGGCACTTCAAACCAGAACTTGTCTGCACATCTTTTTCACGGATGCAATTGCAGTGATTTTCTTATATCAATGTCTTAAAACCTCAGCCTTCATGCACTTAAACCATGTCAAAGCTATTAAATCTGTACTAGTACTACAACAACTAAGGTGCATTTTTCCATCAGCTCCAAGGGGCTCCTTCAGTTCCACAGATGAGCTGGTGTTCCCTGTCTACCTAAGTACACCAAGCATGGGATATTATCTTGAGATACATATAAAAAAACAGTACATCAAATGTGGACATGCTTAAATTAACTACAAGTTAATTTCAAGTGGATACCAAATGCTTCATGGCAGAGCACATACTGAGATCTCTCAACACAGGAAAGTCCATGGGTTGAGCACAGCTGACAGCTGGAAGAGTATCATGTTTGCAGTAAAGTATAACATATACTTGTGCTGTTCTGAACAGCTCACCTCTAGGCATCCACTTAACAGCTACAGGCTGATGCAGGATAACTCCTGACTTGCTGTGCATGTTCTTGGTTCTTTTGATAAGTTTGCTAATTTTAAAGTTTTCTGCAGACATTTCAAAATGCACAATGTGAACATGAAAAGCAGCTCCCTCTCTACACTCCTTACAGGAAAGCCAGAAGTTCCTCACCCAGCCAGGAGTGTTACAATCACTGGCAATTAGCACCTGGGTTTACTCATAAGCCAGAGTAGATGTGCCTGTGAGCTTTTGAAGAAACACGTTCCAGACATTGGCTCATTATTTATTCCAACTGCTCTCCAGCTGGTGCAGCACCTAGTTGTCAGAATGGGTATGTGTACACCTACCTACCGACAGGGATGCTGTACCCAGCCAAAAGTGGGGATAGACAGAACACATCCTGTGTTTTCCTTTCATTCACACCTGTGCTCCTCAGGTCCCACTTAAACCACTGACTGAATGTGCTGCTTTAGAGGCCAGTAAAGGAACATGGACACTTTTATTAACAGCAAATGCAAGAACTCAGGCAAATCTTAACTGCATCTCTCGTGAGGGCAAACAACAATTTACAGCATTCCTGTCAGGTGATGCATGCTTGATTGCCCCTCGCCACAGTCACAGAATTTCCTTGTGCAGATTTAAGGTCTCGTTGCACCCATCACCAGCTGCCATACAAAGCAGAGAAAATCACCTGCCCATAAGTTAATTTATCTAAGTGCAAGTTGGTGATGCCCCATTGACAGCCTGTACCTTACATCTGAAAGGCCCAATAAAGAATGAAATGTTGGAAACACATTTAAGGGAAAATCAAAAAAGATTCCCCACTCTGCATGCACCTGTTCAAACAAGAACTGTGCTTTGCTTTAGCAAGCAAAGTGGAAGATGTTTTAATCAGCCCAATCACAGCAGCTGAAAGCTCAAGACTAGCCATCCAACTGTCTGCAGGTCTCTCAGGCAGCTTTTACCACCTACAATCAGCTTTATCCTAATTCAGAGTGGTTTATAATTAACTTATGTCTGAAACTGACTGCAAAGGAGGAGAAAGCGCTGAGATACAAACAGAGAAATATTATACTTAGACGTCTCAAACAGCAGTCAGTAAAACTAAACTGCTCCAGTGCAGCCTGTGACAGAGTTAGCTTTGGAAACTCACACTCATAATAACTGCAATCTCTCAGTACACTCATACATGAGATGTAAAGGTGGGTTACATCTTGCTTTTGGAGTAAAGTTTTGTCTCAAAAGGTTCAGCAAAATGTTTCTCAGGATATCCTTCATCTTCAAACCACTTCTCATGGCTGCACAACAAAGTCTTTATGAAGACCATCATGAAAACCAGAGCCTGTTATCTAATAGTTTTCATTTAAGACTGACTTTAAAGGGAAAGCTGTGGTGAAACTGAGATTAGGCAGTAGGTAGGCACAGAGTTGGTATCAAAACCAGAAATAACTTGCTTTTATGTACAGCAGCTTTTCTGAAATCCTAGCCTCAACATCTCTGCCTCCAACTGCTCCTCTCTATTTTAGGCTCACTCCCAAATAGAACCATCAAACCCACTTTGATCTGAATAATTATATATGCTACCTACGTTCACAGTACTCTCCATACACCCTGCACTTGCTCATGCTTTAAAGACATTGCTTGCTTCGTGTTCCTCAGAAGACCTTGAATTTCTTCCGGCAAATGTATTCCACAAGGGTTAATAGCTAATGAGGCAGCAGTGACTACATGAAAAGAGGCATAAAATGAACATTGTCGGTCCTATCCGGAACTGCTGTGTGACACCTGACAGATAAACACGGCTCTGCTTTACCTTTGTACGTGTGCACAGGGTGGGTTTGGCTTTTTTGGTTTTTCAGCTGTTGTTTGTTATGTTCATTTAAGTTCGAATAATGAATCACGGCTATGGCTCTGTCCATGCCATGAAATATCCGGGAAAACAAGTTTTTCTTTTTCCTTTAACAAACAATCCAGAGTGGAGATACCGGGGCTGGGGGAGGTTTTATTCGCCACATAAAGGCAAACTCACCGCGCTCCTCCACAGACAGGGGCAGCCACCCTCGGGGCTGTGAGGGGCGAACCACAGCCCCAGGAACATCCCTTTAGCCCTCGGCGAGCTGATCTCGAGGGCAAGGTGTATGAACTGAACTAGCTGCAGGCTGCCCAAAGGGACGGCAGGGTCTCCCTGCCCGGAGATACTCAATACCCAATTGACACAATCCGGCCACACGCGCTCCCGGACCGACCCTGCCCGCTCAGGCGGGCTGGCCCAGACGGCCAATGGCTGCGGTCCCCTCCGTGCGTGCCCATTCCGCGATCCCGTGAGTGACAGCGCTCGGC
>VWZU01007037.1:727223-742950 GCA_013397095.1 Sterrhoptilus dennistouni | reverse complement strand
AGCGGGGGATGCAGGGAACAGGGATGCAGGGAAGAGGGATGAACGGGGCCGAGTGCAGGGGCGGAGGATGCAGGGACGGAGGATGCAGGAATGGGGGACGCAGCAGCAGCGGAGGATGCGGGGACGAAGGATGCGGGAATGGGGGATGCGGGGGCGGAGGATGCGGGGCGGGCCCTCGAGGGCGGCGGGAGCCGCTTCAGCACCACGGAGAGGGGCGGCCGGGGCCGGGCAGTGAGCGACGAGCTCCCATTGCCTCTGCTAAAACCCCCTCCTTTATAATTTTTTTTAAATAAAATTGTTTTGTTCTCAAAAGCATACCATCTCTTTGTAAAATAAATTCTCTGATTTTTATTGTTTCTTTTATCCAAACTATCAGGTATGTAAAAGAAACCTTATGCTAAATCTACTTTTCATGGTCATGACACTGTAAATGGTCCAAAACCAAGAATGATGCTGTTTACATTGTCCAAATCTAGAAATTCTGAACTAAACTCTAGTCAGTTTACAGAGTGCCATGTTAGCTTCATTCATATTAAACTTCCTTCATAAACATATTCATACTTAAACTCGCTTAAATTATTCAATCAATTGAAGCCTTAATTCGACTAAGTAATGGCAGTGATGATAGCCATATTAAGAGAAAAATCCCATTACTCTTAATATGCAATCATTGTGTCTAGAAGGCATAAATACAGAAGTCTTCTGTACTGCTCCTGTAAATATCATCCCTACTGATGTTCAGGAAGCTGGGCTGGGTTATTTCCCAGCCTTGCCCTTAGACTGTATTTTATCACATACTAGGACTGGAACACGCATTTTACTTAAATTGATCTCTCACAAGTGTTTGCTGGCAAGAGGTTACCCAGGTGGTGCAGTGGGAGACGGACACACAATTCATCTTCCCCAGCAGGTGGGGGAGAAAGGGAGAGGAAGGTTCTTCCTACCTATGAATATTTCTAAGCTTGAGAAGACTTAGCAGCAGGATAAAAGCCACATGCACATTTAAGCTGGAGACAAAGGGGGCTTTTGTTGGTTTGCTGGTTGGTTTGTTTGTTTTTTGAGGGCCCGGAGCAGCACCATTCCAGAGATGCAATGTTCTTTGTTGTGCTGAACATTGTCCAGGCTGCCTTCCAATGGTGTTTGTCTCCCTACACCTCAAATGCCATGGGAGAGTTCCACACCTTCTATGGAAGGCTGGCAGGTTACTCACAGAGAAGGTGTTGGCATTGATCACATATTAACCCACCAACTTCTGCTATTAAAAACACCAGAGAGTGTTTCAACCAAAAATTACAAGATATTACAGGATTAAAATCAGGCTTGTGAATAGCAAAGCTTGTGGGAAGACACAAGCAACTGTATATTCCCATTGTGGTCCACATTAAACATTCAAAAGACTCTAAGGAGGTCAAGAATCCATTTTGAGTCTCTAAAACACTTCAACACATTGACAAACAAGCAGTACTCAGGGTTGTATGCAATTCCTAGGTAGCATTTTTAAGGTAAAAAAAAATAAAATAGCATGCATCTAAACATTTTCATCAAAGAAACTTCATGTTTCCTTATTTTAGTAAATGAAAAAAGCATTAAAGCATATTTTTGATATTGAACAGACACTTCTATTCAAACTTCCAATCTATTTTGTTCTGTGAAGATCTCATATCTGATGAATGGAACATTTCAGCTTGCTGCTCACTTACCCCAGCCCTGCAGACCTAGTAGATCATGCTTCTCCCATTATTGGGTGTCTGTCTTTCCTGTCCAGTGCAGCCATAGCACAGACTGGGCTGGCACAGAAATCTGTTTGGTTCTGCAGGAAGCACAATGTAAGTAAAAACAAAGGGAGGCCAAGGTTTCATTGACAGCTTTGCAAGTAAGGGGCAAGAGTAACCAGCAGATAACCTGCACTGGGACATGACTTACCCCACTCACTTCAGGGTACCTTCTGTGTCAGCCTGATTTGTCTGATTTTCACAGCACATGATAAAAGAGAGGCAGCATCAAACCATATCTAAGACCAAACCAATCTAAAGTACTACTGAGAGTCTTAAAAGTCTCAGTTAGAATTTAAGCATCTGGAACTCAATTCATCCCCTGAGTGCTTCTGGACAACACGAGGGAGAGAAAAGCCCCAAGAGTCTAAGACTAAGATGTGATCAAACTCAACATCTGCACTGCATCTTATCACATAACCTGGAAAGAGTTTATTTTTGAGGGTGAAGTTATCAGAAGTCCCCCTTCTCATTTTTTTTCCCTGGTTCTCCCCCTATGCATAGTGAGCCTTTTGCAGCATCAGCCAAATATATTGTAGTAGTGGCTAAATACAAAGCTTAGTAATCCATGTCAAAGCATCAGGGTTATTACTCTGGACTCTTTCAGAAGCAATAGCAGCTGGTGCTGAGAAGTTAAGGGAATAAAGGCTGCCAACTCAAGTCCCCTTTCCCCCCTTTTTTTTTATTCCAGTAAAGGAACAAACCCCTCAAACAAACAGCAGCCCACCTGCTTAACAAACACTTTCTCCCTCAAAACTGTTTTGAGACAGAGAAAGGCAGTAGTGGCAGCTGCTGGCTGAAAGGAGCAACTGCCTTTTTCCTTCCAAGTGGAATTAAAGATGGGTACTTCAGATGACACAGACACAAGCACACGTCGGCACTGGCTGCCAAGATAAGAGAACCTGTGCTGCTGTTACACAGGTTCATTTATGCCCCTGAGTCTCACCACATACAGGAATTGTCACTGAGTATCCCCAAACTGCAGAGTAGAAACCGTGCTGAGCCCCATGGAAACCTTGTGAGTTTGGCCCACCTGCTGCCTTAACAGTGACCTTTTGGTCACTGCTGCCTTAACGCTGGAAGAGAATAACCCTTGCTTTGCCCAGGCCATCATGGCTTGATTGCCTTCTCCTGCCAGAAAACTGCCTTGTCACAGCTAAGCAGCGATGTGACGCCGATGTGACTCAGCTGTTGTCACGTATGTGTCACCGATGTGCACGCAGAGGATGCTGCAGCTGCTGGGGACACAGAGTTGACGTTGCTCGGCAGGAGGGCGGTGTTCACTGCAATCCAAAGCTTCTCATTTATTTGAAGAGGTGGCACAGAAGCACAGCTGGGACAGCCCGTGACAGATCACCCATAACAAATCATCTCTGAACTGACAGCGGCTTTGGAGCCACAGCTGCTCTTGTCATCGCTGGGAGGAATAAAGCTCCACACAGTCGGCTGCAGCTGGCGGTCCTGACCCTCACAGCAGCAGCAGCAAGAAAGACTCATCGCTCTCTCCCTGTATCTCTGGAGATGAATCTTCCCTGCATCTCTATCCTGCTTTGAAGAGGTGTGAGGACAAGAAAATAAGATTTAAAATCTCTTTTGATCAAAACTGAAGAATCTCTTGTGAGGTGATTTCAAGGAAGACAAAGAGGAAGGCTGATCACACCTGTTCATGCTGTGTGTCTCTCTTACATGTCTGGGTTGCTTTTCTCTCAACTGTCACGTTGAGAGCAATGGGAAGATTGGAATGGGAACATAACTAGATTGCCTGTCCTCTATATAAATTAATGTTTTATATGGTGTTTCACTGTGATTATTGGCCTTAAATGTCAACTACACTTGAAATAATAATTACCAGTGAAGTTTATTAACTTAAATATTCCACTGGTATTAAAATGAATACTCCTAAGGGAAATAAAAACACAACAACTTGGGATATCTAGATAACAACTAGTGAAGATTTTAGACCAACTGCATATTTTTAACTGCAGCGACTTGTATTTTAGTTACCTTAGTCCATTAAATAGATCACCATGTTTGCTTTTCAGTTTTCACACAGCATATTGTTGCAGGCGTATTTCAGAGAAAATTTTAAACACAATATTAAAACTACATGGATGTATTTTTCTTAAAGTTTCATAGTGTTTGAGAAAATACATGTAGTGACATATCCTGTAATTTTACTATGCCTATTTTAGGCAGAACACCTTTGTTTTGATTTTGAGATGCCTATTACTCTTCCTTTGAAATTCATATCTCTCGTGAGATACTCAAGAATAATTAGGATTGACTAATAATCATGGAAATTTTATAATCTCAGACTAAAAATGTGTGGTGGGTTGACCCTGGATGAGCAGTAAAACTCCCACCCAATTGCTTGCTCACTCCTACTCCCTTCCCTGAAACCAGCTGGATAGGGGAGAAAATAAAATGGACCAGAGTGAACAAGCTCACAAGTAGAGATAAAGACAGGGAGATCAATTCCCAATTACTGTTGGGAGAAAACCAGACTTTACTCAGGGAAATTAACTTAATTTATTGTCGATTGAGATAAACGTTTGGGCACTGATTTGGAAAACAACAAACAGACTTTGAGGAGGGGCCTGCCCCACACTGGAGCACCTCCTCCTCCTCCAACCTTGGTGTTCCTCTGCTGCTTCTCACTCTTTTTGTCCCCTCCTCCTGCCTGTGCCCTATCTTAAATATATTTCCACCGAGGTGCCACCAGCTGTGCCCGTGGTGCGCTCAGCCGTGTCCTGTGCTGGGTCCAGTTTGAAGCTGTCTGAAACCACCCTCCAGGACAGCGCTGGCCCGTTCCCGCAGAACCCAGCCCTGCAGCTCCCCCTGCAGCACCCGGGTACCTGCTCCGCAAACAGCAGGCCACTATTCATAGAGG
This sequence comes from Sterrhoptilus dennistouni, assembly GCA_013397095.1. Classification (NCBI taxonomy): domain Eukaryota; kingdom Metazoa; phylum Chordata; class Aves; order Passeriformes; family Zosteropidae; genus Sterrhoptilus; species Sterrhoptilus dennistouni. The sequence continues at coordinate 738,288 of VWZU01007037.1, read as the reverse complement.
AGGCTGCATGATACTTTCCCATTGTTTATCATTCTTCCGTTTCTGAACTGTTCTCTGTAAATCTCAAGGGAAGCAATTAAAACTAACTTGGAAATAGCGAAAAGTGACAGATATTTTGGAAAACTTCTCTCGTTTTAGAAGCTGATTATTGTCTACATATGCAGTCACACAGTAATGAATGGTGAGACCCTCTAGGTACTGCTAGATGTAACTAGAAACATGCAGCATCACCAGGGGAGGGCCTCATTCTGTGCTTGGGAGTCTCCTTTCTCCAGTCAGTCATTTCTGCTCTGAACTACAAAGATGAATACTCAGTTATAAATAGCATATGACCTTTTTGTTGTTGTTGTTTTATAAAGTAATGGCAAAACTTTAAATATACAGGGTTTTCAGCATGTGCTTGCAGCCCATTGGAATGAATTAATTTTTTCTTATGCAAACCAACAAATGGGTCTCCTACTCAGCCATTTAAGACTACAGCTAATTTGCAGGATTTGGGCATATTTCTAGGGTCCCAGGCCTCGGAACATGTGGCTAAATCACGAGCCCACAAGAGACATGGACTCCTCATTCTCAGGCCCTCACTTCTTCCCTTGTAGGAAAGAAAGAAAACTGGGCATGCATACAGTAAAAGAGCAGGAGTGTCTTCCAGAAAAGTCATCATCTGGCTAATGGGAGAACCAAGACCTTGCCTATTCCTCTGGAGACAATTTGCCTTTGGTTGTTGCATGTTTCACACCTTTACCTCTGTATCTATCCAAATTCATCTAACTGAAGCAGCCTTGTTTGGAATACTTCACAGAATGGGGAATCCACGACTTCTTTGAGCTTGTTCCAATGTTAATAATTTTCATCATTAAGTGTGTCTTGCTTCTTTTTGTACCTGGCTCCAGCCCCCAGACATTACTGCTTGTTGTGCCTTTTCCTGCTAAATTAAAGTGCCTTTTGATACCAGTATTTTAATTCAGTTAAGTTTTTTAAGATGGTGAGAATTATTTAATTACGCTTTTCTCTGAAATAAGCTAAGCCGACAAATCTCTTGCTGTGAGGCATTTTCTTCAGTTTTTGAACTTTATAGTTTTTCAACACTCTCCCTTCTTGTAAGACAGCTTAGAAGCCTGGCCAGCAGTAGCAGACCCAGTATTTTATCAGGTGAAATCAATTCCCTCCTCCCACTGCCCTACTTACCAATCTGAGGATTGTACTAGCTCTTTTTGAGGGAGGATCTCAGGATTGCTAACATCCCTTACTGAGATGCCTGCTTTAACCTGCGCCTCCATATCAGTTCTGCAGCTCTTAGAGCTAAATTACTGATTTTGGAGACATGGCCACATTCCTTGCCCCTAAATGCATAGCTTTGCATTTGCCTGCATTGAAAATGCGTTTTCTCAGTCATGTTTCACTGTCTTGTCCTCTATGCTATTTGCCTTTCTGGCAGTTTTATGCCATGTGCAGATTTGATCAACCACAGTGCTGTAGCTGCTTCTGAGCCCTCTTTACTGTCAGATCTAGTACTTGTCTCTGCAAAATCCCACCAGAAACACTCCACTCAGCAAGGATTCCACTTTGCAGGCTACTTTGTAAGATCTCTAGTTTCATTCACAACCTATTTAAAGTCCACCTCATTCACATGAGGTATTGCCAATTTCTTTATTGAAACATCAGGCACTATTTTCTCAAATGCCATGTGAATGAAATTTTATCTACAAATTGAGGTAATAACCTCAAATAATAGTGGGATAAGAACATAGGACATAGTGGGATAAGAACTCTTTTCCCTCCAGAATAACATATAAGTTAAAACTACTTTCTCAGGGTTTGCATCCTTACGTTCTAGTTTTCAACTGACTCCAGTATAATCCTTTTTATTATTTTGCCTGCATGGCTGGTCTACTTCCTGCTACTTGTTTTCTTTTTCCAAATATTGTTAGCTAAGCATTTTGTCAGGCTCCTGGAATATATCAGACTGTATAAAATGCAGTAGAACTGCCCACCAGTTGGCTGGAATTCTCTTCAGCCTGCACTGTGCCACTCTTGATGACAAATTAGTCCAGTCTCAACTCTTCAAAAAAATTGAAACAGGATGAACTGTTCTAGAACTGGATCCTAGAACTGGATCAGTTCTGGTTACTACTGCAAGTCATTAACTATACTGAGGAATGAGTTTGGCAGGAGACTTAATTTCGTGCTTGATTTGAGCATAAGAGGAAGGAAGGTGTTAACTGTGCTCAAGTCTAGCAATATGTTCTCCCACAGTAAGTAGTATGTGATACCATCTTGCATCACTCAGGGTGACAAAGTAGAGCTGGTAGACTCCCACATTTTTTTCTCAAAGTTAGCTCATGTACTTTGTACCTCATGTACTTTGGAGAGAGATGATTTTCTTTAGAGCTAAAACTGCAGAATTGGCTCCAGAACTCTGAATCTCTTGATACACTGCCTAATGCCTCAATACTTTCCTTATGTGAGAAAGGATTTTTAGAAGCATTTAATTAGGGGGCTGTACAGTACATTTCGAGCTATAGTAGGATTCCATACAGTTACGGCTGTCCACAAGAGAGAGCTGAGAAATATTAAAATTACAGTTCTTTGGATCCCAGTTTATACCAAATCCATGTCCTGGGTACTCTTCATTGCATCTGTACCATGAGCAATCCAGCACAACAGTTTGCTTTCTCATATCTCAGCACTGCTCTCAAGACTCCAGATTCTTTGATGATCCAAGCTGTCTCTTCTGGCTGCCTGTGGGTGTACTGTCTGGTCCCTCAGGGAATTAAAATGAGTATTCCTCCTGCCAGTTTGCCGAAACCCACTGCTTTGCAGTCCCATGTGACTTCTGTTGCAGCAAGGATCTGTGTCACTTTATTTTTGTGACATACTATAAAACACTGCTGCAGCCTGCAGTTCTCTGATCTCTGGCTTTCCAAAGGTTATGTTCAGTCTCTACTGCTGCACTCTGTATCTTTGTTCATTACCTGCTCCACAGGAAAGCCCCTCTCAGTGAATTCATGCAGGCCCAATGAATTGGGGTGAACTGTCTTGCCTTCCTATTCCTACCACAGCGGCACCTCAGGAACTGCTGTTGGTTTTGTGGATGTTTTCATTCTTGTGGTATCATGAAAAGCCCCTGCCCACCCTTGCCACCACCAATAGATCAAATTCCTCTGAGGCTCTCTAGTATGCTCTGTGTAACACAGCTGGAAAGCCAAAGTGTTGTGTTGAAGTTGGTTTTATTTTTTTTTTTTTTCTTTTTAATTGGCTCGATGAATACATCCAGTGAAATAAAGAACAAGGCAATAAAAGGGAAGCTATTAGAATGCTGAAAAGCTGGCTTAATCACTCTGAGTCAAGCAGAGATAACTGTAGTTACAGGGCTTCTCTGTGTCACTGCATTAGAAAAGTCATTGTGAGGAAGCACCTGGGGGGAATATCCAGCTAACTCGGTGAGCTTGCTGCGTGTAAAACTCCTGGGAGTAGCACTCAGCTCACAAAGTCAATGAACCAAGGTCAGAAAATTCAGATGCTGGTGTCATTTGAAGAAGCTAACTTTAATAATGCTTTTGAAGACATCTGTGTTGGCAGATTTATTTTTTTTCAGATCCTACAGCCTTTGGTAGCTTCAAAGTAACAATTAAACTTTTAAACATTGTGCCCTGTTGGCAACATATTTCTTGCACTGTAACATTTAAACTTCACATATTTATCAGTAAAAATTCGATAATTTATAAAATAAGAACTATATACATTTACTGTTTAAAAGCATTCCAAACAGACAGTACAGTATTTTACTTTAACATGATTATAAAGTATAAAACATAAGATTTGCTGCAAGATTCTATTTCAAACAAAATAATTCACCTGTATTTTTTACAAATCTCAATGTTCACAATTTTGTTACTCAATATTCATTTTAATCTTCTGTTAGGCAAAGAGCTGCAGTTCACACCTGCAGAGGGCTGCAGTTTATAGCTCCTTGTTCAAGCAGTGGCATTACCAATTTTGACACGCACAGTGAGCACAGACTACACACCTGACAATAAATGTGATGGGCAGCCATGGTGGAGAGGATCCAAACATCCTCTCCCTGTCCACATCCTTCTGGGTGCCAGTTGCTTGGCCACACCTTATTACAGGACTGAGTGAGAGGTTTGCACTGGAGAACTGCCTTCAAATTCCAGTGTAATTGTACACAGCACATGCCCACGAACAGTCGGGACCTTCTTCACTGCTTCTGGAAGAAAGGCTAGCACAAGAAACCAAGTGACACCAAGTATAGCCCACCATAGCATTTCACCTCATGTATCTTTCAAAGACATCTGATGATCTCTCCAGTTCTTGGTACTACACCTGCATGAGTTTTCCACCTCCCAACTTTTTCTCACTCCCAGCAGTGTTGACATCCCAAACAAGACCCATAGGATTATTTCAGATCCACAAACATCAGCCTCTGGGGAGCATTTGATTTCATAGATGCCTGTGAATCTTGTCCAGGCTTGTACTTCAATCATCAGGTGTTCTGGCTAAGATATAAAATTGCTGCATCCCAGGCTAAGTTCAAGCACAAATATGTCTTCAGTGGTAATTGTGGTTATTTTGCCACAAATTTGATGAGGGTTGGGCTGCTGATGGGATTAAAAACCTTTTTCCATTGCTACACCGTTCTGTTCTTGAAATGAACACATGCTTTGCACCCCCTCTGTTGTGTCAATCCGAACCTCTCTCTTTCTTCTGCCATCTTTTGGAAATATCAAACATTCCATGAATTTTGCAGCTTCATTTGGTTAGTGCTAATGGCTTGATAATGCCAACACTTAGTTGTCATTTCATTCTTTGGATTAAATTCATTCTGTAGTTACAGAGACAATGACATCAGCAGGAATCACACACAATCCAGTGTTACCAGTGCCTACAGAATATATAGGGAATCCTTAATCTTCCTTTGTTGTACAACGATTTGTATTTGTCCTAGGAAATTTCTCCAATGTCCTTTCTTAAGTACTTTCCAACTCTTTCTATTGGTCCTTGAAAACATCTTATTTTTCTATGTGGATATCTAGCTACTATGTTTCTATGCAGCTCTGCAACCCTAAAACAATTCTTCCTGGTATCATTATGTTCTTCTTCCCTAACTTTACAGATTTTAATATTTTATCAACAACATCAGAGAGGAAATTGGCTGAGCAGTAAATGGATTAACAGCACCTGCCTCATCCATACCACTGCACCCTCAAACTTTTCTAGCAAAGTTTTAACACCCACCTGATATTTTGAAGTCATACTTACCAACACTTCAGTAGTTATTTGAATCAGTTTAATCATGGCTGTCAGTTGCATTTTATGATTACTAACTCGGTCATATAATTATTGCCTATCTTAAAAATCTGGAGAGCAAATTTCATTGTACATCTTACTCTTTGAATTTCTTCAGCTGATTACTTCTCAGTTGCATGCACTAAGATTCTGCCAAAAGAATGTAGAGATCCAATTTAAAGACTGATGACTTGACATTATCAGTTGTCAAAATAATTTTTATCATCTGTTCTTTTGATGAAATTGTTTTCAACTTTGCGTCTTGCACTCAGGAATCCATACATAGTAGATTAATGCAACAGCTTTTGGCATATCATAAATATTGATTTACCTTCATAAAATCCATGTTTTAATTTTTCAGACCCATCCAAATGAACATCTAGGATCTTTTCTTCATTGGCTTGCTTATAACTTCAGAGAGGCCAGCAATCTTTCTATGAGGTTGTTAATTTTTATTTTCTTTGAATAAATAAAGATATTTTCTTATGGGATGGGAATTGCTCTTTGTACGTAACATTTTCTCTTTCAGAATATTTAGATGTGAGGCCATAATTCTCCCCATCTATCACTGGATTTTGATGCTTTTTACATTTAATATTCACACAGAAAAAATTTCCACAAAAAAAGCTTCGATGGCCACTATCTTTCTAGTGATGATGTCATGGATGACCATCATTGTGGATTTTGCATTGATATTTTTGAATACAAGTGATTCATGCTCATGCCTCCACTCAGGAAGTTTTTTTTATCCTTACTTGACATTCTGCCTCATATACTACTGGTCTCCCATCCCCTGACATCTTCCCTGATTTCCAGAAACCTCTCCTGTCTCAGGTTTACTGCCTTGCTCTTTGGAGAACATTTTTGTCATGCACAAACTGCAGTGCTTCTGATGCTAGTGTCTCAGGCTGTGTCGTTTTATTATTGCTTGAGTTTTCCATAATCTCCAGAAGTGGAATCTAATTGTGGATTCTGGCAGTTCTCCAGATTATGCTCTCTGTTTATGGCCTGAGGGGACACTTTCAGCATTGGGAACTTCTGAAGTTTGCAGGAGAACTTCCAGTGTGAATTATATATGTGCTGTGGGTTTTAGAAAGGTGTCTTCTCTTTTTTCTTTGTGTTCTTTTGACACAAATCTACTAAAACCTGTGTATTGTTTAAAATTCAGATAAAATTATTAGTATCATATAAATAGCAACACTAGCAGTAGGTTTATGAACAAAACTGGAATCCTGGCTTTAGAGACCCTCTAAGCCATACAAATAAAACCTGTTAAAATGATGCAACAAGCTTGAAGTTTATTTACAAACTACAGGTGACAACATGTGCTATTTTGCCACCTCAGATGATACTAGCTACCACATTACACAAGGACAAAAATCCTAAGGTATGTTCACAGATCGAATGAAAACAAGGATGCTTCCCACATTAGAAAAATTATAAATGAGACAGAGAAGTCACTTAAAAGTCAAATCACAGTTACATGACTTCTGCAGATGAGAGACTGCATTTGTCTGCCTCTCCATGAGGCAACTGGAAAACTCCACGATGTTTAAATCATCTTTAGGATCTTCCTTTGTCTGTAACTGCTTTATACAGACTCTTCTCTCAAATAAACATCCTTTCAGATTACAAAAAAAGTTAAAAATAGCTAAATGGCTTTGAAAGTAAAAGGAAGAAATTAATCTCACAAAAACTGTGCAACAAAGGGATCAACTAAGCTCTTGTTTTAAGAGAGGACTATCACCACAGAGAGCAATGAGAACGGAGAACAAAGAAATGTTACTTCCTGGAGTTCAAATCTAACTTTCCTCCTTGTCCATAGGGAAGTGATACATGGCAGAAAATGTGGAACAGCTGGAAAGGATAAAAGTATCAGGAGATGCAACAAAGCAAAACATTCCCCCAGATGAATAGATTTCCCTTTGATCTGACAAAGATTTGAAATGTGTCAGTTTTAAACAGAAGAGAAAATGAGGCTATGCAATAGACATCTATAATGGATAGGAGCAAGATGAAAGGTCTGAGATGAATTGTGATTGGTATGAAGTGCTCCAGGTTGTGGTGGGTTTGTTTTTTTTTTTTTTTTTTTTTTTTTTTTTTCTGATCTTGTACAACTCTCTCACAACTAGGTAACTACTTAGCTTCCTATCCCATTAAAATTGCATAATGAAAGCTGGGCTGCTTTTGAAAAAATTAGCAGTACGTAAAGATTGCCATCTTATTATTGATAGTTATTTTGGCAGGAATGCCAATATAAAATGGAATATGTCATTGCTGAGAGAACATCAACAGCAATAACCTGTCTTGGTGAAAAAGTTCATGATCTAGCCAGTAGTTATTAAATGGTATATATGAACTTAATTATATGTATAGTTGCTGTATTATCAGCTTGTCTTTTAAAAGCCCCAGATTAAATATTGTTCCCTCAGTGCCTGCACATCCCGACCTCTACAACAGGCAGCAGTAGGCATAAATCGCCCTTGTGTCCACTCAAATCACAAAAACAAGATTTTACTATTATCAACAACCACAATCATATATAAGTAAGAAAATTATATTAGTCCCTCTACAAGGCAAGGAAACAATCACAGGGACCTTCCTAGGGTATTTTCCTAAAGGTCTACATTTTTATTTGTTTGCTGCAGCCCCTGTTACTGATAAATTTTGCATTTGCATCCATGTTTCAGTAGCTATTTCCCCACAACAAACTACCCCCCCAGATCTCTTTTATTCACATTTCTGTTCCAACATGTGGAGAAGGTGATGCAACAAGCTTGACATTTATTTACAAACTGCAAGTGACAAGATGTGTTAATTTAGCACGTTGCACCCAGCAGAAAGGGGCATTCCAAAACTGACCTGCTGGAACAACAAACCAAACTGCACTTACTCAGTTCCCTTGAGCAAAGCTGATACAGATTGTTACCATGACTGAATCAATTACCAGTGCTGTAGCTGCCCTACACCCCCAAAATTAACACAAAAAGGGCAGGGAAGCAGAAGATGACTATATTTTAAGTCAATATCTTCCACAAAGAAGGAAAAACCTGAAAACTTCTGGAACTGTGATCTAACAGAAAACCGTGATAATCAGCTCAGCTCACCTGGCCAGATACTAATTGAGGTAAGCATTGACACTATAATCAAAGCAAAAAAGCGAAAGGCCAAGCCAGAGTGCCATGACCAGAAGCTATATTGCTGTTCCAGTTCTCTGTCTCCAAACTCAACAGTTAATTTCATATTTTCTGCATTTTAGTAGAAATTCAATTGGATCTGAAAACTCATCAGATAACCCTGGTATATCCCTTAGCTGAGCTAAGGGAAATACAATGAACACTGGCAGAGCCCCAGCACTCCTTACCTGAGCTAGAAGAGGACATTTCATAGCTGCAGCACAAAGCATTCAAGCATGACGTTGGGAGTCTTTCCTTTCTCCTCTTCCCAGAGCCTGACATTCCAGGTTTAGTCCTGGTTTAGAAAGGTTGATGTACAGTGACAACCATTCACAGTGAAATTCCAGTAAAGCCCAGTGTTTTGTCTCCTACAATTGCCATTTGCAGTTTCCTTGGGAAGAATGACAACAGAGAAAATACACATGGTGTTTCCCCTAAAAATCTCCCAGCAAGTGACTATTTTTAGCTCAGGGAACTTTCAGCTTCTGTGGTAGTTTGCTTCATGTCCCAGTGGATTTCTCATTCATATACTTTCCCGGTCTTTGAATTCTGGTGAACTTGTATCACAGCATTCTCTGGCAAAGTGGCTTTGGCTAGTCACCTCCTTATAGAACCTCCTCCTTTTGTTTGATTTTCTGCCCTCTATTATTTCACTTTATTTTCATTTTATAGTTCCTCAGTTTTTCGGCAGGAAGAGACAACAGGTAATCCCTATCCACCTTCCAACACTATTCCTGTTCTGGTGGCTCTCTAGCAATTCCTTTAAGTTGTTTCTTTTCCAAGGTGAAGGGTTTGAGACTTCACACTAATTCCTCATGTAGACATTGATTTGTGCCTTCTGCTGCACTTCTGTGAAACTTCTCTCAATCTCTCCTTTTTCTGTGACAAGGGGACCAGCAGTGCACAGTACGTGAAGTGCAGTGAACTGCAATTTTATACAGTGATCCTGTATCTTTTGCTTTGCTGTTTCTTTTCCAAGGTGAAGGGTCTGAGACTTCACACTAATTCCTCATGTAGACATTGATTTGTGCCTTCTGCTGCACTTCTGTGAAACTTCTCTCAATCTCTCCCTTTTCTGTGACAAGGGGACCAGCACTGCACAGTACGTGAAGTGCAGTGAACTGCAATTTTATACAGTGATCCTGTATCTTTTGCTTTGCTGTCAGCTCTTTTCCCAGTCATCACCAATATTTTAGTTTCCTGTTTTGACTGCTGCTGAGCACCAACTTGATGTTTTCAGAGCACAATCTATCATTCTGTCAAAAGGTCTCCCCTGAGTAACAGAAATCACTATTCCAAATGTGAAATTAGGATTGGTTTTTCCCCCTCACGTATCATTTCGCATTTACCTATGCTGTGTTTCACCTGCCATTTCATTGTCAAGTTTCACAAAGACTTTCTGAGATTCTTGACAATTGGCTATTGCCTTTACTATTTTGAATAATTCACATCATCAATAAACTTTGTAGCTCAATATCCAAACTTTTTCTAGGCCACCCATGAATATGGTGTAGAGGTGAGGATCCACCAAAGACCCCTGTGAAACTCCAATGGTAACCTGGGTCCATTATGAATATATCAATGCCAGGATTTTCTCATTTGTGCTATAGCTGGGATGTTTATCAGGCAAGGTAAGCTACTTTACCATATCTTTTGTTTCCTTTGTTCCCAAAATGCTTATTTTTTTTTCATGAAACCAGAGAAGAAACACTGTAGCATTTGTTGTTAAAGATGACAGGGCAGAGGAAATCCCTCATGTTGACATTAAGGTTTTCAGTTTATCAATGACAAAATGAGAAGTACCATGAACCCCCAAAATAATTTCCTTAAAGAAGAAAGCAAGCAGGGTAGAAATATCACAAAACCAGCTGATACCCAGGCAGGTAGGAACACTACCACCACAAAATCTTTGCCATCCATCTTCCCAGGTGACTGACACAAGGTATGATGGGGCTGGTACACGTGCCACATTCAGTGGAAGTTGTGGGTAGGGCTCCTGAAAAGAGAAAGCATAACAGCATCTGGCTGGTTATTGTTCAGGTTGTTCCAGCACAGATTTGTCATCTGCTTTAAAAGTATTTAAGGTGCTTGACAAGATGCAGAATGTGACAGAAACAAATCAGCAACTTTCTAGTCTGCAAAATTTTATTAAGCAACAGCTGGACAACTCTTACAACTCCAAATCATCAAGGAAAAATAGGGCAATCAGTCCATCTCTCAATCATGTAGACAGTAAAGAATCTGGACAAACCACACTTTTATAGGGAAACCAACAATACTTTCTAGGCACCTTCTGCGAAATCTATTACACAAGATACATAAAAGGAGAGGCAGATCAGGGTAGTTTTAAAGAACAATGGAAACCAAGTTTACCACAGTATATTCAGGAGAAAAAAAAAGGCATTTCAAAAAAATATAATTTAAAATTAGTCTAGATAAGTAAAGTTCACCAATGGTGTACCAAATTTTCAAAAGCTTTAAGAAAAACATGCTGGGCTTGCTCACTTAAGAATGCATGCACCTGCATGACTCTATGCTTATTAAAAGAAAAATCAAAAAACCAAACCAAAACAAAACAA
>VWZU01007037.1:715914-727191 GCA_013397095.1 Sterrhoptilus dennistouni | reverse complement strand
AAAAAAAAAAAAAAGGAAAAAAATCCCAAATCACTTTCAAAGTTATAGTACCAAAATAATGCATTTATAAACAAATGCAACTCCCCTTCTTTTTCAGGAAACACTACAGTGCCTTTTCAACCAAGTGCATCCCCATGCTATTCCACAACACCATATATTTTATCTACAATAAACAACGAGCTCTTGAACAGACATACCCTTCCCCAAACACACAACACACAAACAGAAAAAGAAGCAGTAAATGCTGAAACAGTGAAACAGAAGTGAAAAGCAACCAAAGGCAAAACAAGTATCAAGCAAACTAAAGAAACAAAGGGAAAATCAGAAAAGTTCTGAACAAATAGCTTCAAACAAAAAAGGTAAAAATTACTGGCCGAACACTATTCCTGTGGAATACTGGAAACTCAGGTGTCTACACACTGTTCCAAACTGTTTCTCTTTTATTATTACTTTGATCTTTATCTGTATCTTAAGCCATCTACTTGGCCAGTCAGAGAAAATTCCAAAAATAGACAACCTTTGTCAGGATTTAGAATTGCTGAATCAGTCCATATTTTAAAATTGTAAACCAGAGGATTAAGAATAGACTTCACACCATCTAATTTTTTTCACTGAACACTCTGGATAGGTAAGTATTTGGTGTTTTCATTTATTTAATTTTGTCTCACAAAATCATGTTTTCTTGACCTTGCAGTCAGCTCTGTGTCAGCAAACCAGTGCACTTGCATAGTGCCCCCAAACAATCAATTTGCCTTGAAACACAAATTTCTTGCTACTGATTCATTTGCAAAATCAAAAGTTAAAGGGTGAAGCTTTTAGTTTTTTTAGCAAGAATTGCTTCACTGAATCTTATTTCATTCTTTTGTTTCATGAATTGCTTTTGCCTTAAAATTTTCTAGATGCAGCAACAATCAAACTGCCCAAAGTAATTCCTGATACATCTTCAGTGATATCAGGCAACAGGGAAAGCAGTGTTTTCGTCTTAAAATATCTCTGTGGGACTTTTAAAGAAGAAAATTAAATAAATACAAAGACAAAATAATTCACATAGACCATTGTTCACGAGTAGTAATTAATTTTATTCCTTTGAGAATGGTGCATGTAAATTCCAATCCTGTAAAGAGGACCTGTGGTGCCTCCCTGCAGACTACTCCTGAGGGCAGCAAGACTCTAAATTGGTATTTGCTAATCAAGGTTTGTGCCTTGAAGGGGAAGAGACAGGAACACAAAAAACTATTTGTCTACTAGGATTTTTCCATTTCTGTAAGCAGTATAGCTGACTTGCTCTCCTACACTGGGAAACCTATTATGCCAATCTCTAAATAACAAAAACAGTTTCCCCTCCTGTCCTGTGATGGAATCCCAGAAATGGGAATAAAAGTTAAAAATCTGACTACTCCATGGCCAGGATTTTACTTCTAGCATTCTTCAAGGTGGGTTTTACTAAGCTGTCAACACAGCTGTTGGCTAAAGCTCTATAATTTCCTTGAGTGGATGTATGGGTCATACAAGTAATTTTTACCTTATAGTCACACAGTAATGGGGAAATACACTTTGAGTTGGATTCTGGTCTCTTATGTATCTTGGTGTAACCACATAGTGAGGCTGGAAGTTGGCCCTCTGTCAGCATGCCACAAAAGAGTCTTATCTCTTACCAATCTCTAAGTCTGATTTACTGGCCTGGAATAATTTGAGCCCTGGAGATATGCAATTTCTAAATTGTTGCTCTGGGAAACACGTTCTTAAAAGTTAATGAAAATTTATTGTGTCTTCTCTTCCCTTTCATTATCAGTTTTTGCACTTGCTGCTCTTTTTATATGAGGACGTAAAATATTTCTGAGAGGTAGGAGGGCACCAAGGTAACATAGGATAACACACATCAGGTTGCAAAAAGCAAATGCACAGAAATTGTCTGAGGCAACAATCAGGCAAGCTCCAAAATCTGTTTGTAATTTCTGACAGGACACTAAAAAGACACATCAAAGAAAGCCTGGATCTATGAAAAGTTTAGGCTGAAGGCTTCAGCAAAGTTAGATATCCTTGTCTGACACCTGTAGACCTTCATGCATCTTCATAAAAACACTGTTTTACTTGTGGCTGCATCACAGGAAACTTTTGTAACTGAGATGAACCTGTGTGCAGATTTACTGGTATTCAGGCAGCCCATGGCATATCTTACTGCGGTCTCTGGAACTGAGTGCAAAATTGCTAATGTGATAATTCCTTTTTTTTTTCTCTGTCACCCCCCATCTTCTCATAGTTTCTTAGAATGTTGCAGAAACACATATCCTTACTGTTTAAAACTAAAATTTGCCACTCCATTTACATCAGACTTTAAATAAAAAGATTTAGTTTCTGATTGAGATCTATTTTGAGGATATCACCATTATTTTTTCAAAATTATCAGGTTTTTGGTTTCATCCCTTTGCAACTCCAGCAGAGTGGATTCTGACTTCAGATGGACACTATGGCTGCTGGCTGGCATCGGGGCTCTCTCTGTCCAAAGCTGCTGCAGCCAAACTCCATGGTAGCTTCATGCTGCTCTTGGAGCAGACCTAGAAGGATGAGTGGAGGAACACCTGCTCCAAAGGCCTCCTACGGAGCATCTTGAAGAGGCAAAGCTGCTGCAGGCAACGTCAGGGCACAGCTCCATGAGCTCTGTGCAGCACCTGCCGGAAGCACTGTGGCAGTGCTGGAACCAGCTGAGCCCAGCTGAAGAAGGAGCATTGCTGGGCTGAGCAGAGGAAAGTGCTTCAGAGGAAAATGCTTCTACTGTTACACTATTCCTTGTGCCTCAGCTTACTCCAAGCTAGTTTGCCTGTACCTCCACCTGGCACTGAACTATGCCATCACCAAACCCTACTAAACTACAGTGACCTCCTTACAAACAGCCCGTGTCATCACACCCTCTCTTATCACATAACCAACCTTATCTTGGACCTCAAGAAAAAGCAAACCATGCCTTCTTTTTTTTTAAGCCACTCCCAACCAAATCAGAGTTACAAATAAAGAAGGAAAACAGAGGACAGATTTCTGCAGGTCCCAAAGAACTCACTTAGACTCTTTGTAGTCTGCACAGGTCTCCATAGCAAACTCATTGCATTTAGCTGCCAGAATTTTTTTTTTGTCTGCATTATGAAGTTTTTTCATATTATCCAGCAAAACCAGGTCTTCCTATAAGCATTTTTTATTTCTTGCAGCAAAATATAGCTGCTAGCAAACAACTGTTTACAAAGATGCTCTTTAAATATAAATAAGTGTGTATAACTCACTGATACATAGTAATAAAATAATCCCTAAATCACTCATTACATTATGCAAAAAAAAAATCATCTTTTTTGGACATTAACAGGAAATCTGCATTAAATTATCTTTAAAAAACCCCTAAAACTCCCTAAAGAAAACTCAAACCCAAACTAAAACAAAATGAATAACCAACCCAACAGAAACAAAACAAACTCCCTAGACTGTTAAAATTATTGCACAACTGAAAAATAAGCTTTGGAAAAAACATCCTTTACTAGTGGAAATTGCTGAATGTATAAAAGAAATAGATATTTCTGAACACTTTGCTACATTCTTCCTAGAATAACTTAAGTTACCTAGAGAAAAATTGGGTTTTACGAACAAAACAGAAAATATAACATCTATCTTTAGGCTGAATGCAGTAGCAGTCTTCAGGATTTAAGTTATTAATTGGGGACATTCTTAAATTTGTATCTCAATTGAAAATAAAATGACTTTCACATGTTCTTTTTATAATTTAGGGTCCAGTTGCACACTCAGATTTCTGTGTATTTACCATTCTTTTCATTAAAATTCTATAAATTTGAGAGCATTTTCTCTCTCTAATATTGGGGATTCTCTACATATTAAAATAATTAATTAAAACGATTCAGCTAAATTATTTTCAAAAAGATAAAAGACTATCTTATCTTATAGAATTTTCTAACAAGTAAATCGAAAGGACGTTGGAAATAGCATTATTTTCCCAATTTTTTGGTAGTCATTCCTTGTTTGCTGGGGCAGGAACCAGAGCTCATTCTATGCCAGGGCTCTTTGTGAGTGCCATCAGAAGGATGCAATCATGACCTGGACCAATGAAACCTAATTACTAATTCTTTGTTTTATCAGTTTCAATTTCTGGTTCTCCACTAGACTAAAACTACTAATAACTGGAAAAATTTGGCAATGAATAAAGTGAAGAGGAATACTGTTCAGTGGAAGGTTAAAGAAACTGCAAGCAGAAGTCCTTATTTAGATCAGACTTTCTTCAGAGAAGAATTTTCACATTGTTTCCACGTCCTAATAATTTCAGCTGGTTATGTTCCTCCAGCTGAGTAATTCTGACACATGAGTAAGTGGCCCTTCCCTCAGCAAGCAAACAAGCCAGCCCTGGTATGTTTCTTGTTTTACAGTGTTCACTGTGTGCCTGTCAAACACTAATTAGGGTGCAGCTGGTTAGCACAGACCTTAGGGCAGGTGAGGCCTCTCATCAGCCAACTTCCCTCCTTGCGTACTGGAATCAGTGGACTAAGAATTCAGCCTACTGCTTTTACAGTATATAACTCAATATAGACAAAGGGCTTAATAGTGTTTTCTCAATAAAAACCAAAAGTGCAACGTTTCCATTGATTTTCAAGGGACCAGAACCAAATCTATTTCAGTTCCTCTGCTCCACACACATTATATGTACAGGCACTCAAACTGCTGAACAAATCAAGTACGTGAAAAAGAACACAAATGGGCCCAGACAACTAATGGAAACAAAACTAATTAATTAAAGAAAACAACAATCTGATAGATGCCAAGGGTAATGTTGAGCCTGACCACTCCCACACACAAGCAGAGGCTGCTAAGCTTTGGGATAATACAGGCATGGTACCATCTACTGCCCCGCTCCTTCCTTCCTAGTTCTCCTTCCTCCCTCCAATGACACCACATCTCACAGGTGGTTTTTCCTGAACTTACTCTGTGGGGCATTATCTGATCTAACTCATCACCTCCCTTGGCAACTCTCAAACTCTTCTACTGGCATTGCTCCTCTGTGCTGTACAGCTCTGGAAGCCACAGCAGAGCACAAGTCAGAAGCTCACTGCAACTGGTAATTTTTACTACAGCAGGGTCTTATGTGAAATGTTCCTCTAGAATAAATCAAATGCAACATGCATCTGCCACACTACTTGGACTCAAGAAAAACAAAGAGAGAAAATCATGTATTTATCTTAAGTTATACTGAGTTTTCCATGTAAAGAAGCTAAACCACAGATTAAAGACAAAGCAGCTGTTGACATCTCAACCAGCAAATCTTTCCCAGTGGGCCTTTAACTTCCAAAGATCAATTTTTGAAAAAAAAACTGCTGTGATGTTTTCTAATCTAATGTCCAAATAATTATATGAATAGTCTGGGTTTTTTTTTGTATTACTGGTCAAACTACTTCCATATCAAAACATATTCTGTAGCAAAATGTTGACAAGGAAGAGAAAAAGCAAATAAACATGTGCACACCACATGGACAACAAAGAAACTCTTCTATGCAAGCAACCTTCTGAAATGCTCAACAGGTCTGCATGTGCACCAGAGAGAACTGCACTGCTATTAAGCTTTCCTCTGTCACACTCCATGTAGACACTGGCTTCCCGCTCTTAGCCAGAGCAAGTAGCAAGGTGGGTGACAAAAGACACGATTCTGTCCAATTTTTCCTTTCTCTTTCAACTCATTTGTTCTCCAGCCAGCCACAATGTTGTTTCCTGAAATGAATTTGCTTCTCTGATGAAATTTCTTCTTGTAATGACTTGCTACACTTCTGTCTCCTTCCTAATTCAAGCACTGTTGTAGAACTTGATTGATACTGATTGCTAAGAGGACTGAATACACTGGTTCTTCTAAATTTTCTGGAAAAGCTTTGTTTACGTGGTGTAAACACACTGAAATGAGAAGCAAGCACAGGCACGGCCTCAGAGGTACATCTGATCACACTGTACCTCTCCCAGCTACAGGCCAAATCACAGAATACTGCTGAACAATGTGAACAAAAAAGCAACATTCATGATTATTTCTTCTCCAGTTTCCTGTCACCTACTGAAAGATGTTTATGCCAGTAACAAAAGAAGCAATGCTTGTAACTATTTGCTCCTCTGTCTTCTGTCACTTACTGAGATGTTTATCCCCCTTAACAGCATATGAAACAAGCAGACATCAACTTCTTTGATACAGTGGGTTTTCAAACCCTGGTTCCAGCCAGGATAGAGTTAACTTTTGCAGTAGCCAGGAGAGTACATGGCTAGAACCCAGAGGTTACTCTATACCACCTCCCATCATTTTCTGGGGCTGTGGAAAGGGGGTCCCATGCGGGTCACACAGTGTGGCAGCACGGTCAGGTATTGGCAGAGGCTCCCGTGGTGAGCACACGCATGTGAATTTTTCTCCTCTCGTGCACTCTGTTATTAACATTGCTGCTGTTACTGTTCATTATTTCAGTGCTGTTTGCAGTAAATTGTTCTTCTCTCTACCTGTGATCTCTACCTTTTGTGTCTCCAATTCTCCTCTCCATCCCACCACAGGGAAGGGAAAAGGGGAAGGGACAGTGACCGACTGGTGCATGGCTTGGAGTGTTTTGGTGGAAACACTACCTTGGAGAATACCATTCCTAAACCATGACAAACACCCACTGGTAACGATTTTTTCTCTTCTGAGTAATATATCACTGTTTAGAAATTAGTTTACCTACACAAGCCCCCTTGGAACTTGTGGTGCTCAGTTATTAGCAGATACCAGAGAAGAAGCACATCTTCAAGTATTATAACTTCTTTTCTTTTCTTACTTTTTTGCTGCTATCACTGATATTTTAGTAGTAGAAGTACAAACTGGATGAGAAAAAAGTAATGTTCCCTGTTTTAAAAAGAATAGCATGAGATAAGGCAGTCCATCAAAAAGAGCAGTCTGTTTTAATCCCCCCATGAGCTTACATCAGCTACTGTAGCACACACAGCAGAACCACCACAACAAGCCAAAAGCCACACTTCTCCACGTAACACTGAATGGTTCTCAACCCTTCGCTCTTTCTGAGACCCAGCACAACGCTTGGAAAGAAAAAGAAACCGGAAAACAAACAAGCTAACAAACAAACAAACAAACAAACAAACAGGAAACAGCCCCCCACCCTCCACCCCGTGACTGATTAGAGTTAATGCCCTTCTGGTGGGCACCAAGAGACTTTTCCAGTTTTACTGCCTTCTTAACTCCCAGGCATCTCTGCACACCTAAAGCAGGCTGCCCTGACATTTTCCGGTTTGGACTTTATGAGAAGGTTAACATTTTCCTCTCTCCAGTCTCTGCTTTTTCATTTGAGGCGTTGAGTCACATTAGCCAGAGCAACAGCAAAGGCTTGCACTGCAGAAAATGGATACTGAAAGTCCAAAATGTAAGCATTGCCATCAATTCTTCCAAACTGCATCACCTGGGAAGCAGGGGAAGAGGAAAAAGAAGGGAAAAGACAACAAGGTCAAAAAAAATGAATCACGGAAAAGGAAACAGAGAAGAGAATAAGAGCAAAATTTTTCTGCTCCTTTGTATGAATACCTCTCCTTCTTAGTTAATACGATTGGAGCTACAGACAGATACCAAAGGACAGTGAGAGCACTGTACTTTTCATCTGTATGGAGTATTTGACAGCAATGTTTAACTCCACCTGATGGCATGTTAAACTGATAAAACATGCTAGACTGCACACAGCATTGGTTTAAGTAGCTTGTCACCAATTATTTCAGCAGATGTGGGTACACCAGCATCATGCTTCCTGCAGGAAAATACCAGTCTCTCCCTTGGAAATATACTACCATCAACCCATCAGGGAAACAGATTTTGTTTTCAAAGAAAGGAGCTTTCAGGGAAGAGGAATAACCAATTTCCTCATTCTAACACTTCATAGCTGATAAGGTGATCCTTCTTTGCAGTTCTGTTTCCCTCTGCATAAATATCTTCACTAGCACATAATTACAGAGAGAATGAATTAGCAAAGGGGCAGTGAGAGCTGTTTGAAATGCAAAAAAAGCAAAACTAGTCAGGTCGTTCATTGCTCCTCCACAGGGAATATATGAAGTTTGGCCTATTATTACTGTTTTTTTCATTTGCTTCATCAGAAATCCAGATTTCATTTGCTCCACAGCAAAGACCCTTGAGCTAGAATGGAGACTGACTGTGCAAGTCAAGGCAGGCTTTGTCATTCCCAGCAAGAAAAAACCCTTGGCTGGGTGGTTTTGCGCATCTGCCCACGGGAATATATCCACAGCCATTTAACTGAAGAAGAAAGGGGTACAAATGGCTCTGACCGCTGCCTTTGAGCTGTTGTTTCCTACAAGCAAAACTAAGACTACCACTGGCCATGCAGGTCAGATACTTAAGACATCTAACTCCCAACTTAAATCAGAGGAAGTTGCGAGCCTTGACATCTTTAGTAAACCAAAAGTGACTCACAGCTGGACAAGGAAATAAATATGAGTCTCCTAGGTCTCAGTCCAGCATCGTGCTAATTAGCACCACTTACAAGCCTGGGTTTGGTGCAGTAGTGGTAACATATCACTCTGGCCAAAATTAGAAGTTTTGATTTTTTGAACTGTCCATTGACCTTTCTACCCATAGGTGGTTCAGAAGCGGCCCAGGAACATTTTGCTCTGGGGTGGGTCAATGTCTCCCTCATCTAGTATTAAGAGCCAAGGGGCCTGGTAGCTGCTCACAAGTGGAAATTTTGGCATGAAGCGTAGCTAACTGCCTTAGCTGCCTGCTCCCTGGCTAACCTTTGTGAGCAGGGCAAGAAGGGAGCAGTATTCACTCCATTAGCTGCCATCCACAACCGTCACTGATGGCAAGTGCAGCTACTGCTGTGGAGAGCTATTGTGTTTATTACAAAACCTTCAGCAGTGAGAGCCAGCCAGACTAAAGGAGGCCCTTGTTCCCATGCCTGACTGCAATAAAACCAAACATATTTTGTATATTTACTTTACAGCTGAACTTCACCCTACGTGCTGAACTCAGACCTTCAACAGCTGTTTTTTATCAACCACACGGCAAAGCTTTTTTTCATGGAACAGCTGACACAAGCAGGAGGCTCTCCGCAGCATGAGAGACAGCTTATTCCTGGCATAGCTTTCCTACATCCTGGCCCCCATTCCAGCAAGTGTGTGCCACCCCTTCCTACCTGTCGTCCTTCCAGCTCAATCTGGAAGTTTTTTGCCGACTCCTGGGTCACCCGCCCTCCGAAGTCCAGCTGGTAGACTTGTGTTGCCTCGTTCCACAGTGGTTGCTTGTTGGCCATCACATACACGAAGCCTTGGCTTCCCAGTCGCCCATCCTCCTTCTCACTGGCCTTCCGGCACTTGAATTCATCCAGCTCACTGGCTGTCCTCAAACTCCTTTTAGTTTTCCAACCCTTTTTACTGCCCTGGCTCTGGTTCATCAGTTCATCTCCGCTGATAAAAAGCTCCGGCTCACTCTCTGAACTGTCCTGAAACTCATTTGTCTTGTTTAGTTTCTTGGACTTCAGCTGATCTTTTTGGCTCTTGACCTTCTTCTTCTCCCTCCCCAGCCGAGGGCTGGCTATCAGTGAATTGAAGTCAGTCAGTGTCCTTGCCTCCTTTTTGACCTTGCCCTCAGTGATAGCCTGCACATTTCCTTCCTCGGCTCGACTGTCCAGGCGTTTGCGGCTCTTCTTGCCAAATTTGTCTGTCCTTTGGGGAACAGGGCTTTCTGTCAAGGAGAGCACCTCCTGGAAAGTGTCTGCCGTCTCCACCATTACCTCTGTGCCCACATGGCCCTGCAGCTCTGCTGGTGGGGGAGACATCACCGGCTTTTCCACCATGAGGAGCGGCTTGGGGGGCAAGGTGCCCTGGGGGTTCTGCACGGGTGGGCAGGCGCTGTAGGAGCTCCACGGGTGCAAGGCGATCGGTGGCAGCTGTAAACTAGAGCAAGTGCTACTTCCCGGGTACATGGGTGGCAAAGGGCAATAGGGGAGGTTGGATGGATAACCTGGCTGAAGCACAACTGTGGGCTCCTGCTGTGCAAACTGTGTTGGGGCCAGCGCTTCTTTGGGGGAGCAGGGGGCCTGCATTCCCTGAAGGGGTGGGGCACTGTAGCTTCCTGGGTAAGGTACTCCAACCCCGTAACTTGTCTGAAAAGTGGCAGTGGGACTGGTTGGAGACTTGGGGGAAACAAATGGCACTCGAGACATATCCAGATGTTGAGCTTGACCAATGATGAGCGGAGGAGGTTTTAGAGGGTTGGGCACTGAGCTCTGAGACGTCCTTTCCTGAGGAACCCATATCTCTTCGCTCACCATAGGATCCCACTGGTACGGCGGCGGCCGTTTTACACTAAGGGTAGCCTCTGTCAAGGACACAGGTCCGTGCCGTACTGATTTCTCCACGGGGCAGTGCTGAGAAAGGGCCTCATCCTCCGTGAAAGCGGAGTTGATATAATCCACTCGGTCACGGGAATTGTCAGGCGGGCTCAGCAAGCTGTAGGAGGACTGGGAGGCCAGAGGTGAAGTACTGACAGAGTGAGCAATGACAGAGCTGTGTTGGGAGCCACTCCCTGTGCTCAGATCTGGTCTCATGCCACCCATACCGGCAGTGCTGCTGGCAGCATTGGCACTAGGGATGCTGCCCGCGCCACCAGCGCTCGCACTGCTGCTGCTGCCGGCGCCGCCACTGCTGCACTGGCTGCAGGTGTACAAGGCTGTGGGCACTCTCTGCTGGTACTGTGCCGACACAATGTTGCTCTTGGCCTTAGGGGGAAGTTGCAAGGTGGCTCTCTGACCATCCATCAGCTGAGCCATTTTCAGGGCCGCCTCTCTGCTGTTCCTCCGCAGAGTAGCATGAATGATACTGCTGTCCAGCCTCTGCGCCACGCTTCTGCCCTGGGACAGCTGGCCGGCAATGTCAGGGTAGGGCGGCGGGTCCCCGCTCGGGATGGAGTAACGGGGGACCGTCAGCCGGTTCAAGGTGGCGCTGGCACAGGGCTGCTGCATCTTCTTCTCGGCAGCCGTGATGCGCAGGGTGGCGGAGCTGCCGGGGCCCGGCAGGGTGTAGGTGCTCTGCGCACAGAGCATCCTGGTGCGGGGCCGGCACACCTCCTCCACGTTCCCGCTGCTGTCGAACGTCGTGATACGCTCGTAGCCCAGCGGCGTCTGGTAGTGCCCCGCCGGGTAGAGGGAGAACTCGCCCTTCTTGAGGCAGAGATCGAGGGGCGGCTGCGGGGGCCCGGGCGGGGGCGGCAGGGCG
>VWZU01007037.1:575739-715515 GCA_013397095.1 Sterrhoptilus dennistouni | reverse complement strand
GCGCCGGGGGCGCCGGGCACTGCAAGGGACAACACACAGCGTCACCGCCGCCCCCCGGCCCAGCCCCAGCATCCCTCCCCTGCCACGGCCCGGCCTGCCCCGGGGCATTTCAAACTATCCGCTCCCTGTGCGGACTGCGCTGGCCTGGAGGGGCTGCCACCTGTGCCCAGAAGCGGTGGACCAGACCAGGTCACTCTAAGTGGTCAGGGACTCCAGGGGGTCAGGAGGAAGAAAGCATTTCCCTAGAGAATTACAACAAGAGCCCAGTGGGAACGCGTAAACCAGCCCGTCTCCCGGGACTCCAGCCGCACAAGAGCTACTTTTAACACCTGTGAGCAACTTTAAAGCTGCTTCCCTGGAGAGACGCTTCAGAGGGCAGTTCTGAGCGCACTTTCCGCCCACACTACGATCCCCACGGACTGTCACGGTATCACTTGGCTTGCACTCATCATCAGGTTTTAACTGCTTCTGCTCAAATCAATACGTTTTGCTAAATCTGGACTGACTAGTTTTCAGGGAGGGACTGTTGATGGTAAATACATCAACAAACAACTGAACAGAATAAACGAGCAAATAAATAAAAGAAGTGGAGGCTAAGAAAGTTGAAGACCTGCACTAAAGGCACTGTATAATAATCTAGTGTAAGGTTCCTAGACTCAATGAGTTGGGAGAGCTGGAGAACACAGACAATAGTTGGGAAAAGCTGAGTATAGTGGGTGACATGCAAAAGGAAGGAAGCTGAAACAGACAGAGGAACATGATGGAATGAAATCCAGACAAAACTCATAAAAGTTCTCAGAAGATTTGTAACGAGAAAATGTGAGGAAATAGATGGTAAGCCAAAAAGATTCAGGAGGTGGGTACTGTAGTCAGGGCGACTGCAGGATTAATGTTTGGACAGGCTGCAATCAGAAATGTATAAAGAAGCATATGTATATTAGCAAAAAAATCCCACATGTGGTGGCATTGAAAAAGGGAAAATGTGGCAAGAAGCAATTCTCATAATTTTGAGCAGAAGCGTGAAGAGTGCTCAATTGTTTGCAGTTCCTTTTACAAAAAGTGGCTGATTCCATTAGGAACTACCACTGAAAAGTTGGAGCAGGAAAACGAGGACACTGGGTCCCAGTAGAGGTGCAGAAGTCAAGAAGGAACAAAACAGAACAAAGAGGGAAAACAGTAAATACTATATTAGAACTTCCAAGCATATTGCAAGTTATTTTTTATTAAACTTCCTGTAAAAAAACCCATAGAAATTGATAACTGAGTTGTAACAGTGGGTTTGTGGAAGGAAGAGAGACCAAGGATCTAGTGTCATATCCAGTTTTTATCGAGTTTTATATCCACATTTAAGTGTGCCAGATTCTGTGGAGACCTTTGATTTGCAAGACCAGATCTCACAAAAGATCCATTAGTCAGGACTCCTCCAAATGCTGCCCAGTTCCTAATTAAATTCTAATTAAAATTCTAGTCATCTACCTATGCCCTATAATTACATTTTTGGTACCATCAGGCTTTTATCAGCATCAGTCATGAACGTGGGACGTGTACAGATAACACTGTGGCTACACTGGCAAATACTTATGGTAGTTCAGTTTATTCCTTTAGAGGAAGACCAACAGCCAAACTTAACTGACCCTAAGGCAGTTCTGTGGTTCTGTGCTTGGCTGGCAGGCCATGCTTTCACCCTGATGCCTGCAGGCTTAGTAATTTAGCTGCCAGAGCCTGAGGTTTGATTGTTAGCTTGGCTTGAGCAACCCCAAATGTTGCTGTCGTTTTACCTTACCCAACAAAATATCATTTGTTGTGCTGTTGCTTAATACTCTTGAGTGTTTAAATTCAATGTTTTCTTCATTCCTCCAATGGTTTCTAATTGATTAGTTTGCATACTTTGTAAGTTAAATCAATTCACTGTGGATTTGTCTTGCCAAATCTTTACTGACTACATCAAAAAACACCTGTCCCAAGTGTACCTCACTATGAACACTGCATTGCCCAAGAGCAGCTTTCTACTATGTTTTTTTAAATCTATCATGTAATCATTATTTACCCTGCAATACTTTTTCCTTTAGTATATGGTACTTTCTTCCTTCATATGCAGGCTTTAGAAAGGATATCCCCAAAAACATTTTTTAAGATTTAAGTAGCCACCGTTTACTAAGTCAGAAATAAATTTCCAGAGGAAAATAGAAAGGAAAAAGTGGACAAAAGGAAGGCTATTATGGAGGACAGGGTGGTATGATTCTTTTACTAGCCCTCTCAAAGAGCTGTTACAAGGGTCTCTAATAATTTTCTCTCTGTTTATGTGATGTACCTGCAATTATGAGCACCATTTCGTCTCTCAGTGCTGATTCAATCCAATTTTCAGGAAGAGATGAGAAAATTTTGTATTAACTTTTTTTCGTTTCTATTTAGTTTTTATATTACTTTCTGACAGCTTGGACCATGTTTCATAATAGCAAATGTTAGGTGCTTTCTATTAATAATATATATATGGTCACCAATGTCTCTTTGTACTTTCTCCAGGTACTACAGGTGAGTATCATGTAGACAGAAATTAAGCACGCCAAGTCCCCCAGATTGTGAAAAAAAATGGGCTTAATTTGAAACATACAAGTATTTCTTTAGACGTCCAGAGGACTACTCTGATGCCTGGGTTAGACAAAGGCTTTGCTGCTGTCGGCAGCTGAAGCCCTGATCTGAAATAATGAGAACATTTCCATTTGTTTCAGTAGACTTTAGCACAAGTCTTTAATTGCTTTTCAGTGCTCACACTCCTTCCTCTTTAAAGGGTACTGGCATGACAGCCACTTCCATAGTTCCAAAAACCTGTGACCTGGCAACAGGGATCCCTCAGTGATACGAAAATTCTGAAAATGTATTAATTTATCTTATTTTCTATTGTTAATTTTATTGGCATGATGATTTTGTTTTGATTGGAGGAGGTGTTGAGTATTTCCGGTCCTTTAACCTCCCACATCACATCACCTGCACCCATTCCCTGTGCTGCTGAAATCTGCTACCTTACATCTCAGTGAAGGGAAAAGATCTTATTGATCCTGCTTTGTTTATCAAGCACTTTACTACTTTAGCCTCTTAGTAGTGATAAAAATCCAAATGAGCATTTATCTCTTCTCAAAGGGTGGCTGAGTTTTATGGGAACCTGCCCTCCAACCCAAGCTCCTATCTGTGCATTGATGCCATCAGGTCTCAAGAACAACCTGTTTGGATTTCCAACACATTACAGTTCTGTCCTATCAAGATGCAGAATGCAAGTCTTCTGTCTGTGGAGAATTCCTATCAAACTAAGATGAATCAGCAGAGGACTAATTTCCCAATAAATTTGAAACTAAGGAGCTTTTTATGGATTATATTTTCTACACATTGTAGGAAACAATCCCCATAATACATATTAGCCTTATTTTAACTCAGTTCTACAGGACCCCATCAAGCTAAAATATTTTGATTTGTGTGTTTACCAAAGGGGACCATGACAAAACTAACCTGACCTTCCTCTAGCTTAACCCACAACATGGCAACCCTCCAGCTCCTCCTTACCTGGTAAATCATCTTCGTCTTCACTGAAAACATTTGGATTAAAGACAGGCATGTTAATGTAGTCCATTGAAATCTTCCGCACTTCTGGGAGATATATCGTCATCTGCCTGGGCTGCAGATGCAGCAAACTGGTTTTATATATTACTAGAGAAAGAATATAACAAGAAACAAGAAAGTCTTGTTATAATGTATAGTAAATGTTAGTTATAATAGTTATAATGTAAAGCTAAGGAAGAAGCAATTCAAAGCAGAGAGAAGGGCTATGAATATTGTTATTTACTGTATACATGTGCATGGATGAGCCATTATTTGTCAAATCACTATGTAACACTTTGCATTAATAGGATAAAAGAGATGGTTGCTTTCAGCTATTTCTCTTTAAATGGAAGCAACATCTCTGTAATTAAATAATTAATTATTTCATCTGGTATTCACATCTATTTTTATGGAAGGAAAATACTTTTTTCCATTCTACTTTTGAAACTTTTCACCACAGGATGCTACCAACTTATGGGGAAAAACTGGAAAACTCTCAGGAAGGAAATCTGCTGATGGCTACTACATACAAAGAAATCCCACTGGGATCAGGAAATCCCTGGGACCCAAAACGCTGGAGATTGGGAGAACATTTGAAAGAAGTATCACAATACATTTACTCTACACTTAAATATTTCCCTACCTGCTACCGGCAGTGGGAGAATTAGAATGACCTGTGGTCATTCAACTGCTGACAGCAGTCCATACAGCCACAAAAGCTATCCACCTGCTTCTGCATCCAGGGCACCTTTATGTACTCCTGGCCCAACTATGTAATGCAACATGGGACAAAATAAGTTTTCTAAAGACCTCATTAAACTGCCAGACTTGTGTTAGTACTTCAGTTCAGAGCTCAGTCCTGCAAGCTGGTATCCTGTTTTTTACCCAGCCTTCTTCCTTCCAACAGGGACTATTGGGTAGAACTGGCCTACATAGAAAAAGGTTGATAGACAACTGCTACTTTTAATGATGGCTACCAGATTACCAATGCTCCAGCAGGAGAACCCTGTGATGAGGCTCTGCACTGCCTTGAATAATCTTGTGCATGAGGCTGTAATAGCTTTTTTGTATAATTTGTAGCTAAATAATTATTTTTAAAAATCTGACTTTTAAATATACTTTGACTGCAGTAACTTAAAACCTATTATTTCCATAGTCTTCTTGCAAAACTCTTTTTTTGTGTGGGTTTTGTTCAAATAAACTGCCAAAATAGAGGTCTAGGCTCAAATGTTAATTTACTGTTTTATTACAAGTGAGACTTTCAGCATTTTATTGAGCATCTCATTATTGTATTTATAGATTTTAATCTCCTTTAATTACAGTGAATTTAATAAAATCTATTTCCCACTGTTCACAGAAAATAAGGGCTTTGTTAAAGAAGCCTTTTGGTCACTTACGAAAAATCTCATGGCATAAGTTTCTCACTTGGTAGAAAGAATTTGACACGCAAAAAAATCAACAGTTTATTTTTACCTGCACCAAGGTTAGTTGGTAGGAAAGCAGCCAAACCCACAATTTTAAATTTGGTTCCCCAGATGTTAGATGTGACCTGAGCAAGGTAGTTGTGCTGCAAAACAAAAACAAGATCATTTTTACCTGATAAAATCTGTATCAAGCTCTAATAAAGAACTGCAGAGCAATCAAGCTATTGCAAGTGATAACGCAATTTCAGTTTCTATTGTTTTTATTGTATTGAAATAGCCTAAAGTGCTTATGTAGCAACAGTTTTACCCAGCCATTAAGAAGACTCATTCTGATATCTTAACACTATCAGAAATGATGTATGTAACAGCCACAGGGTGATTAAAGCTCTTGAAGATCTGAACAACACTTAGTGGAGAATGCCTGCTTAGTGAGAACAGGCCTGTTTTCTAGCACTTGCTGCTCCTGCCCAGCAGGACCACAGCTATTCTGTATTTCAGAGAGTGATACACCCTGCCCGTTGCTTCTACGCTCATGAATCACTTTATAGAACAATAAACAAAACAGAAATTAATTACCCATAACAACAAACATATATTCCCCTGGAGCTCCTAAAGCAACTTCCCAAACCACCGTTGCCATGGTACACATATTATGAGTCTGAAAGACCAATAGATTTTTCTCAAAGGCCAGGAGTTATGCCACCAGTATCAGGAGCAGGATCTAAGCCTCAGGTCTCCTGCTCTTTTTGAAGGGTTTTTGGTCCTATCTCTGTGTAACTGCTCTGGAATTTTTCATGAAAAAGGAAAAAGCAAAACAAGAGAGCAGAAAAAACCAAACCAGACAAAAGCAAATTAAAATAACACAGGCTGTTATTAATGAAATATACAACCCAGACAGTTTTACAGCCTGCTAAGTTTCATTCACCCAGAGGACATGAACACCACAAAGAGCACAAAGTGGTAATTCCTTTCCTTCCTTCCAATTAAAACTGTTTCATGTTAATTATGAAACAGATCATATTATGAAACAGATCAGTGGTCCTCTGAAGCAAACATTTCCTTATCTCTGCAATCCCTAGCAAAGCAGAGAATTAAGGTGGCATTAGGATGGGTCTGAGAAACTGATGAAGTGTTTTCACATACACTCTCAAAAAGCCAACAACATCACCTAGAATAAAACCCCTCACATGGATTCACACTGAAAAAAGTAAGTGGTCCTGGTACTTACCAAACAACACCTGATACTCCATTGGTACTTTCAAACATTAGTAGTGAACTGGAAGATGTAATTCTGTTGTTCCATCTACTTATTGTAATTTAATGAAAACGTTTATTGCTTACTATTGGATCTCTATCACAACATGCTGCCTTGTGAAAGAAATGCATTTGAATCAGGTATGGTAACAATGTGCCTAATACCTGAGTAATATCTTCTAAGGGAAACTCTCTTCGTGTCAGGCTTGGCGAACCAATAGAGGGTTTCCTTATTGGTAACCTTGGTGATCTTGAGATCTCCTGTGCAGCTCGTGACATCTTTGGAGATTTGCGAGCTTCTATATTGATTCTGCAGGTAAAGCAATATTTAGAAACAAAACGGGCAAGCTAAAATGCACAAAACTCATGTCCTTGAATGGAAAGATGTAAGAAGGAGACAACTGGTAGGATGTCCTCGAAGTGACTAACAAAGACTGTAGAGCCTACAGGATGGAGAATTACAGGTCAAATTTGAAGACACAGGAGACTTGATACACTTGCAATAAATCATGCTGGACGCTTTCTAATTAATCTAACAAAGCTTATAGCAGTTCTGCCAGATACAATATATCTTCCACTAATCCCTAAAAGGTGTAGAAATGAATGATCTCAGCTATGCAGACTTTGAGCAAAGTCACAAGAAATGACAACATGATGCCTCAGCTGACAGATTTTCACATTAGTATACAGCAAACCAAGGCTCCACAAATGTTGTCAGTGTTCTTACCCTAAGCCAGAAGTTATTTCTACCTCCCACTATACAAGGGGGTTCAAGATCACCAGCTCAAGCACCTGAAGAGCTCACTGGCAGGAATGTAACAAGCAAAAATAAAAAACCAGTCTGTTTGAAGGACAAAATATATTCCATGGTNAAAAAAAAAAAAAAAAAAAAGAAAAGGTGTGAGAGTTTATAAAATCTTTCTTTGAGACTGCCTGGGGAGAAGTTGTGCTCTTTTGTTTCCCATTACATTTTGTCCCAGAAATCTTCCTCAAAGTCTAACTCTATGCCAATCTCTGAGATCACCCCAGAACTTCAGCATGTAGAGGATCTCAATTTTACAGAGAATTCCTATGTGCCCAAAGGAGTTTACTTTTCATTTTACAAGTGCCAAGAGAAGGAAGGAGAGGCAGAGGAAGGGAGGAAGAGAGGCCACTTGGGGAAAAAGAAGAAGTATCCAACACATTATTTATTACCTGGGGAGTTTAGGTGATTTGCTAGCTCGACTGATTTTTGGAGATTTTTTTGCTGCCCAGTCATCGCTGAGTTCGATATCGCTGGAGTCAGAGCAGTTGCAGCTGTCAATCACAGTGGAAATCAAGCTGTTTCCATAGATTTCATCTATCAAGACAGGCCCCAGAAAATTTAAGTGATGCTTCAGAAAACTGGCATAAATTATAATTCTCAGTCATCAGAAGCATAAACCTGATCCACAGGCAGCAGCTGAAATAAAACTTTGCAGAGGAAAATTCAATGTTCTCCACTCTGCCTTCAAACTCAAAATTTCCAATGGTTTGAACTTAAGTGAACTTGATTCAGAGGGAATGAACACCATTCAATTGACTTTGAAATTGAGACTAAAGAATATTTTCTGCTAATTAGCAATCTATTTTCCATTACTCAGAATATAAGAAGTTCTCTTCTGTAAAACAGAAGGCAGCAGGATATAATTTCAGAAGCTTCTAGGTCACGCTAAAGATTTTTTTCACTTCAGAAAAAATATCAGATGCCACCATCCAAGTTGCATATATGTATTTTTTAAAACTCTTGAGGATTTAATGTCCAAAGTATTGCTAAATCATTTTTATAGAGCAACCACTGAATTCTACCTGCTTTTCCATCTGTTTTAGGATCCATGATGACAAACTCTGGCCGCAACTTGCTGATACGGCGTCCTTTCAGGATAGGCACCAGTCCCCCGAGGTATTCCAAGTACAGAGTGTAACATGGACCACCAACCTCTGGGTCATCTTCCGTCCTCTTCATGGTGCAGTGGAGCCGTTCATTACCAGCTGTTGGGTAGCTGACAAAATCTCTCATATTGTTTGGGTCTGGGATGGGAGGCTTAATTAAACAGAGGAAGGAAAGAGAAAGTTTTCTAATATTGGTTGGGGTTTTTTTCTGTGGTGACTTATTCTCAACACAACTAACTGAATTTGAATCCAACTCTAATTTGGCTGGTGAACATTAGTATAGGTTACTTCATGAGTTATGCAGGACATACATGCAAAACACAGTGGCTGTGCATTATTTAGTTAGTTGTACACAGAAAACGAAAACTAAGACTAGTTACATCAAAAAGGAAGGTTGAACCTGTGGTCAGAGCACTGAATGAGACAACAAACCTGTCTTCAAGTTCCAGCTTTTATCAGAAACTTCTTTTTGAACTTGAGTAATGTGGTCAAGTCAAGTATCAGAGTATCTTGTCTCCTGCAGGCCCTCCAAGTGAACCTGGACACTCAGATCCCATTCCTGGTTAGTATTGGTACATGCTATGCCACTATGCTACAATGCTGTCAACTCTGAAAGAAGCTTGTACTTTTTGTATCACTTCCAAGCACATATCCCATCCTAGCTAAGGGCATATTTGTGTGCCATGTAGAGAAATACAAACACAAAGCTTGGGTTACTTTGCCCTGCTTGCCAGCACACTGTATTTATTAATCCATGAAAACCTCAGCCCTAAAGCAGTAGGATTCTTTTTGTCTAGGATAATATAGCCTGTATGAGACAAATACTATTTATGTGTATAAGTCAACAGAGTTTTTTTCAAAATGAAAGTATAAGGAAAAAAAAAGGTAGGGAAAAAAATAGGCTTCTTTAACCTAGCAAATGGGTATAGGCTGAGGAGTGACCTATAATGTGGTCCGCAAGCTGGAGGGGGAAGAGGGTGCCTTGCCTAGCATTGAAGGCATGGCTGACAACATAGGTTGAGTGGGTGACTGAGGATGAGCCAGGGTAAAGTGTAAATGATGACAAGGCTCCAGAAACACCCATGGAACAGGACAGGCATGTGGCTTCTGGAAACCCTGCTTCCACCTCTCAGCTCCTGGCATCTCCTCTAGGAGGTGACACAAGGGCTGTGTCCCTGTACTGCCCTCTGATCCCCACCAAGGCTCCCAGCCAACTGCTGCCTTCATCCAGCCCATCCAGTCCCCTCCCCCCACCTTCCCTGACAGCCAGGAAATTGTCACTGATGCTCTAGAGAGGGGTGGCTCTGGAACAACATGGAACGCATCCTGGGGAGAAGAATGGAAAGAACTAGAAAGAACTGGAGACTTCCAGTCCGATAAATGCTCTGCATCTTTGGAGATCCAGGAGTTATGGTTACAGCAAGGCATTTATTGTTCTTTGACAAATAAAATGATTTACAGTTGCACAAACTGCTCTGATTAGCAGCACCCAAATGGAACAATGCTGAATTATTATTTTATAGGCATAATTTGTTCTCATTTAAGCTGGGCCAGCCCCACTGATTTTGAATTAGTTTTTCTAGCTCTGCATTGTTTTAACAAGGACCTCTGGCTCAAGAGACTGCTGTAACATGTACACAAAAAGTCACAAAAATATACATTTGAATGTCCAGCATTTACCAGCTAGTGCTCTGGTCTATAGGCTGTGATAAACAGCTTGGAAATCCCAAGATGTTACAGAGGGCAAAACCATGAAACAAACAGGTTGTGCAAATGATTCTGCTCGTGGTACAGGAAGAGGTGTGATACCTGGTTCATTATTCCATAGCACTGTTGGAGCAGTAAGAACTCACTGTTAGTAGAAATGTTTGGGTAGCCTCAGGTCTTAAGCCTAACCTTCCTGGCAATATAAGCACTCATGTGACATGTACAGAGGCAACTGTTTTACTCTTGTGAATCCCCCTTATAACCGTGACAGAGTATTATCATCAGCGTGAGCTTCTTCAGAAGTCTTTGTGAGTCACCACTTGTAACACACTTGGAAAGGCCATCTCCATGGAATAATGCAGATCAGCATGTGTGAGCTTTCTTTTCAGATTTTTATTAGGCACCAAATGCATCAGTGGAGTCTCAAAGAGGATATGAAAGCTTTTAAAACTGTAAAATCTTATCATTTAGCCACTGCCACTTAGGAGCACCATGGAGCGGGGAGATCTAGTAACACTTCCCTCTGTTTCTTTCATTTTACCTTGATTGTTGGTATGAAGGCAGTGGTGAGGTACGAGCAGAGCCGAGGGGGCAGGGTCAGCTTGCTGATGTCCTTGTCGTCCCGCAGACAGCTGGCGATGCTCTGCTGGCACAGCAGCTGCAGGCTGGAGACCCTGTGCTCCACCCGGACAACGTACAGCGCCGGCCCCGAGGCCATCAGCAGCCGGGAATCCCTGTGACCCCAACAGATCGAGATGATGGGACGCTGCACGAAGAGCAAAGAGGATACGACTTCAAAAGATCTTTTTCCAGGATGGCTGCACAACAAGTGATCACATCAATTCAGCACCAATCACATTACCCTAAGGCTTCCAGAAACTTAAAAGTGCCCACCATTGCCCACAGAAGAAGAATAGGAACATCTCAAATCATCAAAAGCAGCAGTTGATGTTTATTCAATGCTTTTTACTCAGGATGCTTAAAGCTCTTCACACAAGGAATCAGCTACCAAATTCAGTATCTAGATAGAAAAAGTGACTTTAAAGTCACAGGGTGTTGAGAAGCAGGGTCTTTTGATGCCCTATCCAAATTATTTATTCAGTCTTCCAATCAGTCCTCATCCAATGGTAACATCTCATATTTTACAACTGAGAAGTTAATTTATATGCCCAGAGACACTTAAAAAACAAGTGGAGAAAACTCAATCAGCTTTCTTGTCTTGTGCCAAGTCTTCTGCTGCAGTGTCTCTTTTGAACTATTCCCAGAGGAACTGAACTGTGAAAGATCACCAGGAAGGCAACAGAGAATGGCCTTTTGTCTTCTACTTGTCTACACTCAGAAATGTCCAAATCACAACAGTAAAAACAGAAAGAGTGAGGGCCAACTGGTACTAAATGCCACAATGTGGAACAGAATAATGATAAACAAACACTGCTGCTTAGGACATTTATTTCCTGCTTGCAAGGAGCTCCCCAAACTTTCCTTCTAAATCCCATCTTTTCTTGTCAAGTACCAGTCTCTTGCAACCTCCTCTAGCCTTATCATCATTACTTTTGCCCTTAAGTGTTACTTTCATCCACCTGTCATCTCTTGCTTTCTGTGTTACAAAGCACCTGTATTTGCTTTTATATACACACCCCATGGTATTTCAATCCCATCTGCTACCTCTGTGCCAATAAACAACACAGAGTAAAGATGAAACTCTTAACTCCATGAAGAATACTGTACAGCAGGCTGTCATCAGTGAACTACAAAAGATTTACTCCTTTCTATGAAGGTCTTCCTTGTTTTTACCATCTGTGACACTCAGAAGTTTAAGCAAACATGTTTTTCATCTAAATTATGAACTGTATTTATTGAAAGGTCAGGGTATCTTTGGAATATCTTTTCACAAGATGCATCAAACAAGAAGACAGGGTCAAGACTCCTCTGTTAGCAGCATGGTACCCAGATAGCAGGGTTAGATCAGCCCAGAGATTACTCATGTGGTCTGGGGACAACACCTTCCTTCCATTTACAAATTCAAGATGCTTAAAGGTGAGTAACTGGGAAAAGATGTTTTTATGTGACTGATACGAAACAAAATGCAGCTGGCATAGCACTATATCAATGTTTATCATCAAGATAAAGCATTGGATGAAAAACCTTTTCACGAAGAGATCTTCCCTACTATGTCACCTTAACCTAGACTTAAATTTCAAGGAAAATACTGGTTTTAAAGTAGAAGGAATGAAGGAACTTATTTTTAATTACATCTAGGCAATACCACACACCCACCTCCATGCAGGCACAAATCTTCAGGCTGACTGATACACAAATAGAAAGTAGCAGCATGTGAACCTTGTGATTTTTGCAGTAATTGCTAAATGCATTTTGTAGTGTAGAACTTCAAAAGAATTGAGAAATCCTTTGTGTACCATCAGTAATTCTTCATGGCTTATCATAACCATAATCTGTGGGATACAGCCTTACATTTGAGCAGAGGTTGCATGAAGTATCCCCTACTGATTGGGTATTTTCATGCTTTGTGAGTGTGGCTTGGCCTCCCACTCTCTGGCAGCAATGAGACAGCTCAAGCTGCTTACCAAATAAATGCCATTGAAAAGGTGCTGGTACAAGGTAGGTACCTGCCACATCTACAATATGACAGCCTGAGACCAGCACAGTAGAAGTGACCCTGATTTTACCCAAGGGCTGAATCCCAGCATGGGCAGCACGATCTACCTGATCATTACTGTGGGATCCAAAATGCATCCTGCTGTTCACCTTGCATCAGCTTACCTATAAACACAGTGAGGGAACAAACAAGTATGTGACTTGGCACACAAATATTTATTTATTGGATAGACTTTAATGTCAGAAGAGAAGTCTAATATCCCAGCTATCACAATCCAATACAGCACATCCAGAC
Organism: Sterrhoptilus dennistouni; assembly: GCA_013397095.1. Taxonomy (NCBI): domain Eukaryota; kingdom Metazoa; phylum Chordata; class Aves; order Passeriformes; family Zosteropidae; genus Sterrhoptilus; species Sterrhoptilus dennistouni. Next base: position 702,717 of record VWZU01007037.1, on the reverse strand, counting down.
CCGATGTCTCATACTGGAGCTATTATAACGCAATGTATCACACCCAGGTGGGACATTCTTCATCCAAATAGAGTCAAATAAAACCACCTCTTTCCTCAGGTTACTGTTGCACGCAGAGAACATCAGAGGTGCAGACAGAAGCAGTGCAAAAACCTTTGCAACCTGAAACAAGGTCTCAAGGAAAAGGCTTTTCAGAAGCTTTGAAACATGGAGTGGTGTCAGACAGGTGGGACCTCTGGCAACACAGAACTGTGGAGCTCTGAAGAGCACAAAGTCAGAAGTTGAAGACTTCATACTGTTTTCCAACAAGCAGCTATAATTCAGTAACCTTCTAAACTTCTCAGTGTATGATGCTCTTATATTCTGTTTATGAATGTATATGCAAACAATATGTGAGTGGGTGTATGTTTAAACAAACACACTCAATACCTGCAAGTGCTGTACTGTTTGTAAATCATGACATTTCTACTCTTCCACTGTACAATCAGTCTTCCCACACATCTCATTATGCTTTAATATTTTCAACCTCCACAAGTGCACTTGCACCACACCACCAGACACACCTTGCCTTCCTTTCTCTGAAATGGTCAGACCCTTGGTGCTCCTCCAGCCCAGTATTCATCAACATTTAATTTACAGTGAAGGGCTAAGACTTCAGATGAACTTCAGGGAAAATTAGCCTGTCATTACAGGCTTGGAGAAATAAAAGATCACCCAAATGCCAGATCTGACCTGACCTTTAAAGTACTGTTCCAATAATATTTTTCAATAACTATGCTTCCTAGTCTCTCCCTTGCTGGACAAGGGATATGAATCAATTACTGCAGCAAGTCAGTTAATAGTGGCCACAGCCTTCTTTTCAAACTTTACTGAGAAAAAACAATTGACCTCCAACATCCAACACAACAGTATTGCTCCTCATAAAACATCCTCATATTTGAACTGTTTTAACAAAACAAGGAAGGACAAAAGTTGTTGTATCCAGAAGTTGTATCCACCTGTTACAAAATGAACAAGCAGACTCTATGACAGAAGAATTTTACTTTCCATGTTTGCACAGCTGGGTTTGTTTTTTTCTGCTAGGAACAAAGAAAAACAGCATACAAATACAACATGAGAATTTCTAACCTTACTTTGCATATAAAAATAGCATTAGGTTTTCAAAAATCTCAGCATAAACTGTAAATACCTGAATGAATTCCAGGGTTTAACTACCAACATGTTGCTCTATGATGATTATATACTAGAAACCATTGGCTAAAATGCAAGGAAAAAAATGCTTTATCAGGGGAAATACTGACTGAAAACACATCTCAACAAGTGACCATCATGGAGCTCTTTTGCCATTTCTTCCCAAGTGGGCTTGAAAGTGAGCGGGAGCTACTCAAATCTGTACCCCCAGCTGGGATGTCGATTTCCCTCAGAAAAGCATGCAGGAATGGATATTCCCACTCAAAGCTCTGTGCTTGCTTCTTATAAGTCACACTACTGCCTCTCTTACAGGAAAGAACATAATTTATATACATTCCAACACTTGTATGCAGTTCAGTCAATGAAAACACTGTTCTATAGCTGATTCTTGCTGCCTGCCTCGAGCTCAGAAATCCTGAGCCATGGGGTCTGCCTGCTGTTTGAACTAATCCCTTGTTTGTTGGCACTGGGACTACCGCTGGTAATGAAATAAAAATAGTATTCCAGGGCAGAACGCCCAGGAACTAGCAGGACTTTTCTCAGGAGGAAGAGCACAACTGCAAAATAGTAGCCAATGAATGGCATGTGTAAGTACATTGCTTGCTTGCTCTCACTGCAGACTGCTGATGTGGAGATGCACACTCTTCCCTCTCAGAGACAAGCTGAAAGGTGCAATGGCTGCACTGCCCACCTGGCTCTTGTGAGTTGTGTGTGCTCATCTCTGTACTGCCACAGCCTTCATGGATGACTGTGGGAAAGCAACTTAACACTCCTTCATTCTTCTGCTCCTCATAGTTACAGGGGGAAAAATATTAACTGCTAAGAACTGATGGTGACAAAAGATGAGAAATCTGCCACTGCTGTGGCTTGATATGGTTTTTGATGTAATAAACTCTTATTTGCAGCTGTTTCTTGTATCTTCTCTATTTCTACAGTATTTTTTAAAGAAGTCAATACAAGATTCCATTTTAACAGAAAGAATTGCTTAGAAAAGTGTCTTCAATTTCCAGTGCTGATCAAAATCCATTTTTGCAGCAGAGATGATCCTTACGGCCTATAAAAAGAACACCAAGGTCTTTATGGATATTCTAAAGCATGTTTCACTAGTTAGTTCTAAACTGCTGCTTTTTTTCCTGTAAGATAATAAACTCTTCTTGAAGCTTTGTTGTCATCCCATAACAACTAAATAAAATTGATTTCAGACAATATAAATGAAAGGCAACATTAATTCAGATGCAACAAACCTGAACACTGTGCGAAATAAATGAAGAAAAGTAAGCAAGGTCTGCTCAGCTGAATAACATAAAAAGCAGCCTCTTCTTTCAGAACCATTTGATCTGAATTAAACCTAAAATTGCACCTTCCTTCTTTAGCCTTTGCAGAACTACCAGGTTTCTGCAGGATCATATAATCTTAAATCTATTCATTTAGATGCTGGGATATTTCTAGCAGAGAAGCAGTCTGTGAAATGCTGACAGCAGCAGGTCTATAGAAAGTTGGCTGTCTTCTCAAAGACTTTTGGAAACTTCTTCCATAAAGATTTAGTTTTTGGTATGCCACTTTGAATTAGGTTTTAAAACATTACACTGATAAACATAGGGTTTTTAAATTTAATCTTGTTGTCTATACCACATGTGTAGCTTAACTCCCTCTCATCCTCCATCACTGCACTCGAGATGTAATCTGTACTCACACCAGCTACACAGTGATATAAAACCTTAAAGTAATTTAAATTTACTGTAGAATTAAAGGTGTATGGAGGAGATCTGCATTATAGCTTCTAAATCTGTGCTCTTGTTCTCCTGGTCCTCTCTGGGACATATTAAAAAATCATAAAATTGAAGAAGGGACCAAATATATGCCACGAGATTGAACCATTAGAAAGAAAAAAATCACAAGTTTGTTAAAGTTGGTAGTTAGAGAATGTCGAAAAGATCCTGTAGGAGACTCCTGTTTAAAGTTCAGGATATAGGAAGATATGAAGCATCTGTTTCCAATCAGAAGCAGGTACAGTTAGTTAATATAATAAAGACCTGTCTGCACAATAGATGAGAACTTCTAAAGTGACAGAACTGGGTTGCAGCACTTGGTAAACAATTTTAGCAGGACTATAAAACAGTCTTAAAGGAGTTGATTATTCTCATCCCTGCTTGATGCCAAGGAAAGGTTTGAGGACTTACCAAACAATGTAAGAAATTAACATTCTTCCAATAAAAACATTATGACCAGCAGGGCAGCCTGCTGTTGCAATCTCATTTTAAATGTTGAAAAAGCAGGACCATGAAAAAACTGGGCATATTTTTGGTACCTCACTTTGGTGTTTGTGGTGTATACAAGGAGAGGTGAGTAAGAGGCAAATTTTACAGAAATTGATAGTATGTTTTTGAATAGTCATCAGCTGATCACCAGCCCTTAAGATATGTTCTCTGCATAGAATTCAGTTCAATATTTGACCAGCCCTTACTGATGCTTTTTCAGCTCTTTCCACTCTATTCTGCAAACACATCCTTGCAGGACGCCAGGCTGAAGCCCCAGAGCCAGGAACAGGAGCGACTGCTGCACTGTGCCAACTCTACCACCCTGTTTATGAATGTTCTTCAAGCAAAGGTACTGCTTTTATTTCAGTACTTCTAAACAAGTGTGATTTCCCTATCTAGAGTTTTATTCTAAGCAAACTAGGTTTATAAACTATAAATTCCTACACTGAAGGTAGAAGCTTAAGAGCGTTAATACAATGAGACAGAAGATGCCAAAACCACACTAAAGCTGGAGAAGGCAGCATATAAAACATCTTGAAGGGATCCACGACAATAGTCATCATTGAGATGAGTTATCTGCAGTTCCCAAATCTATTCTACCATTGGTCTTTGCAGTGACTTCATGTTCAGTAACATTCCAGCCAAGTTGCACATAAATCCTGTCAGTCTTAGACTGAGTTTTGTTATAAACAATAAAATCTGTGTCCTGAATATCCTACCAAAGACAGGACAGACAAAAAAGCAGAAACAAAAACAGTTCAGTGTATTTTACTGATAAAATTTTCAGACATCTGCTGTGTCAAAGAATTAGGACAGAGGATCACAGAAAATCAGTTTTGTACCTGTAATCCATTATTTTTGTTCATGGTTGTTTTATTTTTTTCTGACTTTTTTATTCAGAACAACATGCATTTATAATCAATGTGCTTTTCCAGTCACACATTTGCTTCTTCCTAACTCTTAGCACAAGAATTCAAGATGAGGAAATTCTTCTATTTTCTAAATTGTTTTTTAGTTCAGTAACCACTGATGAATCCTATAAAATCCCATTATAAGGCTGGCTGCCATGCTACAGAAAACAAATTAATTTACTCTGATGAATTTGTCATAAGACAAATTACTAGGACCACTGACTCACTCTCATCTTTGCACATACATCCTTGGAGCAGAGGCACAGCATAACACAAGTTACCAACAGCTTTTTGCAACAGCAGTTTTTATCTGGTTTTGTCAATAAACTAAATACTTAACAATGTTGTAGCATACCTGTCATTTAGCTGGTAATACTGCTAGACCAGCATTCAAGTACATAGGAGAATAAAGTCCACATGAGCAGATACAGGTGTTCTTCTGAAAGACCCCTCACTTCCTCCTGCAGCTGAGTAAATATGAATTTTGATGCACCAAATAAAGAGACTAAACACTGACTAATAAGAGAAGAGGGACTGCTCTAATTTTAGGTAGGTTTATGCACACAGTTTTTAAATAAACATAAATATATCAGTTTGAATGTTATTTTTATCCTGATTTCCAAAGGAAATGAGACTCCTTGATTCTGTTATTAAATGGTGGTTGCCTCTCCCTGACTGTCCTCGTCCTTCATTTGCAACCTAGCTTACAACTTCTGAAGTTGTTGGCTTTTGGTCTGCAGTTGACAATGGGGGAATAAATCTCCACTACATTAAAATATTGCTATTCCAGTCAAAGCAGCTGGAAAGAGCAGAAAGGCTTATGTTACTACTTCCACTATTAGAAATACTGCAGTATAAACTTGGCATTCACCTGTTCTGTCTGACCTCTCAGCTGCCCTGTAAGCACTCACATAATGGCAGAATAATTAGCCTCCACACCAGCCACAATATGTGCTTTATCCCAGCTGGTTGAGGAGAAAGAAGAGCTGAAAACATGAACAGAATATGAAGCTATACATGGAGAACTAGAGGAGATGAATGTATTTAAATGAAGGAGAATTTGAGATTAGCAGGAACAAGGCAGTGATAGAAAAGCCCTCACACAGGTGCACTTGGGGCAACCTGACCTGATGAGTTCTGATGCTCAAACCACAGAGTGATTTCACAGCCTGGTACCAGAGGGTTCAACAGCTAATGTGCACATACTGAGTTCTGGTACTGAAGTAACAGAACAAGGTTTGCTTTTCACCTGAGCTGGGAAAAAGCAACACTGATATAAATACGTTTTCTTCAGAACTGATCCAGAAGGGAAAGGGCTGTGCTACTTTGCTGCAAGAGCTACGTTTAAGAAAATAAAGCTGTGCTTATGGGTAAGTCCTTTAGGTACCTAAATTAGCATTAGATATCACCGTACATATTTAGGTTGGCTTTAGAGACCATTATTTTACACTTTACACGACTAAAGAATTCTATCTAAATTAGAATGCTAAGGTTAATAAGCACAGGTTAATGCTAAATATATGCAAACACAAAGGCTTAGCAGATGGTTTACTATGTCACCCTTCTGCATCCATTCCAGATCAGGGTACTGGAAAAAAAAATGATAATACATGGTATCATCATTAAATATAATTAATATATCTTCAGCATTTTCCTTCACTTTCAGATTTCAAAGCTATTATAAAGTTTCATTACTAGCAGCAGAAATCAGAATGGAGTCACCCCTATTCTGCAGAAAATGACACAGAATTACATTCAGGTGGGCTCTGAGGTACCAGCAAAGACCGATGAAGCATGTTGTGCTCCTGAGCAGCTCACAGACCATGTGCTGGAGTTTACTTGGCAAGTTACATGACTGAGGTTACTGCATTACACCAAATGATTGTACATTACAAAATTACAATAACGAAGACAGAATAATCTTGTAGTTGTGATACTGGACTTGGAATATTTTTGTCCAGCTCTTGGCTCTGCTACTCCATTAAGCAAGTTATTAATTTTTATTTTTTTTCTTTAGTCACTTATCCATAAAACAATAGAATTTTCTATTTGTCTGTTCATGTCCCAGTGAGTTTGGGAAATAGACTTTCTCCTTTTGTACTTCCACAGTACCTATCACAGTGGACCTTAGAATCAGGTGCAGTCTTGCATGTCTACCTTAATGCAAACAACCATTGTTTATAGCACATTTTTATCTAATACAGTGTTTTAGAACGGATTTGGGACATTTTGCAACCTTTTCCACATTGCAAGTCTACAGCAACGAGCTAATGTGGGAAAAACATGTCAGCAAAGCATGGAGAACAGATTTTAAAAATGCCTCCTACCTGCACAGGTGTCTCCAGAGTGTAAATATGTTCCCCACGCACGTTGTAGAACTTGACCAGTGCGCTTTTCAGCAGCGAACCATTGCTGAGGTCAACCAGCTGGTTCTGCTTCTCCATGCCTGCTACTGCAAGCAGGTCTCCTTGTGTGCACCACTGCACCACCACATCTGAAATCACAAAGATGGTTTGCAATAACCACTGACTAGAAACAACAGGTACAGCATTTCCAGATGCTGCAAAGTGACTTGAACAGATAAAAAATGCTCTCCAAAGTTACTTAAGTACTTGGAAACCTATATCCTTTCATTGAAATAGTAGAAAATATGTCACAGGTGCACTTCTGAAAATGACTCTTTATCTTGCAAATTTAAAAAACAATGTGTTAAACATTATTTTCTCCCTATGGTGAGTCTAGAATGTAACCAGTAGTTGCTTCTAAACACCTAAGAAAAGAATTTACCAGAGATGTTGAAACTGATGTAGAAGATTCTACATACAGCTTTGGGGTAAATAAGTGGAATCAAGTTAATATGCAGATAAATAATCTTACCAAGAGAACAGCAGAGAGTGTCTGGAAAGGCCCATAGTGCAAAAAAGCAGAGTATCTGTCAATGTCTCATGTTCTCACTGGCTGTCAATATAACTTTTAGCATAACTCAAACTAGAGTTACAACAGTATAACATGACACTAAAAGTACTTGGACTTTTTTCCGTAAATACACATGGCCTCCATATCTTCTTTTGCCACCATTGCACCAAGATGATGAGGCCTCTGGAGAATCTCTTATGAGGAGAGACTGAGGGAGCTGGACTTGTTTGGTCTAGAGCACCCTGAGAGTAGATCTTATTGTTATCTCAAAGGTTGGTACCAAGAAGATGGTGCCACACTCTTTTCAGTGGTGGCCAGTGACAGGATGAGGAGCAATAGCCATAAACTAAAGCACAAGAAGTTTCATCTCAACATGAGGAAGAATTTCTTTACACTGAGGGCAGTAGAGTACTGGAAGAGGCTGCCCAGGGAGGTTGAGGAGTGTCCCTCTCTGGAGGCATTCAAAACCCAGCAAGACAAGTCCCTGTGTAACCTGTTCTAGAGGATCCTGCCTTGGCAGGGGAGTTGGACTGGCTGATGCCCAGAGGTCCCTTCCAACCCTAATGATTCTGTGATTCTGACTTGTGAAAATCTACTCAGCTGCTTAGCAGGGCTTTGCTGGAATCCCACAGGGACTGCTCAGACTCTCATATACACAGATATGAATATACATATCAGTTACTTCTCTTACAGGCACCCCATGATGAGGGACACCCACAGCTTCATTTGGGGATGCTTATTTCAAACCCTTATATCCTCTAGTTCTTTGTCACACTTCAAGAGTAACTCTAAAACAGTATTTTGCATTTCTGCTTGTGTTTCAAAGGCAGATTTGCATGTTCAAGGAATACCAAGCTACTCTTTAAATCTTTTTATTCTTAAACCAGAGGTGAAAGGCAGCTATTTTGTGCTGAGACAAAGTGAAGGTAAAGACAAAACTTTTGTGCTCTGGGATGCTCTATCTGCCAAGAACCTTTTGAAGACACTTGTGGGCGAGAAGCTGTCTTCAAATGAAGAAGCAGGAGAGAAATAAGAGTTGGCAGGAAGGATCTCAAAATTGTTTCAAGTTGTCAACTTGTCATTTCCAGGCACTTTTATGTGCAATTTAAAATGGTTTTGTATTATTTCAACTTTCTGATATTTCTCATGGGAATTATCCTTCTGTACATATCAGAGAGAAGCCACATGTTCCTCAAGGTAATTCTTCTACAGCTAGGCACTGTATGTCTCTTGTCTTCTCTCAGCTTTCAGCCCTCTGAGTAACCTACAATGGGATTTAATTCATGTTTCTTGGAGAGGAAAAAGATAGGTAGGTTAGAAATAAACAAGGCAAGCTGATCAGCTCCACTTTTGGTAACTGGTTAACTATGGAACTACCATATTGAAACAACTGTCTCCCTTGGATACATGTCTTCAGATAAAACTTTCAGTTGATCCCTGGAAAGAGGAAGAGGAGTGATTACTTGGTCCAGCAGTTTTCTCTCTCTCTCTCTCTCTCCAAGTTGTAAAATTAGACTGCTGCAAAGGTAGCAAAGAGGGGGTGTGGGCTGCAGCTTCCCCCCAGACCAATTGTGGCTCCACTGATATGCTTGCACTGCCAACAGGACCTTCAATGACTATTAGACCTTTACACAGAATAACTGATAAACAGCTTCTTAGCACCAGTACAGAGATTCAAAATCAAATGGAGGTCTCATCTAGGGTAATGGTCTAGAAGTGAATCAGTGGATCAGTCACCCCTCAAAACTACTTTCCAGCCACCACAGGCATGTATATCAGCAAACCTTGAACACAGAGCACTGTAAATGTGCAACAGCTCTGCAGGCAGTAGTTGTGGCTAACTAGTACAGTCAGTAGATGTAGCTCAGCAGTTCTGCAGGTAGCAGTGCACTGAAAATCACGGAGTTAAAAAGCACAAATTCAGGATGTCCTAGGTCTGACTAGGACTGGCAAAATTACTAAGGACTGTTCAAGCTGCATGAACAGAACTTTTATTTGGGTAATCACGTTATCAAGGTCTGTCAATTTAATAGAAATATCCCAAGTAAAATGATGGCTTTGCAAAACGAGTAGAATATATATATTCTATATATATTAAAATATATTGTAACTGCTTGAAATAATTTCATAGTTGCCTACTTTAAAAACACATTGAGTAGCCTATAGCAGCCTATAAAGGCAAGGATATCTGCTGCAGAGACCACAGAGCAATATTTTGAGATTTTAAACACAAACACATGAACAAGGACTTGTAGACAATACTGAAGACCATAGATGGTGGATTTGCATATTCTTGCCTGTAATAAAGTCCAGTAAAATTTAGAGTCACTTGAAAAAAATAATGAAGATACAGGAAGTGTGAACAACTATATAAAACCAGACATAAAATACTTTCCACTGTACAGTGCTTAAAACAGCAGACAGTGATATCTCAATCATCTTTCACTGTCTCACACAAATTCCCAATCCAGTAAGATGCTTCATGTTTTTTGTCTACTGATGAAAAAAATGTAGTCTAGTTTATAACTAATAAAAATATTCCTACCCTATCTAGCACACTGACATTTTGCTACAGGAGGGTGACATACTTAAGGGATCTTTTTTGCACTAGTGAAAGTCAATGGGGAAAGAGAAACAGGACAGATAACCTCAGCAAGATAGAGCCCTGCAACTCTAAACCGAGAATAAGATGGAGGTTTTTTTCTCCTACTGTTCCCAGTTGAAAGCTAGACTAAATGACAACTCAAGACTCCTCAGTACCCTAATTACTCTAATATTGTAGAAATGCTGAACAGACCCATTGGTGATTATCACAAGAGCTTCTTTAGGTTGGCCCCAGTTTTCCACACTTTTGGTACCCTTTCAGCTGATGTTTTCTGGATTGTAGAGTTGTCTCATGATGCTGCATTTTGCCACTCACACATTTCTTGTGTAGGCACAGATGGAGAAAGGAATGGAAAAGAAACCTCAAAGGTGATGTTTTTACCTCCTAAGACTACTGTACATAACGGATCACCCAGAATCTGTGGGGCTGGTGTTAGGGCAATCTTCCCCAAAAGCATCCCACTATTTCAGAACAGCTAAGAGTTTGCTCCAGCAGCCTAGTTCTCTTTTCATCTAATTTAAAACTAATTTACCTGTGGAGATGAAAAAGCTTCGGTGGAACCTATATTTAAATACGTGCCTATGTGCTGTATTGAATTAAAATGTCTCTGCAGGCAAAGCACAGTAAATTGCACTGAGAGTGCTGGCAAAGTAAAGGACACTTTTAATAGCTAAGAACAGTAAAACCTTCAATGTGAGTTAAAGATTTTACATGGAATACTGACTGTACAAACATTCATGCACATCACTTAGCAAAATGGTATAGTAATTAATCACTGGAATTTTTCCTCTCTCAGAATAACTTGCCTCTTGACAATTAATAATTCTAGCAAGTTTTCAATAATTGTAAGAATCAAAGCAGCATTGCAATTTATACCAGGTTACCCAAAGCACGGAAGACCTTGTGAATCAGACATGCAAAGAAAGTCTTATGTAGCAGAGATGTTCACACAAAGCACCATAATCATACTAATGCATTCTGCTGGAAAACTGGAAAACAGATCAACTGCCCTACAAAACTGCCATAAAAAGATCTCAAAAATATTGTGAAACATTTTTTCAAACACAAAAACTCCATCAGCCAAGAGCTGCTCTTTCTCCAGCAGGTGTCACTGCTGGAAATGGCAATAACAGCACCCAGGGCTCCTGGGTTAGAGTAAGAGCCACAAAAACATAACTTATGCACACATCATCAAAATACAAGAAAAACAGGGCATAGGAGCGGGAGAAATGGCTTCTTTTTTGTACCTTTCAACCCTGAGCGGATGGTAGTAGGAGACAAGTCATCATAATTGTTCATTAAACTGATGTCTCCTGACGTGAAGCTGACAGTAAGTAGTGGCTTGGTGTTCTGCACCGGGACTGGATACGCAGCTGGTCCATCTGCAAAACAAGGCTCTGAGTGAGAAAGAGGTAAACAACCAAAAATAATCACATCCAGGCCAAACACACTGTACTTCAGCCTACCACCATCAGGAGCTGTTCCAAGCCTCTCTACCTGCTTATTTCTCCAACATTTGTGGGCACAAGCAAAGCAGGTTTAGCTAGTTAAGCTTCTCTGTTTCTGTGAAACCTCAGTGCTTTTAATTAGTCAATTTTTACTGCAGCATATCCACAGCGATTCATGCATATACTATTATATTACATAGGGGTGTTTTTCAGTCTTTCTCCATCCTCAACTCCCCAAAGTGACAAAAAAATTGAAAGCCAGTGCCTTAGAAGGCTTTCTTGAAATCCTGGCTGAAAACCAGCATGATGAACAATATAATGACATTTAAAAAAGGTGATTTGTTCTATACACTTTTTTCTTGGGCAGGTCCTGGGGACTCCTCCTGAAGTCACACAGAGACATTTTAAGAACTTTTAAGAGAGCATACTGACCTTTCACAAATTACTGCATTCTAAATGTCTTGGCAGCAGCATGAAAGGTACCTGCCATTCTGCATAACAGGATACATGCACCCAAAAGTAGAAGTGAGCCCAAATGGAACACTTGGCTTTAAAAACCATTTCTGCAAAGTCTCTGGTCCTCTGAGCTCGTTTTTCAGCGATTCACTAAAATTCCTTTGTTTAAATATTTCATGATCAATTTTGCCATCTGTAGCTTTTGCTGTTTAACTCCTTCTGTTTACAGTTTCTGAGGGGAGATGCCACTGGTCCCTCATCAAGTGCCTCTCAAGGCCCAGACAACATCTTTCCAGTTAATGAAAATGGCAGAACCAGTTAAGAGTAGTATTGCTCCCTGAATTTGTAAAAAAGCTGATGAGAAAGGATTTTGGAGAAAGATGTCTAGTAACTAGCACCTCTGTGTACATATAATTTAATAAGAAAATCCCATCAAACTTCTAGTCCTTCCTACACATCTGTGTGAGTCAAAGGCTTGTTGCCTTTGAGAGGTTTATGCTGCATCTGCTCTAAAGAAAACACATCATGTTTGGGTAATCATTAAAATAGGCTTGTAGGCTTGTAACGAGTCCACCCACCTCCTGACTGACTCAGAAAAAGCTAACACATTTGGATCATTTAAGTTCTCATCTTTGTACTCTGCAATGTCACCACTCTCCAATTGGAACCTCAGTATTTTTAAAAACACAAAATGAAAACCCAGGAAAAATCTGATTTATTGTTGTTGTCTGTCTTGCTTTAGGAGCTTGCTAGGTTGAAGTTTGTTTCTTTCCTTCTAAGGCAAGAAATATTACCCAGTACCAGAAGTGAAGCACAAAAGCCAAAACAAAATTCAGTTTTCAAATATGCTAACATTTTACCAGGTGATCAGATTACCTTCTTCAGTATTTGTTAAATACATAAGCTTATTATATAGACACATATACTGAAAAAGGTAGATTTCTTGGTCTGAATTCAAATTAGTTAAAACTGCAGAAGTCCTCAATTCAGAGGTTCAGATCCAAGATGCAAATTCAGAATTATTTTTGAATAATTGTTATGTATTTAAAATTTTCACTGTAAAATCACTGTTATGTTAACTTAGTTCTTAATTTAGTTCAGGCTTTATACACTGGAACACAGGAACAGCTTACCTAGAGCTTATAAATGGATCAATCACACCAACAGGAAGTATTATCATTACTTGAATGAGAAGGGTGGGACTGACTGTGTGTGGACACCTCAGCCTCATAAGTCTTCTCAAGTGATGATTACCAAAGACTTTAAAACCAAAATATTTCACCAAACTAGTTGCATTGAGACTTAAGGAGAGGGAAGGATTTATTCCTGACTCAAAACTGGCAATGTACTCTGAAGCACATGAATTAATAACTCCAGCCAGCTCCAGTCACTCTGCTTCCACCCCATGTAATTGCAGAAATATCTTCATTTCTGAGCCTTCTGTGGTATTTATGGAACTCTTTATGTCAGGACTAGGAAGGATGGGACTGTAACAATGAGTATTACAGAAATCCTATGAAACAGAGAGAAAACTAAATACACAGTACTTTACACCATGTCTAGTACTGCTGTCTTTTCAGATGAATCTATATAATAGTGCATTAATTTCTGTGGCTGCACTCTGACTACCTCCATACACACGAACCACTGCATTACCTCCCTCACGTCTGCTTATCAGTGAAACCTGACATGTCCCTGTCCACTGTTATTCACTCACCCTCACTGAAAACTTATGGAGCTTTGTGTGGTTCTCTCATTTGTGCAGAAGGAGGCAGAGCAGCACAGATGAGGTATGAGCTGCAGCAAGGCTGGTGGCAGAGCTGGGAACAAACCCACCCTCCCATACCAGCTCTCTGCTCCACGAGAGCTTGAAACTGTGGTTTTGTAGGGCATGACAGTACACTGGCATTCGAGATGTCTTCATGAGCACGTGCAAAGCTGAGACAGAAGGATGTGCACATAACCCTACCCTGTGGTGGGGAATAGTCGTCAGAGTCCGTGTCGCTCTCGCTGCTGTCCTCCACCAGGAAGCTGGGGTAGTTCCAGGACATGTTGAGGATGCCATCTGACTCATGAAGGAGCACGTGGGCCAGCATTCGGCCATGGCAGTCCATGACAATAACCTGCCCATCAGCAGTGCCAAACAGTACCTGAAAATAACACAACAGCCCTCAGTCCCACCAAATGTCAGCCATGGGGTCCTCCTTCAAATGGATATTGTCATTAACTAGCTACACTGGAAATTAATCTACAGCAAAGCAATCATGGATGTGAAAAGGTGCCAGAATAGGACACTGCAATTAAAGATGAACATAAAGAATAAAGTTAAAGCAGCAGAGTCTACAGGTAAGTTTGTAAAATCTGTGAGGAAGTAATGTTTCTTGGTGAATACATTTCATTCACTTTAATATGAGACATTACACTTTATTTGAACTTGATCATTACCACAATTAAAGTGAGCTGGCAGAAAGGCTACCACAGATTCTTTAATTCTTTAGTATTCTTGGATAATACAAAAACTCCGAAACCTGGTGGCAGAAATGGAGGTGTGCATCAGTCATAACAATATCAAAAGACACAGCTGACAAAAGTGAGCTCCTAGCAGAGATTTCAAATGGCTTATGAGAAATAGAAAGCTGAATAGAGAAGGACAAGTTATTCAGCTGATGAGCTAAAGAAGATGGGAGAATACCTTAAAAAAAAAAAATAAAAAAGGCAAAAGCAGTATGATCAGTCAGCTGAAGTAGATTAACATGGGCCGAGGGGAAAGCAATGTGCTGCACATCCAGGATGAGAAGACCACCCACCATTTCAAAAACAAAATGGGCAATCCAAGCTTTTTCTTGCCCTTAAACAGCTCCATAGCCAATCACACAGACTGAAGTCAGACTGACTGGAACCTGCAATTTCTTTTTAAATAAATTCTTCTTGGGCATTCAAGAAAGTTAAGATCCTGTATATTTGATGAATTTTAGGAAAAAAATCAGGAAATAAGAACTAATAAATCCTAAAGCAATAAATGCATTAGCCAAGGCTGTTGCTGCTATCACATAATTCTGTATGAGGCAAATACACTTTAAAGCAAGTTTAAAAGCACCCATCAACTTGAAAACTAGCCAGCATTAAAAATGAGGCTAAAATGAAGGTCAAATCTTACACTTGCTCTTCTGTCTAACACCTATTTCTAGTACTTGTAAATTTAAGGTTCAAACAATTATATGCCCAGATCAGAAATTCACCTAGCCTTGTATCTCATCTTTAAGAGTGGTCAAGTGTTTGGTGAAGAGTAAAAGAACAGGATGCACTGAGCAGGCATCTCCCCTGCACACTCCTGTAGCTTTCAACAAAAAAACCCAATCCCTTTTCTCTGATAACTGATCATTTTATCTGGCAACCTTTAGCTCTTTACACTGAAAGAAACACAAATAATGGTTCCCTACTTACATTCTTAACATTGGTGACAATTTTGCAGACTTCTATTATCTAATTCCCTAGTTATCTCTTTCCCAAGCTGAAGAATCATAGCCTACTTAGGATGTCCATGTACAGTTGTTCAAATCCTGCAATCACTCTCAGTCACCTCTGCTGTCAGAGGTCTTCTTTCCTATCTTCCCACTGAGAGGCTGTGTCAGCATTCAACATGTGTATTGTATCAGATTTATACAATACTAGTCCCCAAGGAAGCAATTGTCATTATTGCACTTTTGAAAGTTTCAGAAAGGAAGTGTGGCTTCTTAAGTCTTACTAAAAAAACCAAAAAACAACCTCCCACCAAACTAGAATTCTTTTTATGATCAGCATAATGAAGGTTGCAAACTAGAATGGCAATTTAACAGAACTTTCCATAACATCATTAAAATCTTATGAAAAACAATGAAGTTGTTTCCCATTATCAAAAATATTGAAAAAAATCAGTATCTGGCTGCCTTAACTGTAATCATTACATGTTACAAATATTTTTGTATTTTTTCCCTTATTCTTCTTCAACTTGTATCATCACATCTCCACACTGTTCATTATTTCCACTGTTTTCACATGAATGATATAGTGCACAGCCACCTTCACTATTCACTTTCAAAACACAGTCACTCTCTTTCCAATCTCAACAAAACAAATTCTTACAAAGGCAAAATCCTACCAGTTGTCACTGTTAGCTTCTCACACCACTCTCTACAGTCTATTATAAATTAGTTTTGAACTAGTCTCCTAAAAGTTCTATAAATTTTAACAGAAGTGGTGAACCTCTATAGTTTCTGAAAATAGCGGTAGAAGAGTCTGCCTCCTAAAACCCTGCAGAAACATTTTTTAATTGGGTAGGAATAAAATCTTTGGACTCATCACTCAACAGTTCAGTCTCATCTCAATCTAAAGCTAATTCTTTTGAGTAGCACTGCCCCCAAATAATTTAAAATTATGAAGTACTCAGTAATTTCCAATTCAGAACAGCTGCATGCCAGCATCTTAATTCTTGCACTGAAACTTGGGAGAGCTCTTTAGCAACCTAGAAATATTAGAGGGCACACTTCATCTCTTCAGCCAGGGTGTAGGTTTCAAGGAGCACCTTTAAGTTTCAGGGTTATTGTAGCAATACAACCTTTTAAGATGAAAGCATTTATCAGCCTGATAGTCCTGCTGGCTGAACTCCTGCTGAAGCTGTAAAAATGTCTAATGGTGTTATCATCCATAACATTACTCAGGTTATAAATGCCACACTCAAGCTACTTATGTCAGATGAATAAAACTCTCTTGACCTTCAGACAAAAGGTTGAGCCACAGGATATCCCTAAAGGATCTAACAGAGAAATTAAAAAGTTACATTTTAGATACTTTTTTTTTGGTGTATGTTTGCAGATCTAGGAGGTCAGACAGAATGCTGGAGAAAGAGAACAAGTTATAGTGGTTTGTTAACTCTTGAACACAAAAGCTAACTGATAATAAGAGTAATTTAAAAAAACCCCAACTACTTATTTTGAAGCGGTTCTCTGGCCCCTTGTTCTCTTCTTCTCTTGACTCACCTCCTCTCCTTTCATACTGCTTATTATTACAACTGATCTTTCATGTATTACCACTTGCAGAATTGCATTTTCAGAATATGGAAAATCTGATAACCAAATACCTGAAATCATCCCATACATTCTGAGTGTGAGTCAGTACCACAACATAAATACAGTATGTCTTTACAAAGTATCAAACATAACAAAGCCTACACTACAGTGAAGCCGTAGCTGATTAAAAATCACCCAAATGGAGGGTTCCTGTAGTGCCCAGATGTTGTGTGCTTTGAAGGAGAAACTGTGATCAACAGCACTGGGATAGCACACACAGTTTTCCAAGTGTACCAAGAGTTGAAAGGTGGGTTCAGTTCTGAAACACAAGTGTCTTAGTTCTCCATGAAACCCAAGCTTGGGGTGATTCCTATCTGCTATAACAAATCTGAATACCTGAAAAACTCCCTTCTCTGGAATATGCTGACCTCTTTAGTCTATGTGCTAACTTGAGATGAGTTTCACAACCTAGTTTCGGTAAATTAATAGGTTTTTCAACTCAAGATTTTTGAACTATCATCCATGAAACTTAGCATTCAAGATTGCAACCCCCTTAAATGCCCAATATATCAAAGACACTTCAACTAACAGTCTGAAACCCACCAATTTCTACAAGACACGTGGTAAGCAGAAGATGGGTTATTTTGCTCTGAAGTATTCCTCTTATGAAGAGATGAATATTACAACAGCCAAGAAGCTAAAAATTCAGCTCAAGAGGAACAGCTTGGGTGAGTTGGGTGGCTTTGTTACATACGGATGCATTGTGCTGAACTCCACAGTTCCTTTAAGATCTGCTGTGATGCTGCAATGCTCTGGACCAGCAGAAGGTGGTTTGGCAGCACAGAGATCCATAAAGCTACAATGGAGTGACCAAAGACCTGGTACACTGAAGGTCCAGCTCAGGAAGCCCATTATTTTGTATTTTTTAACAGTGGTGCCTTTTTTGCACATAACACATTTTGTTGCTATTTAATTTGGTTTAATGTAAGTAAAGTAAACTCATCAACAGTAAGAATGCTCAAGCTTTATGATAATTGGAATACATATGAGGAATAGAAGGCAGACTTATTTCCAATCCCAGGTTTTGGTTGTACAAACTGAACAGTCAATACTGTTAAAGAAAGATATCGATAAAACAAGATGCCTCTCTTCATGACATTTAGTACTAACACTGAAGGTTTCTAATGTTGCTGGTTAAACAAAACTCCCAGGAAATCTAATCAATACATTCTCAGAACAGGGGCTGTCATTCTGTGTCAGGGAAACAACCGAACCTCTGACTGAAGCTGAAGTTGAAGCATTAGAAGCTGGATTTGCTATAGCTGCTGGAAGAAATATAAAGCCATTGGAGGCTACTTTAGGGTAGCACTTCTGTAGTGAGATATTCCAGTATTGTGGTACTGGAATGCTAAAAAAGGAACACGTGTCTGTTTTAGTCCTGCTGGCTCAAGATTTTTAACAGATTCTCTCTGACTTTTTACAAAGAACATGCATCTGACAACTCACAAATGCAAAACAACTCATAGACTCCATTAATTAAAACAGCATTGAGAATGAACCTAGCAAACTCCATCCTAGTACAATCTGATTCTTAAAACCCCAAATTTTCGCATACAGACAGAACTCACCTTGTAGGACTTTGCAAGGTGCATGAACAGATTGCATCTAAATTCCTGGATACACTGAAACATTCTGAAAATTAATGTAATCTGTCATGAAATCTTAAGTGCTCTAATCTTCCCTAAGATGTGGCTAAGCTGTCAGTAACTCCACTGAGCAATTTCTCAAGTTACAGATCTTCCTTCTCCCACAGGACAGGTAGCAGCTTTTGGTTTTTAACACTCTCCAGGGTTGTACTTCCAAAGTTTGAAGGATTCCTCTTCCTACTCACTTGGCAAACCTTGTCCTTTCAGTATTTTGTTTTACTCTCTGCCTTTGTGTGTGTGTGGCACACAGTCCTGCTGAAACCTTGGTGCCATTGCACCAGTCTGCATCAATGCTGCCACTTAGCAACTTGCCCTGCACAGCTCTGCACTCACAGCTGCCTCATTCTATGTTCTGCTTCACTGACCTTCACTTTCTCAAAATTTAGACCTGTCTTTATGCTTTCTTCTTCCATCTCCTCCCCTATCTGCCCTCACAGGAAGAACTAGGCATCTCAGAAACTACACTTTGCAAAAAAATGCCAATAAGGTCAACTGTTTGCACTGTCAGAAGGTGCTGAGCAGTTCAAGGAAGCTAAGTTAGTTCTGTTTGCTCTGATTTAGCCACCTGGACAAATGTTAGTACTTATGATAGGAACAGCCTTCATAGTTGTCACCATACTGCCATCATCCTAATAGAGATAAATTTATTTTGCAGATTCAAAATTAACTGAACTATAAAGTGATAAATATACAGAATGATGGATCAATCTTCTATTTATGCAGGTAGGCTTAGTAACAGAGGAAGTACAGGGAAAATTATTGCCTTTAATTATTTTCATTCATTAGCCTAACAAAAGAATGTCAGTCTTACCAAGGCTTAACTACAGAATTCTGCAGTCCATTTTGATGTAGTATTAGCATTTTGCATTGCTTGGGCTTTTATTCTTTACTGTTTCTCCATCACAAGGCAGGAGACAGTGCAGCAAACTCCTCTTAGGATACATTAAAAAATGAAAGTTTGTTTTTTCTCAGTGTCATATTTCTGGCTTTCTGTCTTTTTACCTCAAAATACAGAGAGAAATAAAGAAAAGCAGAGTGAAGGAGACAGCTAATCTCCTGATGAATACTTTTTATTTCCATTAAAAATTCAGCCACTGTGAAACAATTTCTTGAATTGACACAAAAAGAGACATCACTAAAAATCACATACAAGCTCAGGGGGAAAGTACTAGATTTTTATTGACTGCCTTTATGTCCAAAAATCTTAGAAGACTCTCTGTTTCCTTCAAACACGAGGAGTTACTAGCCCCACACATGGCTGGTACAGCCCAGGATTGTTCAGCTAACTGCATATATAAACATACATATAGCAGTGAAATTCTCCTTTGAGGCCACTGATACTTTCAAAAGCAACACTGGCTTTGTTACCTACTTTCAAGCTTGTTCATTCTCTCTTTTACATAGTCCATAGGATCTACATAACTATTACAAAGCCATCAAATGAGAAGATAAAGTAAATCCATCAGAGATCTTGGTGACAAATCCATTTAATAAATACTAAAATACTAAAAACTGGGGATTCAAACTGCACTGACTGTATTTCTCTCTGAAATAGCATAATGTAGCTGAATGACTGTAAATGAGATACAGTCTTGCATGCCACTTCAGGAGTCAAAAATACAAGTAGTCTTAAAACCAGGATCTCAAGCTGTTAACTACTCTGGGTATGTCAAGACAGAAGCAATTGTCCAGGCAAAGATGTTGTATTCTGGCAAATTACAGAAAGACCGATTATTATACATTCTTGTAATTATACATGGACTAATTCTGACTTGTGTATTCCAGGCACATGTTTCTATTTTCTATATTCCTTCTTGACTCTCAAAACATTTTTCAAGAAAGCATCCTATAGCAATTAGGTTTTTAAGTGAAGAGTTGCCCTCCTATATAGTGTTCACTGTATGATATGCCTCAGTTTACTTAAAATGTGAAAAAATCACATTTGAAGCAGCATGCAAAAGGAATAAAAGGCCAACAGCTGAACACCTTCTACAGAACATCTACTGTGGCATTTAACTTGGACAGGACTCCAAGCCTGAACCACTGAACTCCCACAGTAGAAGTACTCTGGAATATTCTTCAAGCAGTGTTGTTTTCTGATTCCCCACAAAACTGCCAGGAAAGTCTGTCTCTGAAAACACACATTCTTCACAAATATGCAATTATACACAGCAACTAAAACAACATCTGGTGGGAAAATGCAATTAGTTTTAACAACAACCACTCATCAGGAAAAGAAGTGAACTGATACACTTGGCAGTCTCCTGCATTATTCCCCAATCAGGTTTTAGTTATTTCCTGAAAGATATGTTGACTGCTGAAGCTAAAATCTTATTCAGAGCTTTAGAAGTCTGAGAGTTTCTGCTGGGGTTTTGTGGTTTGTTTTTCTTCCTAATTGAAAATGGTATTACTTAGAAACAAGGACAGCACTCTCAACCAGTGAAAATGCAATACAAAGCAGTTTAGAAGCAATGTCCTTGCTGTTTTGATTTTCATAACATAGAATCAAGAAGCCCCTGGGTTAAGCTATACACTAATGGAAGTTAGTTAGCTCAACTTCTGCCCTCTCCTTCTAGGTCTTTGGTGCTGGCAGAGAGCAGTAACTCAGGAAATACGTGGAATGGGTGAGGTCAAGTGTAACTGAGTCAACATGGAGTCAGGCTGAGTAACAAACTGTTACTGAAGGAGGCACTGAAGAAGAATGACTATTCTCTTAAAAAGCAAGGAAGGATTAATTCCTTTTCAGTTTGCCAACAATCCCTCAACATCTGAACACTGACAAGAAACTGGCTCCTGGACAAAGAACAGAGAGCTCAGGTTGAACCCATGCAGGATGAAACATTGATGGGAAAGGTTTTGGAGAATAAAGAGATATTGTTCCCACTTTCCTTTGGTATACTATCTCTTTTTGTCAAATCAATGGAAAGACTACGTGATATCACTTTCCCAAAATATCACCTTTCCTCTGCCATTTACTATAAAACTTGGCCTTACTTTCCCAGACAAAACCTAGTGCAGAAATCCACAAATATCCTCCTCGAGATTCAATCACTCTAATCCCTGTTTTCTGCACCACGGTTTCAGACTATTCACAGGCTTGAAGACATCTGACCCAAGTTCAAGACTCCATTTGGCTCCTAGTCTTCTCACTAAACTTCCAAAAAATTGATGGATTAAGTACCAGTGATGATAAAGTTCAAATCAATCACACTGGCAGCTACATTTCTTTTGAACTGAAAAGACCACAAAGCTCTAGATGAACCAAAAGGATGCCGGGGCCAAAGCATTCTCAGCCAAGTGGTTTTGGCAGTGGAATAATGGACTCTTCCTGATAAATGCTGTAAAACCTTCACACAGTTTGGAGAGTTTTCCCTCAGTAAGAATTACACTTCCACTCACGTGCCCTCTCCTGACCAGTTCAAAATCTGAACGAACAAAGCAATTTTTCTACCCTACAAATGACTTCTCCTTAGAGAGCACCTTCCTGCAGAAGGTTCATTTTTTTCCCCAGACTGCCTGAAACACAGCATAAGTGCATGCTGCTCCCTTGCAGAGGTGCACTGCAAAACCTCCCTCTTACTATTTGCCCCAGGGCTGAAGCATAGCACAGAGCTTTTCAAAACCACAAGTTCAAGAAAACGCTCCCTGTCTCAGAGAACTGAAGACTTCAGGCTATATAAGCAAAATCTTTCTGTACAAGTGCCAGTAAGGTGAGAGGAGAGGCAAACGACTTCTTTCTTCCTGACACCTCCCACACAGGGATTGGTCTTGTTTCTATTTGCACTCATCTTTACTTTGCTGACTCAAACATTGATGTTTCAAAAATGTAAAACACCACCGGGTATAAAAATGCTAAGTGGACACATTGATTGAATAGCACAAGTTTTCATCTCTCCCTCCATCTCTGCCATCAACATCCTTCTTTCCTGAGGGAGGAGAAGACATGGTGCAATGTGCAGCATTTAAACTTCAGATTCCAGTCAACTAAAATAGCAATATTGCAACCCGAGAGTCATAGGGAAAGAGCTACAAGGTACACTGTTGAGGCTGATCTGTACATCCTAGTACACTGTGCTTCCAAAGGGATGTAGAAATTCATTCAGGCATTTGCTTTTTGCACTAACAAACATCAAATACTCTGTCTACAAGGACAGGCAAAACATTAGAACAGTTGTATTACTCCTTTCAGACAGAGTCATTAAGAGAAAAATTTCTGTGCAAGACTGCTCTGAAACAGCCTCGACAGAAGCACTGCAGGAGCTACTGAGAAAACGAGCCACGATGCCGTCAGCCCATAAACAACCCCCATGTTACAGCTCTCATGACTAGAACAAATGGCAGCATCTCGTTAGCTCTCTCAGTGCCTTGCCTCTGCAGGCTGGATGAAGAGCATCCAGGGAAAGATTAGGCAAGGCACAGATGAAGCGAGTGGGAAGAAGAAAGCACATTGAAGTATCACCTTATTGCTCTGTTCCTCCAATTACCCGCTCAGTAACTGTGCAGTACAGACTAGGCTTTCTGGCAGAAAAAATTTGTCTGGAATAAAAGCACGGATGGATGCCACAGTTCCTAGATGAGGCTTAGAGGTTCCAGGGAGAACATCCTTGTTGCCTACCCTCCCCAAAACTCAAGGCAAAGCCTAAAAAGTCCTCATCTGAGCACAAAAATCTGCAGTGTAGCTGTGCATTGCTAGTGAAAAAAGAAAAGCACAACCAAGAAATAACACAGTGCACCAAACTAAGTTTTCTCCTTCCTTCTTTTTGGAAGCTGTATTCTCAGCAGAATGATGCATAAAAACCCATTTGAGACAAAAAGGCAAAGGGAAAACAATGCTAATACAACTATACACTGATAGCAGAAAAAGAGGGGAGGAAAAAAAGAGATACCTATTATTTAGGAAATAGCACAATACAGCTTGAAAACAAGGTAACAAAAGGAGATGGGAGAAAGAAAGGCAAAATAGCACTTAAAATTCACATTACTTTTCCCACAAAATCTGTCACTATTATGTACCATCATAAAAATCCAAGTTCCCCAAGCAAAGAGCAAAAACAAAATGTTACTGACTTCCAGCATGTATAAATATATAAAACAAGAATACAAAGTCTTTGCAAAAATATTTAACCATTTTAAGTTTATATAACCCCCCCCACAATATTTTGTTTACAAAAGGCTGAAATAGCTTAGCAAATATTTACAGACCCCTTAGCACAAGTAAGCAGAAATCATTAATTTTAATAGCAGGTTTGCCACAAAGGTTTGAAATGCTTCTAAAAACAGTCCAAAATATTAGACGGTTAAGCTGTGATGGGTTTTATCTATTTGTTTTATATAACAAACGGATTTATCTTGAAAGACAACTGAAGTCTCCTTCCCCTGTCCTCTTTCTGCATTTTAATGCTGTTGCTCAATTATGCAGCATGCAATGTTAAAATGGTTATATGCAATTTAACCATTGTCTGCAGTCCTTGTGGCTTGAATAAACTGCCTAGTTAATTAATGACACATCTCCAATGCTATAAAAAGCCTCCAGCCATTTTTCCCAGTAATCTGAGTAATTCATCCATCAATGAAAATAAAGCTTTCAGATCTTCCTCAACAACTGTATCTTACAGTGCAATTTTGAGCGACCCTAGTCATTGTAACCATTATTTGGTAGTCTCTACATAAAGAATTCCTGGGAGAAAATAATGCAGTTTTGTATGTTAAGACACAAAAATATAATTATTCCCTGGCATCTTTAAGGCTCCTCTATGTGAACCTGTAAATTCTTAATAGGAACCAGAATTATTCTAATAAGACCAAAATAATTGCTTACATTTTCAAATTTTACAGATTGTAACCTTTTTCATTTTGTCCTTCCTTCTCTTCATTCATAATAATTATGGTAAATAGCCACCTTTCCCCATACTGCCCCAGTTGCCCCTTTGTAGCTCCCTTTCATCATTCTGTCAACTCATTAGAAGGCCATCTTCAAGATTTTTTTCCAACACATCCAGATGTCTGAGAATAATTAAACTTGACCAGTGTGACTACCATAACAGCAAGGACTGCCCAAATTAAACGTCTGCTACAGCACCTGAATAAAACCAAAACAGGAGGATGAAGGGGAGCACAAGTATCTCAATTCAGAGCCACAGGCAAATGCAGATGTAGGTGAGAAGGCAACAGCAGGGCCCAAACAGATGCAACATTTTCAAACACTTATCAATTCTATGGTTTTAAGCTGTGTTCTGGAAGTGAGATAAGGCTACTATCCTTACTTTCAGCTTAGGAGCTGTTCAAAACACCATTTCCTTGGAAAGGCAGTAGCAACTGCAAATCATAGCTCACAGATGAAAACTGGGGATCCAAAAGCAGACTGTACTGAAGGGGATTTATTAGGTAGAATTCCTGCCAAGGACTACAGCCACACCAAACCCAAGAACTTTGAGAGGGAAGCCCATGAAACACCTGATGCCACCGGTAACCATTTGACAGCACTTCTCGTTCATCAGCTCCTCGTTCCCATGAGAGCTGTGGCTACCACACGGCAGCTGCTGGGTACAGCACAGTGCTGATCCTATTCGGGGACATCTATGGCACACGTGCTGTGCCAGCACAGGGATCCCAACCACCTCCCCTGCTGGGCCCAGGAACAGCACGCATCCCCTTCTTCACGTGGAGCTGGGCTCTGGGCCCCGGGCTCCACCCTGATGCACTGCAGGCAGGGGAAGGAGCTGGAGCCCGCCCCTGCCTCCTGCTTGTCACGGAAAAAAAGATGCTGAAGCGTCTCTGTGGTTGCCATGGGAATAGGATGGCAAGTGCTGGGAGCAGGAGTGAGTAACAGCTTAGAAACTGCCTCCCTGCACAACTATTGCAAGCTTCAAGAGACTTCTGAAAAAACAACATACAGAACTCCTGCATTGTGTTTGATACAAGGCAAATTGTCTGCTGCTGCTCTCACTGTTTTCTTCCAGTGCATTGTAAGACCCTCCAGTGCACAGGGTATCTCTTCCTAACACAGTGCTGCTTTTCTGTTTCACCAAGAGCATAATTTTGTCTGATTAGGCACAGACGAGGCTGAGCCTTGGGGCCTGTATTTACACATCTTTAGTACCCGGGCATGATGCATCGCAATGGGACCATGTACAACATTTAATGTTGTATCCAGCAGGATGCAAACCAAATTAGCCTACCTGGTTATATACTTGTTTTCAAAGCAAACAGAAGGAAGCATGCTGTCAAAGTTCACATATACCTGTACATATACTTAAACCTCTCATGTCCTAGCCAAACAGAATCCTGTCCAGTCCCTGAATTTCCACAAATAAAAGCTTACAACAGGAAAAGGGGAGGGGGAAAACCAGAAATGGGCATTTTGGCTGTCAGGAAAGTCTAATAATTTGTACTAGCAGAGATGCAGGGAACAAATATAGGTTACTAGCACCTCCTGGGATACCCAGGAATTAAAATATATTAATTCGTTTTCATTGAGGGCTTCCTCTATTGTAGAGTGATTTCCCTTCTCACACACAGAAACAGCAACAGACACAACCCCAGGGAAGTTCAAGGAGTTACACTATATTGCTAGAAAAAAAGGGATAATCAGACCATCTACAGTTCTCAACCAGTTCTCTAACAATATCCTTCTCCATCATAAAGAAAGATAACCTCTTTCATGGGTAAAATGTAGGGAGAAGAAGAGGGAAAGGGGGACCTGAGGGCAGTGGAAGTTGATAGAAAAACGTCACTGCAAGCTCAGCAAACACACAGGAAGGGAGAAAAAGCATTGGAAAGATGTTTTGTATGATCTGTGGGTTTAGAAAAAATCCTCGATTACTTACTGACATTGCTTCTATAATTATAAATAAACCTTTTGGTTAGACAAAAGTAAAGCTTTTCTCACTTATGAAATACTCAATCTGCTTGGTATGTACACTCCCCCTTTGAAAAGAAGCATGGGACAATGCCGCAGAATTGTCTCAAGACAAGATACAGCATTGTCTGATATTTCAAATTTATTTTTCATTTCAAATATACTTTTCATCCCTGCATGATTATAGGTGAGCCTGCTCATCAGAAAAATACTCTACATGACTCCTACAGCCTCTTGTAGCCCTTAAATAAATAAATAAAATCTAAAAACTGCAAGGAAGGCACTGCTCCTGAGTAATCCCATCAATCCAAGTCTAACATAAGCATGGCACTATGGCATTCTGCCTGAGAGACAGACAGCCAAGTCTTATAAAATCTTCCATTTGTACATCCCCAGGAGCCCAATGGTCAGATGTGCACTCTGGTTATAGGGTATAGGAGGAGGAAATGCCTGAATGAGCGGGCCTACAGACACACAGCGACACAGTGAAAACTGACTTCTACTCCTCTAAAATAAACATGCAGGGTCACATTCAAAAGGCCTGTGTATTGAATTAGCTGAAGAAATCCACAGCTCAAAGTCCATACTCAAGATCTGGGTGTGAACTATAGCAGAAATCTGCCAATGACCTTCATGAGAAGTTCATCTGAGAGAGATGATGTTGAGAAAAAGCACTGCAGTCAACCATGTGACTCAAAACACGTTTGTCCCCAACAAACCAGGAGAGCTCAAAAAACCTGAAAAACAACTGAGCCACAAGAAAAATGATAACATTCTTTTCCTAAAAGAAAATGCAGAACAATTTTGGCTAGTATTAATAAAACCAGCTGATAACTTAATCAGGGCAGAGTATATACCAAATCAGTTAAAAGATACAATTATATGCTCAATTTCAGCAGACTGTAGTCCACCCTGGCCACCTCTCTAGCTGTCATCCCATCTCTACACATTAGCCACTACCTCAAAGGTGCTTTACTTCAAGCACAGTAAGGACACAAATCCAGAGGCCGCACACATTGTCAAACAAGACGATGGTGACATTATCGCAGCTCCAACCTTTCCTTGTCTACAGCAGAAAGGTGGTGGTAGGAAACTACCCCTCTCTTGCAGAGCTGCCCATAGCAAGGAGTGACAGAGGTGACAGCCTACTGGTGCTGAATATACAGGAGAAAAGATGGGAGAGACAGGAGGAACCAGCAGGATGCATGCAGAAGGGAGTGAAGGAGAAAGTTAAGAGAACTGAAGAGTGAGGCAAACAGACTATACTGAGCAAATTTCTATCAGGACAATAGAAAATTGATACTGAACAATACGAGCCGCCTGGAAATGTAAATTTTAAAGATAATTGTGTTAAAGGTCATGGGACCACGGAGTGTAATACTTTCCAGGAATACTTTCAATAGCAACCTTCATGGTGCCAGAGGGGTAACAAAATGAACGGTAGAAAAATCTAAATTTAAATGTCAACATTTATCTTTCAGTCACTGTACTGACAAACAGAGTACATTAAGCAATAGGGAAGATGCTGAAGCTACTCTAGACTAGAATAGTATTCTGTTCTCATTTGCACATATACCAATCAGGAGAAAATTGAGATAAGACAATAAGCTAGTAAGGGTATCCATTTTCATAAACACTTATTTACATGTAATGTATGCAATGTCCTTCCTCCCCATTTGCTATTTTTAGTTTGAACTGAGCACAGTCTCTCACCCAGCACCTCTTTGATTCACGTTTCCTCGTGCTTCCAGAGGCAAGTACATCTAAATATATTTTAGAAGCTCGCTTCTTTCCACCAGCTCCAGAGAACAGTACAAAGATCCATCACCACTTAACATGCAAACCCCTGCAAACCACATAGTTAGGGAGAACTGTGCAGAGCAACATCAAGCTCATGGCTGGTTTGGGTCTCTATTTCAGTGAGTTTGTCAGCAGCAGAGTCTGTAAGTCGAGCAAGTAATTTTCACATAGCTGGAATTGGCCATTATGTTCGAAAGCATTTATCCGGACGCTGAACAAGTGTTTGTTTCCTGGAATAACCACTTATGGAGCATCCAGATTGGAGTACAAACGTATTGGCTAAACTGAATTAAAGGCAGTCAGCCACTCCAAATTAAACACTCAAGTGAAGATATTTCCAAATACAGTAGCAACAACTGAGCATCATGCAAGTGGGGTAGCCTCATGTTTAAAACATAGGACTGAGAGCTATTAGATCTTAGCTTCCCCTCCTACTCCTGCTGCTTGTCTCTTCCTCTTGATCTCAAGTAAATTATTTATTGTCAAGATTTACATTTCCCTAGATTCAAAAAGAGGCACGCAGACTCCCTGGCTTTAAAAAGCAGTGTTGCAATAATTAATTCATTATTCTTTGCAGAGTACTCTAAAATTATTAGATACTGCTGCAGAAACGTATATTATTAGTGCTATTATATTCCACTAGCAATTCCCAAAATAACTCTACCTTGGATGAATTTACAGTATTCTAAATTCAGTGGTACCTTGAGTCTTGAACCAACATCTTTCCATGGCAGTGTAAAATGAAGGAAGGAAAACAGTCCAGCTGTGACCCTAACAGGGTTTCTCTTTGCAATATTCTACACCCATCATTTCCTTCAGCACTGAATTATACACATATACACAACCACAGTGACAATAAGCATGTTGAAGGAAAGACCACTCCAGTCAGCTCATCAGTGAAAGGCAAGGGACCAGTGTATCCTGCAAATGAAACCAGTGCCCCAGCTCCAGCCATGCTGTAAATGTTGCTGTGTCCACAATCATATAATCCTTTAGAAAAATAGTAATGAAGATTTTTATTGACTGGCTTTTTCAAAGCTCAGCAAAAATTATCCTTTTAAATTTTATTTGCATAAGGTTGAGACATCTCTTCAACACTCAGTTACATACATTTGCTTATGTGAATGCAAGACGTAACCATATCTGCTGCTGGAACTGCTCTTGCTGCAAGTGCAGACTGGACAAATCTAAACAGAAATGACAGGTCAAATGTTTAATAGTCCAGGCTGTATCTCTGCTCAAATGCATTTATAAGATAGCAACAAATTAAGGGTACAATTAACAGACTCCTGTCTCAAACAACTACCTCTGAATAAGACTGTGTGTGAATCAGGGTGAAAAGCGATGATAGGGAACTTGGTACACTATCATATTCACCTAATAACAACAGGATTCACCTAAATAATTCACCTAAATAATTCACCTAAAGAACAACAGGATTAATTAAATTTTCATTATCAGTGGGAGCAGCAGTTTTGATGGAAACTGATCTTACCAAGTGACTATTTTACTTGGCAACTTTCTAAGAGGTATATTCTATAGCATATCAATGTTACCCAACTAACACCCCTAAATGCCCCTTTTTCATTACCTGTTGGTCATCTGGAGTCCATATGCCACAGGTGATCTGACTCTCCAAGTTTATTTCTGAAGACCAGTGTCTTTGTCCGCTGACTGAACCAACCAGCACAAATCCATCTCTGTAGGAGATAAGTGCCTGAGTCCCATCATGACTCCATGTAAAATCGCTCACCTTAACATATCAAAGACAAGAAAATAGATATATGGGCTATGTAGGATTTTTTTCCTGTTTTAATAAAAGGCAGCAGTGCATAGAACAAGACAGACCAGCTATTAGCCCAGCTGAACCTCTGATGTCATGCCTACTGGAGAAACCACTGTGCTTGCCAAGTGCCTTTGTGACAATTCTTGTGCATTCCTTTCAATAAAGAAATGTTGCATTTTCTTCTGTACTTTTTGAAAGGTATAAAGTACTATTCCTTGCCCTCTTCATTTGGCCTCTCAGGACCTGATCACTCTTGACTGCAGAGAAAACATGCATACCAACCTGTGCCCCACGATCGTTGACAAGCTCCACAGACCATCTGCCTTCATATTGTATCCAAACAAATATTCCTCCATCTGCATCACAGGTTGCTAATTTCTGGAATGGTTCATTCCATCTCACCAGCACAACCTTAGAAGATTACAAACAAAAACAGCATTACTGAAACTGCACGTTGTGCTAACAGTTATTTAACAAGAACCAGTTAAACAACACTGCCAAATAAATATCATCACATTTAAACCCTAAAGATGCACAAAATAGCAATTTTCGGCCCAGCACTTGGCGCCTCTCAAGAACAGCTGGAATTGTTTTGTCACGGTTGTCAGGAAATGCACAATCTCTCACCGTCAGGCCTTTTTGGAAGGCACTGCACACTTTCAATAAAATCACAGGGAACACTGGAACACAGGACTCCATTATAGAAGCTGCAAACAGGAAGCCCTGCACAGATTATCCAACGCTCCCTCAAATGATTCTTCCACTGTAATCTCAGAGACTGTCAGACTCTTCATCAAATCATCACCTCTTGCTGACTTCCGATAAAGTGGCGTGCTCTGCACACAATTTAAATACTCAGATTGAATACTCATATTCAAACAACCCCCGATAGTCTCAAAATATTAAAAAAAAAGGAATTTCATAGGAAAGTTGCTATGTTATTGAGTGCAGAAGGAATACAAAGCAGCTTTAGATTCTTCTCTCCACATTAGAGCTATCTAAGCTTTTCTGGAGAATCTAATCAAGTCTAAGCCTACCAAATTGCTCTCTCATTTTTAATTAATAACAATTTAACAAATACAGTATCTCTTGAGACCTCAGTATAAAACCGAAAAAAGCATGTCACCCTAGTGCCTGAAGCAAAAATTAGCAGTAAAACAATTTACCTTCTGTTAGTGACCTTTGCTTTAAAAACTTTTTTTCCAAATTAGTTTTATTTCAAAAACATGCAGATATATATGGGACACTTACATTCACATACAAGTAAATTCCCTCCCCCAGCTATTTTAGTGAGACAGAGAGTATGCAAACAAAGTAAACATATATTAAATACTCAATTAATAGAGTGTTATTTCAATTACTTAACAAACATCCAGCTGTAATGACACTTTTTCATAAAACTAAATAGATAATTAATCAACAGGCAAAATTTTCCTGAAATATATTTTGCTGTTTACAGAGACAGACTGATCCTCCTAAAGATTCCAGTCTCAAGATGAGCTCTAAGTGGACAGACCCTTCCCACTTCACAAGGAAATCAGCAGTCGTTTTCAGAACTAGGATATAAATATGCATACCTAAAACCTAAACTTGACAGCTGAGGGATGATCTTATACTTACTTAGTGAGTGCTACATTTATTCAGAGTGTCAAGGTCACAACTTAAGAACTTGTCTATCAGTGGAGCTCACCAGCCCGAAGCATCAACCCTTGAACCATTAAACAACCACAGGAAAACCATTTCTTTGTTTATATGTAAAGATTATGGGGAGAAGCGAGTATGACAAATCACCTCTCTGCTGTTACACAGCTTAGAAGAATCCCATTTTAGATTTTGCAGAAAAACATTGGCTTCTATTTAATATAACCTCGCAGCTGCACTCCAAGTCACCAGTCCTGTTTCCAGTTGGACAAATTATACCATGCCCGTAGATGGATTATATCACTCTTTAAAAAAAAAATCTTATGTTGGAAGAGCAGTAAATAAAATATTCCATTATAGCAATGCAAGCAGATGTATTTTGTTGGAGGTTTCACTCTGTCCCTTTCACCTAAACAAGAATAGTACAGATTTCTCAAATTTTTGGTTTCATTTTGGTGTAACTCCAATGTACAAAGTCATAGTTTCATTCACCCTGAGGCAAAATGCAGCAATGATAAAAGTGTACTTGCCAGCAATGCCTAACAGTATCAAGAAAGAAGTGAAGAAAAACTCAAGAATAACATTAAAAAAATATTCATCTTTAAATGCTGGGAGCTGCTAAGGCTAATGATGACCATTAATGAGTGGAAGGTACTTATCACCACTAAAACACCAACCTCTAAACACTTACACACTGCTCACATTTCACAGATCATACCAAATGAATTCTGCATCATACCAGAATGAATTGCTAGATAAAATTTAGGAAAAAAAGAGAGAACTAGTTCAAGTAGCATGAATGCTTTAGCTAACACCATTAAGAATGCTACCACCTGTCTTAAAATTGCCTTGTTTAGTCTGGCAAAGATTTGAGATAAACGCACAATTTTATCGACTAGACACACAAATTGACTTTGTAATATAAATTATGGGCAAAGTGACGACAGTTACTTTGTTGTGTTTTGTTTCTTTTCTATTTTAAATAGGAATCATGTTAAAACTTGGATATTTTAATTCAGATTCTGTGCAACCTGTCTTTTTTTAGGTTTGATAAAACATCCAATAATACATTTGAATGTAAACAAGATTAACTAGAGCCTCCATCCATCTCAATTACATACAAATTAGTAACTTCCAAAAGAAACTTATTGCTTTATAATCAGAAATGAAAGCGAGACAATGAGTCTTCTATGCCTTCTGATAACAGCCTCATAAGAAAGCAAATTTGTAATTTGAAAATTCAACTCATTTAAACATGGAGCAAATGTTATTTCAAGTTCATTTTAAAGATGATGCTGTAATTTACACTTAACATCTGACTACAGATGTTGAGTCCACAACTGCTTTGAATATTACCAGTTTCATTTTAGACACTTAACAAGCTGGAAAAGAGACAAAGAAAGGAAGGATTGCCCTGAGTATTAAGATGACTTTTGGCTTTTATGTTGGCTCAAATGTAAAGCATATGAAAACATGTCCCATTGATAGCACACTTAAATAATGCATGAGCTTGAATTACCCCTCTACAAAGAGAAATTTTACTGCTAACCCATAAATGCAAAGATATCATTACTTTCACTAACAGCTTCAACTCACGGAGGACCCATTTTTACTTCTGCCTTTATGGTCCTCTGCTTTCCACTTAGCATCTTCACACAGGTACTGAAGGTCTGAACTGTTCCATCTTGTACTCAAAAGTGCAAGAATGTTAGTACACAAAAATAAGTTGTCTGTGGACCATTTGTGGTCCATACAGCCTTTCTGTATTGTCCGATTATTTTAATTTGTTGGTTGATTGCGGGATTTTTAAATTCTATTAATAAATTAGACTTATGGTCATTCTACTCCTGAAAAAAAATGTATCACAGGTATTAATCAGCTTCTAAACCACTGTCTCACACAGGATATGATTTGCCCCTAAAAAGTACACTTTCCACAAAGCTGTGAACTTTTGAGTCAGTCTTATGTTTTCTTTGTGTTCCTTTTTTATACAAAGAATAGTGGTAAAAAATTTGTTTCAAAAGTTCAGCATTCAGGATTTTCAACATCTCTGGTTTAATTGCCAACTTGATGTTTAGGGATTAAATTTAATTAATCCTAAATGTGCTAGAAACTCTACCCAAGAACTGATTGCATATTTTAATGCTGCTAACAATGCTATTATCTATTTAAGATTTTAGATAAGAAATTTTGAGTAACTGCAATTTTGGAGTAGCAAATGTGTGATTTATAGTAAATGTGATCTCTTCCCAACAGAAGCCAGGTTTGGTAATATAAATTTATTACATGCTATTGACATTTTTAATAAATATTTCACCTTTTCTAAAACAATACAAGACCAGTAAAATGCAAAGTATTTAGAGAGCTTTTGTTATTCCTAATTTCATTACGATTTTGAAGGAGATAATTGAAAATACCACACCAATCAGTTTTGCACAAGCTGAAGTCCTTAATCTAGGATAGCACACAACAGTCATTACTGAAATCTTATTTCTGTACATACAGTACGTAACTGCTGGAGAAGCAAGAGACAAACATCTAAAAAAAAAAAAAAATAAAAGGGTAAGTAACTAGGGCAATTAGTTCCTAGAGTTCCTTACCAAATTTAGATAGATTTTATTATGGATATACTGTAGTGAGTCACAGTGACTCATTTTTTAAAATCTCTGATCCTCCATCCATTTTACTGGGGAGAGGCATATGATCTAAAGATAGAGGTCTTTTCCAGCATTCATTCTCATATATGCTATGGAGATGTGCTTGCAGATGGACTGCCACAGCGAGAGAGAGGAGAGAATACTCCATGCCAGTGTTTGATTACAGCACAATTTGCTACACCTGAAGAGCCACATTCCTGTATCTGGCATGAGCATTTCTGCAATTACAAGTGAAGCTGACGTCTTTGCAGGGTGCAAAGGATGTGATGCATTATAACTCCACTGAGCATATGGAATAGCTGGCCTTTCCCTCCCCAGATAAATCATACTACATTTCTAATGCTACTGAAAGTTATTGAAATAGTTCCACCCTCCAGGCAGACACCACAAGACCTAACTATTCCCAGGACAGAATAACAAAGGAGATTAGGCTACTGCCTACAGTAGCAGAGTACAGGGCTCAGTCTATCCAAAGGTTTCTTTCAATCCTATGCTGTTAGGAAAGTACTCAGCTTTTTTAAGGAACACACAAAGGTTGAAAGAAAGCATTGACAAAAGGGACTGGACAATCTACCTGGAATCACTGAGCATCACCTATTCACTATATCAAATAGTCCTGTTATGCAACTCCCTAATAAATACTTTGATCTTTACTCATGGTTACAAATATGAATAAATATATGCATACACTAGGTGCAACACTGGCACACATTGCAGTTTATTAATGGCCACAGAGCTGAAAAAGATCTCTAAGTTTATCTATAAAAGAAAAAGAATAGGTGTGCAGTGGGGAACAAAAATGGAGGACTGAAGTACAAGAACCATAGAAAACAATGATCATCTTTACATGCTACTGTATTTCAGTGCCTCTCCCTCCATTGTACAGAGATACAGCTACACACATACACACATATGTGCATATATATTACATACATATAGCATGGGTATGTGCATGAATACACATTCCTATAGATCCTTGAGGAACCTGTGCCAGCTTTGTACATTCACTAGTTAACTAATTGAAGTTGGTTAACTGAAGTGGATTTTTTATAACTAAAATATAATTTGAAAGTTGGAACAGGCACCCAGAATAAGCAGTAGTGTTGTAGTTAACAAGCTATTGCTTCTCACTATATCTATAACCAATATTTAATTCTAAATGGTTCTGCATATGTTTAGTTCAATGAAACATTTAACTGTCTTTTAAATAATAGTATTTTTTAAAATAAAGGTTATCTAAGTTTTCTCACTCCTAATTTCTCACTGCTGCAGATTGTTTGGAATTGTTCTTACTTTCACCTTCCCTTATGACCTTTATTTTGTGCCATTACAATAATGTCAGGATAATTCTCTCCACTCAAACTAATTCAATCACACAAAGAGCATCAAGCAAGTATTTCTCCTACTAACACTAGACAAAAAAGCAGCAGATGTGGTAGACAGCAAGTTGGCATCACCCATTTTTCCTATCCTCCTTGTCTTCTATTGCATTCTGTAATGATATACTCCCTATCTCTCCCATACCTGCAGAGCTCTGACTTTTTGTTTCCAGTGACATTACAACTGGATGGAAGTGCCTCATTTGCATACGGAGCTGTCACTTTCCTAGGTATGATACCCATCAAGGAATTATTATTACTACAAAGAAACTACTACTATTAATAACAAAATATCGTGCTGCAGCTAAAGAATGGCAAATCTATAATGGCATTTACATTCCTTGAGAAAAACTGCCAATTCACAATAGGGGCTGCAGGTAACAGAGGGGGTAAAAGAATGGCAAATGAATTCTGGGGGACAGAAAACACCTTCCAAATTTTTCATGTTTCTCTAGTCCAAACAATAAAAGTCAGCTCTTCTCCTAGAAGGGCTGGAGAAGGGCTGGATACCCTCCAGATATCTGAGGGACAGATGTGATGTAATATCCCTATCCCTGCCTCGGGATAAGCTTTGGTGAGCGGTGCCCTGCACCGAGGGCACAGCAGCTGCTCTCAGCCCCCCAGGGTTGAGCTGCTGCCACCAGCACAGCTTTCAGCTTTCCACTGCCACTCCTACATCCTTTAGCCCAGGATCCTTTTGTTGAAAGAAGTCTATTATTCTGCAGCTGTCATCTCACTTGTTCTGCTCTTTGAAAAGGAGTTTCAATATATTTTTTTTTTCTTTTAAGCTTACAATCTGATTTCATGGTGTAACATTGTCAATAAGCTGAGCATGTCACCTGGGGACTTAGCCTTGTGCTAAATGAAATCACAGGTAGGGCTGGACCAGCAAGAAAGTGCTGCCCTTAATGGAGATGAAAGGTCCAGGTCCAACCCTGTACCTTCTTCTGACCACAGACATCTCTTTGACTTTCATGTGAAACTCTACTCCAAATACCTCACTCAAACACCTCAGGTGAAGCTCTGAAGTTAAGTACAATGTAGGGATAGTTTAGAAGCTCTGTGCTGTTTTGTTGGATGTACCTGCTCTAATTCTTTCCCCTCAGTGCTTGTTTTCATAATGCTCAGGGCACACACCGGGCTGACAAAGACTGGGATCACTTGTGCAGCTGCAGAAAGAGGAATGGCCGGGTAGGAGCAGTGCAGCTCACCAGCAACAACCCTCTGAGTATGTGCAGGGGAGGTATCCACTCCCCCAGTGCTCACTTACTCTGTGTGTGAGTGGCTGGTAGCCTCTGCAAGGAACAGTGTGCTTGCTCACCCACTGGGAAGAATGTTGATGCTCCCCAGCAAGTTTTGTTTATTTGCTTTGCAGATGAATGACAAACATACCTATTTATAAAAGGTATCTTGAGGTTGGCATCCAACACCACATATACCTATTTTTGCAAGGTATCATATGGTTGGCATCCAATCCACAATGGATGCCAGTCTGATCTTTGAAAGCTTCAGGAAATGATTTTGGCAAATAGACAATGACAAAAAAAAAAAAAAATCCTTTGAGAGCTGCTTTGAGGAAGGAATGCCTTTAGTGTAAGATGTTGTCTTAAAAATACCTAGACTGTCAACATCTCACTGAATACATTTAGGGGCCTTGACAGTAAACTGCCAAGATGAGGACTTAGAAAGGCTTTAAAGCTTTACAAGTCTCCTTGAGTGATACACTTCATTTTAAGAAATGTCTCCTCAAAGTCTATTAGTTCCAAGGATCTGCCACATAACCATTTTATTTGTTCACAGAACACAAAATGTGTTGTTATCACCTACTTTAGAGGAAAACATGCCCAAGACTTCTCACAGGTACCAAACAAGAAGCATAATGTTCCTATGAATGAAGTGGCTCACAGTTCTAAAGGAATTACTCTTTTCACTTTGGACTCACCACATTTAATTGTGACTTCAGATAACTACAGTTATGGGGGACATTAAAAAACCCCACACCAAGAGAAGTTAGTTGTATCCAAAGTATATCCCATACATATGTTTGGGCAGCAGAAGATCTGACAAGTCAGTACAGAAAGCTGCCTGTGAGAAAAATAACAGGTGATACGAATCTAACATAGATGAGAAGATGTTGGTATCTAGCTACTGGTTCTCAGTTAAGTAAGTTTGTTCACTATTCCTTCAAGGGCTGGTAAAGAAAACAGCTGGTCGTGATCTGAAGGAAAATAATTGAGGCATGAAAAATTAAGACTTAACCACCCATATGCACAAGATAGCTGCACACTATTATGTTCTTGAAAGGGAAATTGGTGGAGGTCTGCTCTTCTCCAATCTTCCAGACAACAGTGTGACAGCAAGAAGGTCTATGATGTGCTTTTGATTCCCCTCCCTTCACAAGGATTCTCAAGTCCCAAAAGCTCTTCCATAGGAAAGACAGCTGTTTCCTTAGAAAAATCATTTTAAAATTATGCCACATTCAGTTCCATTGAGGCAAATTCCTTTATAGCATACACATTACACATTACTACCCTTGTAGTACTCTTGTCAATGGTCATCTTTTACTTAGGCTGTAAGATACATCTGTTTAATTGCCCATACACACTCCCTATAAACGCAAGGGCAAATCTAAGTTAAATAAAAATAAATCAAAACTGAATGTTGGTAAGGATGAGCAAAGGATAAAATAGTATTTTCCTTTGTCAGAGAAAGATTTCACTTTGTTGTAGTTTCCATACAGATAAAACACCGTAATTAAGAAAGCAGAGACAACTATTCTAGCTAAAGATGAACGAGCACTTTGCTATAAGATCAAAATACCAAGAACATTATAGTTCCTCCTCTTTCTAGCAAATCACTGATGAGGACCATTAGGAAAGGTTCATTCCTGTTAAAATAAGACACGTGCAATAACTGTGCTGAGCTGGATGTTCCTTGGGTTTAAGCATCTATGGTGGAGTGTTTTCCCACAAGAAAAAAAACCCCAGTAGATTTAAAATCTCTGGTGTTTAGTCTACATTAAATTAAAAGTACATGAGCCTAATGCTCATTTAACTAACATTTGACAAAATTATATTACAGATGGTATAAATCAGGACCATTTCAAAAACCTCCACATTTACATTCACTTTTGGATTGATTATGAGAAGCTCATTGTAAACGAACCTCATGCTCTAAGAACAGAAATAACACTCACTGATATCCACCAATGCCTCATCAGTGCTATAAAAATTCAGAGTCCATTCACATCTTTGTTAGAAGTTTTGAGGGAAGAAAAAATCCAATCAAAACACCCCAAGCATAAAGCAGATTTAAAATACTACCTTTTTTTAACCTGGCTAAAAATAGAGAAAAATATTGGTTGCAGAGATATAGGAACCTTGTAAGAGAATCTATGTCTCTTCTTGTCTCTCTCTATGGCTCTTCCTTTTAAAAATATCCAAAATAAAGGAGCACCAAGGGATTACATTAAAAAAAACAAAAAACACCACCACCCCCTAAAAAAACCCCAACAAAATTAAAGAAAAAAATCCCAACAACAAAACAAAAAATAAAACAAAACAGATCAGAGGAGACAGATTAATAATAAACACTACTGAAAACCATTCCAACTTACAATCAACTAGCTCTACTCTACTTTCTAACTGCAGCTACTCAGGAATTCCTGTACTATCTTCCCACCTTGTAAATGGTATCTTCTTCAGGAATATCCCCAGGGCAATGTATTGCTGGAAAAAGCCAGTGAAGTGACTATGACAGATACACTTTCCCTTATACTCCGTCTTCCTAATTCAGTGGCTAAAAATTCCCGATCAAGTGTTCATATAATAGTTAAATATAATTTTATAACTTTACATGCATATATTAATCACAAAAAATACTCAAGAAAGAAAAAAAACCTCTACTAGGAAATTTTAAAAGAAAATCTTAAAAATGTAATATAATTTCTGTTATATAAAACTGTGCTAGTTAACAAGAGGAAGGAGGTAACACAAGTTCTTCACTTTCTGGAGTCTATTCTGAGAAGTGCCAGAAAAATAATGGTGTCTCACGACCACACACAGAGGATCTGCCCATATCAAATATACTGTCTACCTCAAATATACCAAGCTGAGAGATCATTTTTTGCTTGTCAGATATTCAAACTCATACAGCACAACAATTAACTAACATTAGTCCAGATTTCTGAGCATCATCATTAGCATTTGTGGTGGACATTTTATAATCAGAAGCTGATCAGTGACTCTCTTCATGATTTTACAGGTCAGACTATAATTTAGCTTGAAGCTGCTTAGCTGAAATCACTGTAAAGGTCCACCAAACAACTCTTAGATAGAACCTGACTGCAGCACAAAATTTCTGCAAGCCCTCCCTAAGGAGATGAACTTCACTCTTTAAGAGATCCAGTAAAAACTTGATTTTTGTCATCAATGTAAACAGAAAAGACCTTAAAATTCACAAGGAGTGTCAGAGAGTGTTGTCCAAGCATGATTATTTCTCCAAGAGCTACAATACTTCAACTCTAATTTATTTTTTTTTCAAACACAGGGAACTAAAAATAATCCAAAACTTCAGAAGAAGCTCAGATCACCTCTTCAAATCTATTATGATCTCTTAGGTGATAATAGCTGTGCACTAATGTAATTAGGCTGAGTTATAAGGTGGATTTGAGACAGATGGTACAGCTGGGCACTTCACTACTGAAATGGGACTACTCTGCTACCTGAAATACCCAACTATTGTTACCCAATCATCAAGTCCACCCAAATGGCCTCTGTGGGAGTTACATGCCATTACAGAACATTTCTGTCCACCTGAGGAATACTGGTGACCTTAAATTACTCACAGATACTGAGAAAAGAGAGCATTTCTATAATTTTTATTGGGCTGCCCAGACTGTCTTTGTGTGACTCATGGAGACTGCACACCCCTAATCCTTCTGTGGGATTGAGGAAATTCTGCCATGTTATTTTGCAAAGGTAGGACACCTGCTTTAACTCCCAGCACAAGGCCACCACCTGAACCCCATCTGGCTGACCCCAGTGGGGTCACTCACACAATGCTCAGCTAGTGGCATTTAGGACAGCTATTGTATAATTGCTGACATGGACATAGAAAACAAAGTGGAAAATGAAACAGCGTCTACTTCCAAGAAGGACAGTGTAAAGGAGTGACCAGTCAGTAAAGCAGGGAATGCAGAAAGGGCAGAACAGCCACTCAGCACCTGCACCTCTCAGGACAGAAAGGTATAAAGAGGAGAGCTAAATTAACAACACAATAACTAAAAATCCCAATGTTTACAGACACATTTATCTTAGCATATTAGAATAAGTAACACAACAGATACCTACCAAGAATTATTTTGTTAATATATACACACATATATTACCCCCATGGAGGCTCTGACAGGCCTCAGACACAGTCGCCCATTTAATTTGCAATAATATGATACAAACTTCTGACAATGAGAATACGAGATAAAGAAATGCCACACTCTAAGAAATGCCAAATAGCAGATTTTGAAAATACTATCCTTGCTCTGACTGGCCTGCAATTCTGCACAGACCATTTTCAGAACAAACCTCTCTTAAGAAGTTATCTACATTTGCTATTACTCCATGAAATAAAACTGTATCATGATGCAGTTGGCCAAGTGACCAATAATTTCACTTGCCTGACTTTTCAGAGAACACAAGGGAGCTATAAATACAGGGTTGAATTAGTTACTCAGACAGAAGGATAGTAACAGACAACAAAGCACAAATCACTGCTATTGTTTTTTACCACTGTGGCACACAGAAGTCTCAACAAAAATTGACCCCCATGTTGTTGGAACTGCACATCTTATGATCAAGTGCAGCCTTAGGAGTTTTTAGGCTTGAAGACAAAGCAAAAACCAGGCTAGGGAAGCTCTTCAGGGAAGGTTTTCTCTACAGAACTGTAAAATGACTGTATTAGCCCGAAAAAGGGCAAACTATAGGTTGGGAACGTAATCCTTGGGCACTCCAATGGGATATAAGGGTCACTGTGGAATGACCAGATTGCTGGCAGTAAGGGTGGTAAGTAACACACATCTAACTAAGGACAATACTACACCTTATATAATCCAAATATTAACAATTGTATTGATTACCAGTGGTTCAGAAAGCAGTTTTCAAGGAACTAAGGTAAAACTGACTTACAGAGACCTATGAGCAACAATATTCAACCATTACCAACCCAACCAGTATTTGAACCACAGACTAGAGATGGAAGTTGTCTGACCTGTATCCAAGAGCACAAGCCAGCACGTTTAT
Organism: Sterrhoptilus dennistouni; assembly: GCA_013397095.1. Taxonomy (NCBI): domain Eukaryota; kingdom Metazoa; phylum Chordata; class Aves; order Passeriformes; family Zosteropidae; genus Sterrhoptilus; species Sterrhoptilus dennistouni. The sequence goes on along the minus strand of VWZU01007037.1, from coordinate 660,764 downwards.
ATGCACTGCATCACTGGAAAGTAATTTTTATAGTCTAGCTTATACTTTGCTTCACCCCAAAAAAGAGAGTAAAAGCATTAAGTACAAACATTTCTCTTCTTTTCCTTCCTCTCAGTAAAATCCTTAAGGAAATTTCACCAGGCCAAATGGGCAGATGTTTTCTATCTCAAGTCACTTGCATGTCAATGAGCATATGGAATATTTAATGTTTAAAATACAGTGTTAGGGGCATAATTAGTGGCATGGGGACTAGTTTGAGGCTTGTCACTAGTGGTGTCCCCCAAGGTTCAATACTGGGCCCAGTGTTGTTTAATTTGTTCATGAGTGACTTGGACAAAGGGACAGACGCCTCTTTGGAGATTTCACTGACACACAAAGTTGGGAGGAGTGGTTGATACCCCAGAGGTCTGTGCAGCCCTTCAGAAGGGCCTTGACAGGCTGGAAAGAGAAGAGAAGAACTGTTTGAAGTTCAGCAAAGGCCAATGCAGGGTCCTGTCCCTGAGGAAGAACAACCCCAGGCACCAGCACAAGCTGTGGATTGACCTGCTGGGAAGCAGCTCTGCAGAGAAGGACCTGGGTGTCCTGGTGGACAACAGGCTGTCCATGAGCCAGCAGTGGGTCCTGATGGCCAAAAAGGCCAAAAGTGTCCTGGGGTGCTTTAGGAAGTGCACTGCCAGCAGGTCTCCGACTGTCACAGTCCAATGAATTCAAACTCAAAAGCAGCAAACACAGACCCTTAATCAGGCATCCACAGCATGACTTCAGACAGAGCTGGAGAAAATACTTGCCTTCATTCATGCATGATTTTCATTTCTTTATGATTTATAGATTTTAAACTAAGTTTTATCCTTCTTATACGAGTTTTAAAGCATGGAAAGCAATCCACGTTTTGAGAGGCAAAAAAATAAAAGAATGCACACTGGCAAAGTAGTCATGCAAAGGGTCAGCAAGTACTGGAATGACATGAAAAAACAAGGAAGACATGATATTATTAAATGTTACTGTAAGAAATAGGATGATATTCAGGAAACTGTATTTTAGGTTAAATATCAAGTAAAGCTTTCAGCAATGAAAGGAATAGTTGAACAGTCTTCTAAAAGAAAAGGTGGAATGAAGCCAACCTTTGGAAACACTTCATACAAATTTTCACATATTGTGAAAAGGTATATTGCAGGGAATTCTTTTAACTGACATGGTTATTGCAGTTCAGTGGTTCTGTTATTAAAACACTGTTTTCTTATGCATTTACTGAGAGTTAAGAAAAATAATTGTGGTTTATTAATGAACATAAATTACTTTAATTTTCTAATGGTTTTACAGAACAGTATCACTTTAAAGCTCATTTCAGTGCTGAAGTGTTGAACATATATGGACTAAAGACATATTATTTCAGGATAAGTATGTGATAAAGAGAAAGTCCTATGCTATGCAGGAGGGTAAAGAGGAATGATCTGTCTTTCTATAACTATGATTAAATCACATTTTTGTGTCTGTCTGAAGTCTGGCGGTACAGAGGATGGCTGTCTAGATAGTCTGCCAGCTATTTTCATGTCTGCAAGCAATCAGTCATTCCAGTAAGTTTTGCTCTGTGTGTGCTCTTGTTACACTTTGAACAGTTAGTCTGCTTACATTTCCAGAGCACATAATCTCCTACAGAGCAAGACTGAAAAAGCCCAGGAAACACTAACTTTCTCAGAAACCTTTAATAATTAGAGTAGTGACAACACTAGCATGATGATCAAACTACTCTACTTGGAAATTGTTTGCTCATATCAAGCAGCTAGTGGTCTTGGGAGAGAGACTAATTGTATGGATGGTTCTGAGGCATCACATCATAACAGAGAAATTGGGCAGTCTCCCTCTCTCCAAAATCAGGGAGATGGAGTGCTAGAGCCATGGATCAAAAGCAGGGAATCATCACTGGGACCCTAGATCCAACAGAGTGATTTTCACCAAGTTCTTTATGCAGCACCAAAGAGTACTCTGTGTTGGACTCAAGGATTCTACAGGGACCATCAAGTACCTCAATGTTTAGATGCAGGAGAGAAGGAGCCCCAGGAAGTTGACTAATGAGCAAGCTCAGCTAGCACAGAGCAGGAGAGGAAGCTGAGCTGAGAAGGCTCCAGCTAAGCATCCCCAAATAGTGGACCACAGAGACCCCACAGCCACAGCTCTCACCTACTAGCTTCCTCCACCATCCATTATCCCAGAGCTTCAGCTGGAAGCTGGATATGCAGCTCATGGCAACCACTGCCCCTCCTGCTTTGCCCACGCTGCCAGCCCACCAGCCAGAAGTATTTCAGCAAACCTCCATGTCAGTACCAACCACATCCTTGCAGTTATATCCCACTTTGCAATCATTTCTATACAGTAATTCCTTCAAAGTTTCTACATTTCTGTAAAAAATACCAACAAAAATGTTGTGCCCAAGTATCCACGATGATCACACCTGACCATTGCTTGGTATGAGCCATGGCAGGGCATCCTGCCTGGCCTGCAGCTACACTCCCAGCCATCCTGACACTGCAGGAATCACTAGATCCCAAACTCAGCATCAGAAGAATGATTTTGCTCCCAAGGTGCCATTTGCCAAAGGTGACACCTCTGTTGAGTGGGATCGAGTACGATTCAGGGAGCCCTGGGCAGTGTCTCCCTGCAGAGTGAGGGAGTGCAGGAGAGGCAGCTACTGAGAAACCTTCAGTGCCCAGCTTCACATGATCTTGAAATATTAGATTTATCAGTACTAAAAATAAAACCATGTGATGTGGACTCATGCACTGGAGAGTTTGTTGTTAATGCTGTGAAAACCCAATAGCTGAGATACTGTAACCATAAGCCAGTCATCTAGAGTTAATAATCTTATTTGCATTTATGACCCAGTTAGTTAATGCTATTTTAACAGAAATCATGCCAGCCTTCTTAATCTTTCTAAAATTCTGTTATTATTACTGCATAGGCATATGCATGATTTATTAGGCATTGATTTCCCAAAACTCTCAAATAGGGAGGGTTTGTTTCCATACCATTTCACTGATTCCAACCAGCAGATTTGCATTATGCTTGCCATTTGAAGGCCAAATATCAGCATTTTCCATTAACATTTTGGAATTACCTTATCTTCTGGCAATTAGGCAGAAATTAGTTTCTTTTTTTGCATATATAGCTTTCCCTTCTCAGGAGGATTTGATTTCCAAGGTATTCTCAAATATGTAACTTATACCTTTGAAATCTGTATACAACATCATTAATTATTGTTCTGAATATTTTGAATTATCCTAAAACATCGTGTCACCTATAAAGAAGCACAACTCAAGAGAATTACACCAGCCCTGAGCTGAAGTAAGACTGCAGATACTGCTCCTGGGGAGGTTGCTATCAGGTAAAATGGCAGGACTACATGAACTGACTGCTGATGTCTTGCAAGTGTCAAATTCATATATAGACAAATAGAATTTAATCCAACCAAAATCTTGACAAAAATCAAGAAGGACAAAATAAACTGCTCATCACAATGTACTCACATGCACATCACATACTCAGATGGCTATCCATGAAAACCATGAGCACTGGAACTGCCCCAATGAGATGTGCTTTTGCAGGCAAACAAAACCAGTAATTTTCTTAGCTTAGGTTTGATTATTTAACAGTTTAACTGAAGACTTCAGGCAAAGACAACAGTTCCTTACACCATGCCTTCCAGTCACTGTAAGTGAAACAAACTCCAGAACACAAGTGCAGAAAGCTCTCTTGCTTTAGGGCCTTTTTAAGAGACAAAGATCTTTTACTCACACATGTAATTCACATATGATAAAAAAAAAAGGCAACTCAACACCTTCTACGCAAATTTAAAATCACATCAGTTCCTGACCTCATTACATTTATGGAATCCCATCCCTGAATGCATCTGTTTAGCCACAGATCTCAGCCACTTCAAGAGATGCTGGGAAGGACCCTTACCTGGGTTACTCTGTTTCAATGCCAGAAAAGAGACCAAGCCCCTCTGAATTCAGGGACCACCCACACAGGGGTGCTCTCTAGCTTGTTACTGAGGATCAGAAGTAACTTCACACCTTGCTTACAATTATTAATGAATTACACCACTAACCTAACACTTTATGTTAGGAAGAAACAACCAGCAACAGAATACGAAGATAGCCCTGGTAGCTGGTCTTAAAAACTTAAGTCTAATATTCCCTCCAAAACTGGTCAACATGGATTACAGCAGCTGTAAACATTTCTGATATCCATTAAAATAACCTTTTAAAAACCTTGTTGAATTCTTCAGCACAACAACTTACTGCTGTAGTGACTTTCAGATGTTAATCATCAATCTGAACAAGAATTTCCTTTTATCAGTTTTGGAATTTGCAACCTTCTGATTTCTTTAAACAGTCACTCACTTTAGTGCTTTAAGACAAGCAAACAGAAACTTACCCCAATCTACCTTCTCATTACCATTTGCTGGTTTATACAGTTTTAGCACGCCTCTTCTCTGACTCATCTGCTTTCTAAGGTAAACACTCACTATTTTCTTCAGTTACTCTCCATGACTGAGACTTCCCCAATTATTTTTCAGCTTCATCCTGTGTTCCTAGAACTCCCACTGACTCCTGAATGCTATTTTGAGATGAGACAAGGGCATTCTTGATATATCTCCTTTTACTTCTGGTAACATTCTCCATGCTGTTCTTTATTACTTTTCCTATTCTTAATGGCCATTCTTAACAACATCTTTTCAAAATTACTTGGATTTTTTTATTACTATTATTTTTCAAGTCAACCACATACCTAAAAAGAGCTTGCTATTCTCAGGTCCAGCTCCTTCCTAAGTGGAGCTCTCCAAGGGAGGGGGGGAAATGTAGGACTGGCAGCCTCATAGATCTCCATGCTCAGGGATCAGACATCATTTAGGTAATTCCCAATTCTGCCTTTCAGCAGGGCTAATGGGGCAGGCAAAATGGTACAACAGTGCTGTTTCATGCTTCTGGGAACAGAACAGTCCCCACCAGTCTGAAGTGGGGATCTATCAACATACCACTGTTAACAGTTCTAAGTGGGTAATGCACTTTTTGCTTCTATGTTCAATACAGGTTTTGAGCCACCTTAGTCATACCATGTTCCTTAATAACCATTGGTGAAGGAGAATGAAACTTTCTAAAAGCTTTCCTGATTTGAATCAAATGATTTTCCATATTCCAAAACACCTTTCTTCCGGTCAGTCTGGCATCGTTTCCTTCTGTGCAATCTCACCACCTGCAAGCTACGAATTATGACCTGTCAGTAATTATTATTTCAGCTAATTTTCCAGCTACCAGTATAAGCTTACTGGGATGTAATTCTCCAGAGATGCTTCCTAGAGACTTCTAACACACTTATAGTTCCACATTCTGATTATGTTATTTCTAATAAGACTGTATATACTTTGTCCAACACCTCATCCACCTCATACTTGAGCTCTCAATATATGTGGACACAAATCTGCGGTGAGGATTGGTACTAATAAATAATTTAACATTTCTGCAATATTCTGCTTTCTTGAACTGCTCCCTCTGTGCACAGCAATCCACCCAGCAAGCCCATCAGTTGTCTCACCAACTTCCAGCTTCTTATTCATCTAAAGCACATTCTGCTATTTGTTCCTCTTTTTTTCTTTAGCTGTGTACTCCACTGCCAGCATTTTGACCTTCTGGGGTTTATTTTATGTGCAGCAGGAATACCTTATGGGCTTACTTTCCTTTCAGAGTCCCAGAGCTTAGCACCTTCTTAAGACAGTGGTTTTCTTCTCTCCAGGCAAGGTGCAGACAAAACCCATCAAGTTACTGGACCTCAGGGCGGAGATACTGCTCAGGATCAACTCTGGATGGAAGAATAGATTCTCCCTTCCCTGCTTCTCTCACTTGAAGGACTACAGGGAAAAACTCTCCTAATGTTAAAGCCTGTGTAAGGGAACACTTTTACTGTAACTTTCTCCCTGTTTGTTAGATTTCAAAATGCATCAGACAGTTACAAAGTAATCTCATTTATAGTTTAACACACACAAAAAATTTGAAGTATTTTAATGTGGTTATCAGGAGTAGAATAACAGTAACAGTTCAACAGACAAAAATCTGGAAATTTTTGATATTTTTAAGCTTAAATTTGTAAATTTGGGGTCTGAGATTACTTTAGAATGCTTGTGAAATGAACACTGGAGACATTCATTAAGAAAGCTAAGAAAATTAGAGATTATGGAGAAGGTCTATCTCCCATAGACCTTATCTCCTTTATCCTATAGACCCAGTCTCACCTTTTCTTATGAGATAAGGAGAGTTAATAGCTCTACAAGAGATTCAGGCTGAACCACTGTGTCTTACTCTTTGCCCTACTCATAACAGCTATATAGTGTCTAAATGTATGATACTTTAAACATGGAAAGTTCCCCCTTGCAGGGTCTGAAGAAGCCACAAAGAACAAGTAAAGGATGCTAAAAGTATAACATATACCCAAAGAAGGACAAACAAACAAACAAACACAAAAAAATAAACAAAACCCAAAAATCCAAACCTGCCAATGTTGTTTGATCCTTTTGTTCCTCTCAAGCACTAGATGCCTTTTACATTCTCTGTTACCTAGGCTGAACAGGGGTTTATTAGGCTATTCTGTATCAAGGCCCAAAATAAATAACATTTGACTTGCTTTAACAACACAGGGCATTGCTTTCCCTTGCAAGTAACCTGAGCTGACAGCCACAGTATGCAATCCTCCTGTTTTCTAAACAAGTCTTCAAGTAATTCCTACTGTAGCATTAAACAGAATGAACAGTTCAGCTGTAAGTGAAACAAGAAATACATTAAATGACATGACTTGATGCTTACTTTGAATAAAAAGTCAGCACTGTTGAACAGTGCAGTGCTTAGGAGCTACACAAACCCTCTCACATTGGTTGGTTGGTCTCTTCTAAACATTATTCTTTGTGGAAGATGCAGGAAGAGCTGCTGTGTAAATTTTCTTCAGGGGGTTAAAATTCTCATTTCAGCTGCTTGTTCCCACAGCTGGTTCCCATCTTACTGTTCCTTCATTTGTGCCAACGCAGCTGTGTGAGTGGCCTCACCACACACATCAGACTGCAGAAAGAATGCCTCACAACTATTCAGGTACAGGAGAATAAGCTTTTTGAATAAGCTGTGATACCACCAGGCTGTCCATGGAAATGCATCTATGCCCCTTTGACAGCATGGCAGTGACAGAAGCAGCCTGGCTGTGCAGTAGAGCAAATTCACCTGACGGCTGTAGCCTCTTGTGCCCAACACTGCTCAACTTCCACACTGAGTTTCACCTGTGGTGTTAAACCTCAGGGACAGGCTACAGTCCTACAGAGCTCCAAAACCTGGGTGCCTTCTGAGGGAGCTCTCAGCACATCTGGCCCCAGCCAAGAGGAAGCCTGTGCTGGTGTACGGCCCAGGCTGGAGCACCAAGCGCTGCAGAACAAAACCCGAGGAGTTGGGATTTGTTTTTACAACCCCTGAACACAGAGGTCCTCTCTGGCCATTAAAGGCAGCAGGAGGACATGAGTTAAAAGAAGATGACCTGCTCTTCTCACCATGATGTTGATGCATGCCTCAAGACTCTGCTTTGCTCGCTAACTATAATCTGAGAAAATATTCAGATCATGAGTGAGACTGGTGAATTTGGGGGGATTTTAGCACTTCTATTTTGGGTACAAAATTATTGGCATCTTGCCCCAAACTGGCATCACAGCCAAAAACAGAATTCATGATTGAAAGGTTTATTTTTCTTTCTTCCACAGTACTCTTTCCATCTCCCACACTCACTATAAATAATGCACAACTCTCATGTGAAGTGAATTAAAAAAGGTTGGAGGCCATAAATATATATATATATACTCCACAAACAGATCCTAAACCTTTTTTTTTTTGGGTAGCTATGTGATCCAGGCTAACTTACCCTCTCACCATGTAGTCAAAATCTAGAGGATATGATAATTCACCCACAGTAAAGAGATTTTCTTCCCAATTGGTTTTTTTTTTTTTTCTTTTGTGAGCTAAATCCACACTGCTCTGAGACTCAAGCTGTGCATACTCTCACTATTTAACAAAGCTCTCATTTGAGACTCATCCCTGTTCATACAGCCCAAGCGTTTGAAGTCTACATAATACTTTTAAGCCATTTCTGGTCTCAGAGTCCAAAGCCCGACTCTCTGGATGTAGGATTTAAGTAATTCTCATTTCTATCAGGATCCAGCAAAATGAGAACCAAACTCCAGAAATAAGGGTAAAACTGACAAACCCCACTTTTTTAATCTTAAATCTATAGTAACTACACTAAGGACACAGCAATGCTACTCTTAACAATAGGAAAAAAAAAAAGAAAGACTGAAAGGCTCCTATGAACCACAGACTAAGATTTCTTCACTAACCTTCATGATTTTTTAAATTCTCTTGCTAAAAAAAATCCAAGGCAGTTAAATAATTTTTTCTAATTACATTCTCTATTCCTGAAGCATACACTAACTACTTTGTGGTGTCTACTTTGTATCACCACAATTTACAGTACTGTATTTTGTTCACCAGTCAAGGTATTTCATGACTGATAATGGCAGGCATTGGAGGTACTTATTCTAGGACAGAAATTCTTAACTGGAGATAATGAAGAGCATTGAGGAATTACAGCTACACTCTTCTGAAAACAGATGAGAGGAGGTGATCCAAAAAGAAAATGTTTTTCTAATGAGAAGTCAGTGTAGAAAGAAGACCTCTCTACAGTACTGGACTGAACAATCTGGAGTGGCTTAAGGGACTATTTTCAACCTCTAGGCAGTGCATAGAGGCAAATATTATGACAACAGGTAAATATGATAAAAGCAAGGACATCAACTTGCCAGGGAGGTTTTTAAGACTTCTAAACATAACCACAGGCACATTGTAAGAAAGGGGCTCAACTCCAGAGCCAGGCTTGTAAGGAAGAACGGCATCATATGGCACAAAGGCAAGAACTCTCTCAAGGTAATGCTACACTACATAGAAATGCAACATAAAATATATATTCACTTAATATATTTCCAATATAATATTTTTGAAAGTTTCCCTGGGGAAAAAAAAAGCATCTATACATTTTCACACAGATTTGAGGCAAAACAATGTCAAAATACTTTTATCCAAGTTTTGGATTCTGTTACCTAATGGGGACAGAGGAAGAGCTAGGATAGAAACAACTAAAGAAAGAGGTTAAAAGAAATACTACCAGTGAGAAAAATATCAGTCTCTAAAGTTTGCATGCATCTGGTTCTTCAAAACCAGCTGAATTGGTCTTGTTTCCAAAAAGAACGTCTAAGCACTTTAATCTGCTCTTGTACCAACTTCCCAGAAGGGTTTGGAGGCTTGTTTGAGGACCAAAGTTGCAGAAGCTTCTGGGAGCAAAGCAGCAGCAGCACAGAAACCGGGCTGCAGAGCCAGTCTACCCTCTGCTGGCTTCCTGCCAGGCTCACTCTCATGAACAGAAAATCAGAGGATCTAAGAGTGGTTGGAGATTGGAAGAAAACTTGAAGACCATCTAGTTCCAACCCCCTGCCACAGGCAGGGACACTTTGCACAGGTCACAGAGCGCAACCCCTGAACACTGGCCTTGATTCTGGCCTTGAACACTTCCAGAGATGGGGCATCCACAGCTTCCCTGGGCAACCTGTTCCAGTGCCTCACCATCCTCACAGTGAAGAATTTCTTCCTATTATCTAATCTAAACTACCCTCTCTCAGTTTAAAGCCATTTCCCCTTTTCCTCTCACTACATGCCCTTGTAGAAAGTCACTAAACTTCAAGAACAAAAACCACAATCAAAAAGAGCAGGAAATAAGGAAAGATTCTAATCTAACAGAAGAAGTCATGTTACTGTAAGACCTTAATAGAATTAACTCTGCACTTTCTCAGCCAACTGCCTTTTGAGCCTGACTACTTTCACCGATTCCTGTGAATGCAGCAATGCACTGATTGCTACTTCAAAAACTGGTAGTAAACGAGACATTTTCTTGATCTCTATGCCACATATAGTATCATCTTCTCCTTTGACAATAAGACATACCAAAAGCTTTCTGACCTGAGCATGTTCCTCAATGACAACTCTGACAGAATGACAAGGGTTGGAAATATTCATAAGAATTGTACTAAATATAGCACATCTACCACTGAAAGGCAATTGCTTCTCAATGCTAGATACCTATGACATTGACACAGATCCTCATTTGAATTTAAATCCAAATTCATACATACAGATATACACCATAAATCAGCATCTGAATCCTCTACAGTACAGCACTGAGGTGCTTTCTCTGCTCGAAGAGGGGTGCAAGTAGTAAGAAGAGCAAGAATAAACAGGAAACAAAAAAGCTCTCTTAATCAAAGATCGGCAGCTGCATAGGGTTCTTAAAACATTCATGTAACAATGTATGACAATAAACGTGCTATTCTACACTTTCCCCCTTCCTAGTCCTGTCTCTCACCCTTCCATGTTCCTGTGGCAGTGACTGATGCCACAGTCCAAAGATCACAGCACACGCAACACTGTCTCAACAGCTACAAAACGAGTACTCGGAGCCAAGGTCCAACTTGCTCACAATTACTTAATAAAACCATATTCTTTAGAACGATTTTATATAAACTAAGTGTCATTAGGGAGGTCTGTATGTCTTTGAAATGACTCCCTATGAAGTCTGAGTCAGTCCAGCCTGCAGACACAAATGCATCCAGTTTTGGCCGAGCAGTGAGTCTGGATAATAAGACAGAAAGCTGTCCCTGTTACGCCATACCTATTATCCCCAGCAGTTCCTTTCTTTCTTCTCAATTTCTGTCCTAATACAGTCATACAATGGTCCAAAGAGAAAAGGAAACAGCCACCAGTCAGACAGAAAGAAACTGTCATTAATAGGACAACCAGCACTTCTCAGCTCTTCCGTGAACTGTGGCTCATTCATGGCCATTCATGGAGCTCAATGGCCTCTACAGAGGGTGGTTAGAAATTATTATCCCCAAATTATTGATGGGAAAAATAAAGCACATTCTGCTGAATTAGCTAGTCCAAGATCACACAGTCCGTGAATGGCCAATTTGGGATTAAACCTGTGCATGTGGAATCCCAAGCCACTAGCATCTCCGACAGGGTGGCAGGTTCCTACATTAACTATACAGTGAGAGTAAGGAGATCTGACACTGCTGAGGGCAAATGCTGGCCTTCAAATAGCACCAAGTGGATCAAGTGGTCATAATTCTGCTGGTATTTCAGGATCTTCTGTGTCTCACTGAGTCAGAAGAACTACTTAAATTCTTCCAATTTTTAACACTGAATGTTAGTGGCCTGCTGTACCCCAGATCCCCACCTCTGCACAGTGCTGGGAGATTTTACTGGTGGCCTTCACATGTATTTACTGACAAGAGACTCATGAATGCAGGGCTTATCATGGCAATGGCAGGCCATGGTGTTTAACACTGTTTTCTTTTTCAAACCATGCTTAAATTTCCTTAGCCCCTGTCTATCGAAACTCATCCTATTTCTTCCCCACCACCAAATCTTTGTACAACCTTATTCTAGTCTCCCTTCTCTGCTTCCTCATGTCCTTGTGAAGCACCATTCCTCAATCATTTCCTTTCTTTCTCCCTGGACAGTTCCCACTCCCAGTCTCCTCGATAGGATTTCCATTTCAACCCCCATCTCAGCAATGCCTTTCCTCACCTTCCAGTCTCCTTTCCCAGAAAAATTCATTTGTCTCCTCCAACCACAGCCCTTCCTCATGAATTCTACTCTCCCTTCCCAACCGTTCCTGCCTTCAAATTATACACATCACTTTTAACTCACCTGCTCTGTTTTCCCTACACCCACCCTCAGCTTGGTTGTTTCAGTGCAGAAGCAGCTGACATAGAAACAGTCCAACCTCATCCCTGGAGCATCAGACGCCACTGCACTGAGTCACTTTGTGGGATGGATCCATGTACAGTTTGACCAGCACAGGAAAATATTTAACTGCTAAAATTTAAATTTCTTCCCTCAGATTTCAAGGAGTTATATAAATTGATCTAAAAGCAGATCTGGGGAATATGGCAACAGAAATCCCAATTCCTTGATACAGAGACAATAGAAGAATTCAAAGAAAAAAGAAGTATCATCTTGAAACCAGACAAATAAGTAAACAATTTCAGCCCAAGAGGCCCCAGCTGACAAACCTGTAGGCACTGTAAACCATAGTGTCTAACAAGAGGTGTCAGACCACCTCAGTAACATGCAAGCCTTTAAACTATGAGAGTAGTTTGCTGCTTTACTCAGGACATGAAGATAAAATTCCCCTCCCAGCAAAATCTATGCTGTTAACTCAACCTGTACTTACTCTAAGGAGCAGCAGAGGACATGTCTGCTGCACCCACTCCTCTCTGTGATTCACACATAATACCTAACAACCTCACGTCTGCTTTGATCCTGAAATACATCCCCTGCACAGAAAACTCACAATATGGATTTTCCGAGTTAAATGCAATTGTACCAAAGCAGATCTCTTTATATTATATCATATCCATTGAAGTTTCCACAGCAGTATCTGGTTTATTCACTGTAATTATACAACTATTTGTCTTTAGACAGAGTAATTTTAAAGCCATCTAACAATAAAACCTTCTGAAATTAAAATTACTTTGCTTTGCTTTCCTGACAGCTTAACAACTACAACTTGAGAAGAAGAGGCAAGGACCTTCATTTTCTGGCAAAAAATTTGGTGGAGAGAAAGAAACACTTCTGAAAAAAATCAGTATAATGCTCCCAATGCAGGTTAAGTATTCCACAGAGTTACATCACGTACTCTACTCTTTTTCTAGGCTCTCTTCATACCAAGCACCAAAAAATCAGACACTTTGAATCCTGCTCATATTCTTCCCCAGCAGTTAGTTCCTCCCTAGTAAGCAGCCAATATAAAAACACTGTACACCAAAAAAAAGAAAATTTTGTTCTCAAGTGAGAAGTAACAGCATACATGACAAAAACTACCTCATGAGCTGTGATATTCCTGCTGTAAGTCAACTAAAAGCAAATTAGATGGAAAAAAATATTCCTTAGATTTGTTCACGTATGTGCAAAGATGCTTGATTTCACTTCAGTTAAACTTTTTTCCATCATGAATAATCCATTTAACTAATCAACATCTGACTTACTCTAAGGAACACTTCATTTGATGTAAAATTAAATATAAAATGAGAGCAAAAAGTAATTAAAGGAGGACATTATTCAGCTGTTGATTTATTCTTTGCTTTTTGCCTAACTATTAAGTAACTTCCAGCATTTGCTGGTTGTAGATCAAAAACTAAAGCTATGCCAAATACAGTTCTCAATGTAACAGTTCAGTGCAAGTGAATTACTTTTAAAGACAATACTTCAGAGAGGCCTTTCTGGTGTTAAATTAGAGGCTGTGTTTTGCTCTCAGAAACTCTCAGGAAAAAAAGTTATGTATGAAAGAAACCAATACATGGATGAAGTTACTAGAGGGGCTTGGGCTTGACACAATGTAAATTAAAACAACGCTGGATTCTTCTTTTCCAAAATTAAGCAACTAATCATACTGGTGCTTTTTTGCCTGAGGCACTGGAGGTCATTTATCCAACACTATGCCTAAAAACATCCACCAATCATTCAAGTTTGGAGTTGTTTTTTTTCAGATACCAAAAATACCCTCAGCAATGCTGCCATGACTAATAAGACAGTGCACTGAAGTTATCAAAGGACAGCCTACAATCAAGTTCAAAGAGGAGAAACCTTGCTGACCTGTGGAAGTCCTGCCTGACTTCCAGCATCACTGTTGGGAACACAGAATACCTCCTAAGGGAACAGCAAGAGCAGCTGCTTTCCTTCATCAACACCCACTCTCTCCACACCGATTTTGAGCAAAAGAGCAAAGGCACATTCAGCAACGGTTCATGCCTGCTCATATTTTCCTTCAAGCTAGCATCAAATGACAAGACAAATACAGGGAGCATATCAACACATAATGCAGTCATCCAAACACCTAAGAAACATCAGGAGATGGGACTTCTCTAAAGCTTGCTAAAGAAAGACAATAGATGTAAAAATAAACCCAGTAATAGGAATTTAGCATTTCAGTCAGAACAGTTACAACAAACTCTATTCCATTTTAAGATCTATTTTAAAATCTCACCATCTTAAATTTAAAGAGCTGTTCACACTGCAGTTTCACTGAATGATCCCATCAAAGGCTAATGCTATCCCTGAAGGATTACAGATCTATGCATGACACTTCACATTTCCATACTGCATTTATAACTCAAGATAGCAATACATTTTTGAGGCCTTTTTTCCCCCAATTAATATTATGATTTCTTGAAAGAAGGAATCTTAATTAGCTCTACAAAAGTTAAGGCAATGGCAAATCAAAAGATTTGTACAAGACTAAAAATAGTAATATGACAATTACTCCCTTCAAAGTGCAAAGGGCAAACCTACTGAATTCAATCATGCAGCTGGGCAAAGACACCAGATTTTTCATGCAATGTCTCCTACAAGGTCCCTGGAAACCAATTCTGCCATTCTAATAGTTTTCAGTCCATAAAATAAAACCTGGCACCCTTAATTACAAAAGGAAAGTGCATGACCCACTGCTCTGGCCATATGTTAATACAGTCAGAAATGACTCATCATTATATCAGAAAATGTTCGATATCACAGACTGAGAAACTAAGCCTACAATGGGAAAGTGACTTTTCATTGCCATCAGATGAGAAGCAAAAGACTAAGATCTATGACTTCCAGGAAAAAGAGCAAGGGAAAAAGAAAAGTAAACAGTTTTAAGGAGAGGAAAGGAAAAAAAAGAAAAAAAAAAAAAAAGACAGACTGCTATCTCAAGGCCTTTTTTACCCCAGAGTGGTCTGTAGAGAGTCACACGAAGACTAATTCAAGAGTCAGCAATACATACTTCAGTCTTGGTTTATGTAACTGTATGAAGGTGCTGAACTTCATGAACTGAATGCTCATGAGGTCTAGAGCATGAAAAGGCACTATACAGAGATTCTTCTGTTTCCTTAGCAGATGAGAACTGTGGTTTTCCTCTTCATTAATTAACAAAATTAACATTTTAGTATCAGTTTAATCAAGCAGAGGAAATCATCTACCAAAAAGGCAGCCTACTGCCTTACAGGAAACCTAGCCAAAGCGATCCTTCTATTTCAAAAAAGTGACCCTATTTAACAAATCAGATGGCATCTATAACTGAATAAACTATGGATCAGTAATTCTTACACAAGTGTAAGAATGAGAGAGAAGGAAAAGAAGATTTAAGTACAAATGAAACCCCAGTAAACAGCAAAAAATGGTTGGGGTCTAGCAGTTTATATTTAACCTTAACCCTCCTCCACCTCTACATCTAAGACCAGAGATTTCCTTGTAAAACATCTCCTCAGACATGGGGACATCCATTTCTAGCAAGCTCTGAGCCACTCCATAAAGGCTAGGAGGAATATCCTGATTTAACCTATCAGGCAGACAATTGTTTGGTTTTCTTTTACATTTTTTTGTGTCTATGGGGTACATTATGTACTGTATAAGGAAACTTCACAAATAAAATCACATTTGTTTTTACCTGAACTTGACTTAATGTGAATTATAACGCAAGTTAAAGGAATGCCTGGGAAGGGAGTTAGCAGACCAATATTTCAACACATTTCCCAGGGTATTCACGGAAGGTGGCTCTAAGCATGGGTCAGGGCAAACCTCCTCCCTGGAAAACATGGTTAGGGATGTAAATACAGCATCCAAGATACTTGGGAAAACACCTTTATTAAACTCTCTTATTTCCAGAGAGTTTAACAATAACAACGCATAAATTCTGAGGAAGAGTGAGTCATTCCTCAGTCCATCTCTTGAAGGCCAAACAGATTAATCTGGATTTACGACAGAGTTCTTGTTCCAGCTATAAAGTATAACCCTGACATTACAATATAAACTGGTATTAATTTAAAATTCAAGTTCCTACAGCATGTGTGTTTTCCTCACCTTTATTCACCTATTTAACATCTGTGACACTTCATCTCTTTCATTGGTGTATGTCTCTCCCACTTCTGTACTCCCAGCTCTCCTTTCTCTACATTTTGATTCTTGCAATGATTTCAGTGGTTACTTGCTTTTCAGCACTATATGATTAACTACAAAATAATTTCTTTTTGTTATCTGTGCCTGTTTGAAAGCTCCAAAATAGCAACTGCAGTCAAAGCCAATAAATGGCCCAGATAGATGGCAGTGCCTCTGCCAGGCTCTGGCCAAGTGACCGATGGGGCATGGACCACATGGTGGGATGTGGACATGGAGGTCTCTGCTGAGCACAGCCAGGAGCACAGTCTGAGGGTCGTAAAACTCCCTGGAATCAGCTGCTCACAAACACACTTTTAGAAAGTTTAGGAAGAAAAATAAGGACAAATAAAAACTGCAGTCCTTTTGTTTTCACTAAAATATCTTACTCCATTATTCTGAAGTAATCATCCTTAGGCTCCAGCCCCATCTCTGCAGGTTGGTGGGTGTACTTACCTGTATCTTCCACATGACAGAGTGCACATATTGGTACATATTGGTATCTAGCTTCCTGGGTTGGCAAGCAAAGAACAACAATGTATGAGAGAGAACTAAAGCTTTATAGACTAGGAAAGGGATGAACAATCTGAGCTTGCATCTGGGCAGGCTTTGCTCTCTGCAGCTGGTGTCCTTCAGCTTTTAAAAGTAATCCTGAACATGAAATCTCAGAAATACTACCTGCAATACCATTGGAAAAGTGAGATTGGAGAGCTGAAGACAAGTGGAAAGCAGTGTCTTGCGCCTGAAAGAAGAGCTCTACTGTTCTCCACACTTTTGTCTCCTTCTTGAAACCAAGGCCATTTCTGCCCTTGGCTGTTAAAGGCTAGGAAGCTTGTGTTCAAACCTAAGTTAGCACAAAATCGTATCAAATTTGAAAGATAAACCTTATTGAAATCAAATAAAATCTCTGCATCTAAATTTTTTTTTTCATTCAGTAAATTCTGACATTACAACATTTTTAAAAGTGGATTGCCCACGGTAGCTAATAAAGACCAATTTGCTACACACTCCTTTGTTTCAATAACTGCCAAAACACCCAGCTGGGTCAATGAGAAGTCTCCTTCAGCATCCAGAACCTGCAAATTCAAGCACTTTAAAAAATATGTATTTTTCTTAGCATTTGAAAAACGTGGCTTTCAAATAATAACCAGCACTTCAACTGTAAAGATGCTGAAGTTCATATAATTTTCTTTTACAGGCTTATTACAGTTAGGCACACATTCATAGAGAGTGATCTCTCAAGCCTGATTGAAATCTGAGTCAACTGTCTCAATCAACTGGCCCTTGAGGATTAACGTTATCCAAGTGTCCAAGTACTAAAAATCAAAAGAGACAAAAAGAGTGAAGGAAGAGTTGGAACACCAGCGGTGACCCAGAGAAAATGTATAAAGAAAGGCATCCAGGGAAAAGGCATTCCTATCTAGGAAATTAGATTAAGGCATAGAGGCAGGTGCAAAATGGAAGACTGACAGACGACAAACACACAAGACAGAACGTAACACCATCATGGTTTAACCCAGTCAGCCACCAAGCCCCAGGCAGCCGCTTGCACACTCCCCTGCCAGAGGGACTGAGGGAGAACCAGAAGGGTAAAAGGCTTGTGGGTGAAGGTAAAGATAATTTAATAGGGAAAGCAAAAACCACACACACAAGTAAAGCAAACCAAGGATTCACTGCTTCCCACGGGCAGGCAGAGATTCACCTGCCTCCAGCAGAGCAGGGCCACATCACGCATAACGGTGACTTGGGAAGACAAACGTCATCGTTTCAAACAGCCCCTCTATCCTTCTTCTTCCCCCCACCCTATACACTGAGCACCACGTCATATGGTCTGGAACATCCCTTTGGCCAGTCTGGGTCATGTATTTCAGTAGTGTCTCCTCCCAAACTGCCATGCATCCCCAACCTTGCCAGTGTGACAAGTATGAAAAACAGAAAAGGCCTTGGCTCTGTTTAAGTCCTGTTCTGTAACAACAGCTGTCTCTATATTATCAACTCTGTTCAACACAAATCCAAAACACAGCCCCATGCTAGGTTCTGTGAAGAAAAGTAACTCTACCCCAGCTGAAAACAGCACAAACGATTACAAAGATGTAAAATTACTCTGTTTCAGAGGCTTTTATATCATTTTTATCCATTAAGCCATATTACAGAACTAAGTGAACTCTAAACAATTGTATCATAATAGAAGCCTACTAGAAGAAGAAACTTTTTTAGCAGACAATTCAGTGGGAGTGCCAATATTACAGTTACAAGAAACAAACTTCAACACTCTATTATCAAGATAAAAGTACAGTCAATGAGGTGAATAGATGATGACTTCATTGGTTGGAATTACATGCATCATTCTGCCAAGAAACACTGATGTACCTTCAGCATCTCTTCTAGCCAGTGACCTAGGGGCAATTCTGACCCCAAATGTCTTTCCACGGAAAAGCACTGTTTATAGTTAGTAAGTGCAGCATACCAACACCAGTATTTGTGTAAATGTGTCTAATCCTACACACCTGGGCACTGTGCAGGCACTGACAGATGAGGCTTGCTTTCTACTTAGAGCTCTGCCCATGAGGAAAATCATAGTCAGTAGGTCTTTGTGGCCCTGCAGTTATACAAATAAGCCTCAGGTTTACCCTCCAAATTCATAATTGCAATATATTTTTTTTAAATTGTCCTTTCATCTCAATTAAAAACATCTAGTCAGACACATCTGCTTAGGAAGGGACACTGTGAAAGCTGATAAATATTACATGTCAGTTACTCTGGTGTTGCAGTTCTGAACTCCAACGCCACAGGGGGTATATCTTTCTTTGTTATTTTTTACTATTCATAAAATCTTCAAGGAAGTACTGAATCACCTCTACATAAACAGGGTGTGGTGAATTCTTTCCATTTCAGAGGGAAATTCTCCATGTAATATTGAAAAGGCAACTAGCCAGGGAATACAGCACCATTTGTTACTCTTTTTATCCTATTTAGAGGTTCTCAATAACTGCTCTTTTTAACTTAAGTCCTGGCCACAAGGCCATTTGATTTCATTAGGAATAAATGGAATGCTATATATAAACTGCTTCATCTGTTTTTCTAAAGAGGTCTGCCTGTGGCTGCCCTGGAAGCGGACACAGTGAATGCCATCAGCAAAAGAGATTAAAGTATCCCACATGACAGCTTGAGAGGCAGTGTTTCAGAAAAATAATTTAAGGATGACAAGATTATTGCACAGGCCTGCTGCAGCCTTATTACTTTTTCAAACGCTTTATGTAAAAGATTTATGACATAAAAAAAATATTATTGCACACATTTTAAATAAATGACACCTGTATATATGCAAACATTATAAATTTTACAGTTCTATGTAGCATTACAGTAATAAAAATGAAAACATATTCCTAGTCACTAGTAATGAAACTGACCAAAGCCCACAGAGTTACATGGTTGTACCTGGGTCCCAATTGCAGCCCTTTCTGACTGCAGGAAAATAAAAGGGCATGTCTAAAGGCAGCAGAACTGGCAATTGTCCATCTGATCTCTGTGATTGAATAGAATAACAAAAGCACCACTAAATGTAAATAAACATTACTAATGACTCTAGCTCAGTACTTCACTTAAACCCAAACATTAACTGTGTTTACTGCAGTAAGTCTGAAGTATATGCTCAAATGCTTCCATGGAGCATGGATCATAAAACTCTTCATCTCACTTCCTGTCCCATATTCGATGTTTTGTGTCACACACTGCACTATCTGGACTCAGGCAAGGTGTGAAGTCACAATTCTTGGAGATGCTCAAAATCCAGCTGGACACAGTGCTGGTCTGCCCTAGCTGACACTGCTTTGAGCACAGTGGTTGGACTGGACAATCTCCAGAGGTCCCTTGAAACTTGATTATTCTGTGATTCTGCAGTTACAGGCTTGAGTAAACCCAAGAGAATGAGGCTTTATCCCATTCAAATACTGGTGTTGGAGTGGAAGGGCTTTTTTCAGAAATATAATCAGACACGAAAGAAACCACTATGGCCACTCTGCACCATTATAAGCATACACATAACTACATGTTTGATATTCATGGACACAAATACCATGGGGTTTGATTCTGGCTTTTCCTGGGGGGCTGGAGTGGTGGTGTTCATTGTTAAAATATCCCATGCATTTTTATATCAGAACTGCCAAGGCTTCTATGCCACTATAAAATATATACCCATATATGAACATCACACACGTTAAAGACCTAAAAAGGGCAGATATTTTTTCCTTCAGTGTATGAAACTCTTCATTATTTATTTCTGATAGGCTACAGTCAAATACAGGCTGGACAATAGTCCAGAAAAAAAACCCAAAAAACAACAACTATTTTGTTAAATGTTTCATGCAATTTCTGCTTTTCATGGAAGTTTGAGAGACCACAAAATACCTGGCTCTCCAATACAATCAGTAAGTAAAGTAAGGACAAACAGGAATATGTGTCTCTCAGAGTTTTCTTAAATATTGAATACTTCAGGATATACACAAAAAAAAGCAATAAAATGCTTTCTTCTCTCCTACATTATCTTCAAAAGTAAGGTCCAACTCAGGTCAATAGCTTCCTCAGAAAAAGCCTACTTACAGAGCAGCCTTTAACACGATGGTGCTACTAAATTCTCTAATGTACATATGTCTGTAGAAGCAAACTGTAATTTTAACCGCTTTGTAAGACAAAGATGACAAAGCACCATCCACTTTTCCTCCTTTTTCTTCCGATTTCTGATATGTAAGATCAGGAAGCCAAAGAGGCAGAAGCACATTTCTGGTGTCGTGCTGCCCTAACCTTTTTTCCTCTCCTCGCATTCCTGTCACACAAGAGTGAGTGTGTCCTGTGCCCATCACGCACATGTATTATTCAGGAGGTGTCATCAAATTGTGGATATGCCAATGTCAATCCTGTGACTACAGTGTCTCTGCATGTTCCACACTAACAATGTACTCCCACTGCAATGCCCTAAAACAGTAATATTCTGCATTCTCAAATTAATATTTTAAAGCTGAAGCATCTTCTGAAATGGAAATTTCAGAAAATACAGATTTTTCAAACCTTTGCTACAAGACAAAACTATATTGCTCCTAGTCAGGTCCTCAGTTCCCAGAGTTCATTATGGTCCCATAGACCTGAATGACACTGCTGAGCCAATCTAACTGAAGGCTGCTCCAGAAAGGAACTGTTCCTGTCCTGCCTTTTCTCCTAGCACGCACATAACCCCAGGGGCTAAGACGGCAGGAAAATGAAAAATAAATAAAGCAATTTTAAAAAAATGAGAAAATAATTCAGGTCAGGAGAGGACCCTGCTTTTTGCCAGTAACCAGCCACTAAACTGGCATTGCTGTACAGGAGACTGTATCCTGTCTCACAGTCAGGATTGTCATTGTCACTCTCGACTCTCAATCAGGCCTTGGAATTATATCACCAAAGATAAAAACACTAAAGGCTTACAGAACTATGAATCTACCTCTGAAACCTAATTTTCCTGAAAACATTTTCTAACCCATTACTTAATCATAAATGTATATTCTGCCATAGTTTGTCCTCAAGATTTTATTTCAACATCCACATCCACTCCCAAAGATCCATCATAAGTTAAATTCTGGCAAGAAAATCATTAGGAGGAGATGCACAACAGTGATGATAATTACCAGGCTAAACTACAGCCAATCTATCAAGCTCCTAAAAACAGATAATCCATGTCTAAGCTCATTAATACAATAATTGAAAGATGCCCCAAGGCCTGGAGTATAGAAGATATGACTGAATGTTTACAATGGTCTGTTCAACTCAAAGGCCTATGCACCCTTGGCCAAGAAACAACCTGAAAGAAAATACAACTTCAGAGTTCCTGCCCCACGACCTCATGGCCCTCCAGAGGGAGGGGAGGAGTTGTGCTGACAGCAGTCCTGGCAGAGCTCGTGTCCCCAGCCATCTCTGTGGCCCTGCAGAGGTGGCTGCCCCGGTCACTCTGTTGCCCAAATGTGCCTGGAGGGGAACATAAGGTAGCAGCCAAAAGGTCCTGCTTGCTTCTGCTGACATCCTGCCTCTCAGGCTTTCCAGAAGGGAAGAAGACAGAAAAAGAACTAAGAAACACCCCAATGTTAGATCGTTAAGGCAATGCTAAAACAACCATTTTGATCACCTTTCACTTGAATGAAATCACTGACTGGTATGGGAAAAATTCCAACCATGGACAACCTGGCACCAATTCTTTAATTTCAAAACATTTAAGCACTTGCTAACTTATCTGATCAACCCCTCTATTACATCGGGTTTGGACCTAAGTTGATCATTATTATTGATAACATTCTTGTCACACCCATCCTGCCTTTGCTTACTAGCATTACTAGTTCTACAGATGTTCTGGAGACATTTTTAAAAAACACTCTATGGCCAGGATCTGCCAACATTTTCTAAGCTGCCCTTACATAACCCCAGCTCTCCTTGAAGTCAGAGCCTGGGCATGACCCAACACCTTCAGCAGTTTTTACTAAAAGCTATCCTTCTTTGCTACCTCATCAACGAATTGAGGTGGGAAGGGATCTCTGGAGATCACCTTGTTTCTGCTCAGAGCAGGGTCAGCTGAAGCCCCTGCTCCAGCTCAGGGCTGCATCCAGTCAGGTTTTGAGTAGGTCAAGAATAGACGCTCTGCTGCCTCTGTGGGCAACATCCTCCAGCATCTGATCACCCAAGTGACAATGGAAACAGAGAATACTGTGCTGCAGTATTTGAGGGCTAACTTAATAGTGAGAAGGAACAGTAGGCACTGATGGTAGAATTATTAAACAGCAGTAGGTGGATATGTGCCTTCAAGAAGTTATTTCAAGCCTTGATGGACTCCAAATACTCTGCATGCACTATGCTGCTTTTTATGTGTCACACATTTCATCCTGCAAACAGTTCAGCGTATTTCAGCATTGAGCCTCTGAAGTTTCAGTGTAATGAAAGCTACACATTGTTTTCAGCAGCTAATTATCCTCCTGCTTATCTTTTTACTGTCAGCATGATTATTATTTTAAATCCTAAATTATTTTACAAAAATCTTTCCATACTACAGAAAAGCATAATATAGAAAAGTGTTGAAGTATATTCAGTCTTTTCCCCAAACCATGTTTACTTATTACTCTTCTGAACAGCAGACATTAACTAGTTTCTATTTTCAGTTCTAAATTTGGAAGGCAGGGAAGAATATAAATATATTTGTTTTTACCTTTGCTGCTGCTCATCATTATGCTGAGGCATATTTCTATTTGCCAGAAGGTAAAAGATGAAATTAAGTGGGAAACGAGTCACGCAAATGGAAGAGATAACGGACTATGAAGTGCACCAGCCAAAAATAAAACAAACATAGCATGCTTTTTCCCTTCAAGACAATTATTTTCAGATGACCTTTCTCAATTTTATACCAAGTGCTACAGACCAATAACCATGTAACTTACAGTGATCAGCAAAACAGAAGTTCTATGCAAAAAAAGCACGTCCAGAGACTGACTACAGCAAGTACTGCATGTGAAGATACAAAAAAATTCTATTAATTAGATAGATTAGGTGTGGTTAAACAAAAAGAAGGCTGAGCGCAAGTTTAATCTAACATATAATAACGCAAATATTAGGAAATGCCAGCTCTTTAAAAGTTCTTGTCATTTGCCTAATTACATATTTTTAGTATTGTGTTGTACACCAAAATAGTCCAATGCATCCAAAACTCACTGCAAATAATCTCTCTCTCAACATTTCCTTTAACAACATTAGATTCAAGTTATAAAAATTACATAATTTCAGGGGGGGCGGAAATTGCTAAACTGAAAGAATGCAACATTTCCTGGGCTGTGGAAAAACCTGCCTTTGGAGCAGCAGGACTTCAGGCATTCGCAGCTGCTCCCGGCTGCTCTGCCCACAGGCATCAGAGCATTCCTGTCCAACGGGGCAGAAAGTATCCAGAGGCACATTGCTGCACCCAACAGAATCAGACTGGAGCTGAGATCTACCTGCTTCTCTGTCTTTGGCTGCATCACTCAGAATGTGTCCTGGTGAGAGCAAAGGACCCAAGGAACAAACTTACTACCTCTGCAAGCAGTCAGCCATAACACATATGAAGATGATCTGAGGGAGACTAACAGCCTTAACTTCTCAAATTCTTGATTTTGTATCCATGCTTTTTTTCCAAATAAGCATTTCTGGTTTTCTCCATTTTTGTTTCCTGATTTTTTTCCTGCTACAGAAAGATTCAGGACTGTTTTTTCATGACATGATGAGCAACCATGACAGCAGAAGTGAATCAATATAATTTTAGGAATGGACAGAATGCCATGTAAAGCCCACACAGCCAGGTGTGCAAACTTACTTAGGTACATTTCCATGACACCAAGTTTCTAAATGACAACTTCAGTGTGGCATGGAAGTGCATGGCATTGGGACTCAGCTGAAAGAGCCTAAGCTGCAGGTAACTGAACCCAGCCACAGAGCTACCACAAGATTCAAATATGCAAATAACTATTTGCAAGCTTGGCTGAAATCTTGGTCTCTAAAAGGGTCTCTTTTTCTTTCTTCTTTTCCCCTTCCTTTCTTTCCCTCTATTTTCTGCAGCAAAAAAAAAAAAAAAAGTACACAAGTTAGGAAAAAAAAACCTTCCACAAAATATTTCCATTCGAGTAACATTTATTCAGAGATAAACAGTAATGTATAGTTGCTGCAATGCAGGCACTAATCACTTGTCACTTGATTTTCTAGGCACTGAAACCTTCTAGCAAATATAAATCTTTCTATGATTAAAGTCATGGAGGATCACTAGCCTCAGCAATTGTGGATGTAGTGCGTTGCTCTCCCAAGGCATTCAGCTTGGCTTTTTCAAGTATAGATTTTTTTTTTTTTTTTTTCAGATAATCCCCACCATGTACATTATGATTTAGCCACACAGCACTAACCTGTGTGCATCTGTCTGGATCAATTTCAAGAATGGTTTTCACCCCTTACTCTTCCATATTAACAGATCTTAAGGACCAAATTCAGGAACAAAGACAGTACATTTACATACAAATGAGCAGTATTCTAATCCAGTAGCTTCATTCTCTGACTCGTCTGGATAATTCAGATGCTATTTTTATTTCTGCAGCAGATTATCTCTGTCTTTCAAATAAGTCGATATATTGAAAGTCTGCCCAGGTGCTTCCCTAACAGATTTTATCCACCAGATAACTTATATTTTAGCTCAGCACGAGATTGTGTCTTTAAAAATAAGAAATGAGGCTAGTAATGAAGTGAGACAAAATCTGAAATGCATATTTATGAACTGAGATTATTAAATGGGCTAATAATCAGAAAATTAAACATTTCCTAACATGTTTTGTTTCAGCTGGCACTAAAAATAGTATTTCAAGATTTCTCTATAAAAACAGCTGGGGAAGCGGAGAGAGCATTTATACCTATCTTAAAAACCAAATTTCTAGTTTTGATCTTTCTGATACTGCAGAAATACCAAATACCATCTTTATACACTGTAGGGCTTTCCAAGTAAACAAAAAAACCAATCACAGTTACATATGAATAATACCATATATATCAACATCTGCAAGTGCAACGCTTGCACAAAATGCAGAACTCGGAGGTAAGCCTAGATACAAATCATATTAAGAATAGGTTACTAAAACGCTGAAAATCTTGCTTTAAATCATTCCTGTGTCCCAAGAGATCGCACTGTAAGAATCTCTCATACTCTAAAAGCTTCCTGAAATCTCATGCATCATTCAAAAATTCTGCCTATTTATCTGTTTAAGGATTAATGGCTATGTCATCTTCCCCCACTCTTTCTAAATTAACAGGGACTGATGACTTTTGCTCTGTAGCAGAAAATTCCATTAAGAACCCCAATGCAGAGGGATGGCCACATCCCAGTGCACCTGAAGGAACAGTGATGCAATCTAGCTTTAGGAAGGATGACAGCCCCTTTCTTTCAAAACAATCACCATTCTTCTGCAGGGAAGAAAATTGGAAAGGCTTTGCTAATCGACATGTAAGGCTTCCTTTTTGTTCTCTGGCTACAAGCTTGGGGGAAAAAACTGATAGAAAATACAGATTTCTACATGTTTGAATTAGTCAGCCTGATCTGAACTGGAATACAGCACTATTATTCACAGACAGAACTTTCTGACCACTAAAGCACATCACAGAAGACCAGTAGTTCATACATTTTAAATTTATGAGCTGATACAAAAGCCAAATACATGAACTTTAACATTAATTCCAGGACTTTTCATGTTTAGGGGACTCTCTCCTTCATGTCAGGCTGTACAGCTCCCAGTATTTAAAACATTTTTGTAGATTCTCCTAAATTAATTGTGCACATTCTAAACATGACTTTCATCTTAATGAGGGCTTCCACTGGGAATATATGGTTGAAAAATTAACTCTCTAATAAATGCAACTTTTGTTCTGTTCATATGATAACAATTTCCTGATTAAAGCCTTCAGCAGTCGGTGGGGACTTACACTAAGTACCAACCTAAAGAGCTCTCTTACTTATTGTGAGGTTTATAAATAGGAAATGGAGCTTATTATTTCTGCTACTACTTATGATAGTGCTCTAAGGCTTCAACTAAGACAAGGATCCCACAGTGCTAGATTTTGTGCAAATACTCTACAATAAAGTGTCTAAAAAGTTTAAAATCTATATATGAACAAAAGGTTACAACAAGGGAATTAATATTACTTATGCTTTATAAAGGGAAAAGCAAACCAGAAAAAGATTAAGTGACTGACCAAAATGGTCACTTACGAAAGACTGTGCAATTGGAGCTGGTACCATATCATCAGCTATTGCTTACTGAACGACTGTCATCCTCCTTGGCAAGCTTTTATACATAATGCTGAGAACTCATAGTCACTCACTACATGGGGAAAGCTTTCTTGTCCATAAAGGAGCAACCCTTCAAGGTGCCTAAATGAACCCAAACCTTTTGTGTACACACAAACCTAGCAGTGAATGAAAGGAGCAGAAACAATTCACTGCAAGGAAATGACTGAGACAATGCCTCCTCTAACCCCAAACCCATTAAGATCGAAACTGGAAAAAGCAAGGCCTTTCCATTCCCTCTATAAGCCAGACCTGCTTGGCTGAACTGACACTAAAGACACAGCTCAGATGAGAGCACCTAAACCAACAGAAGCTTATTCTGAACTTCATTGTTTACCACAGCCATCAAATAACTGATACCTAATGTGTTTCTTATTTTAACTTCAGGAGAGCTCCTTAGCCAGTTGTTTTGCTGCCACATCTCAGAAACAATGACACTGGTCCTAAGACAACTCTAATGGACAGGAGCCTCATCTGTCCTATGATTACATGGGCTTCAATTAACAATTCTACTATCTTCCTTGGCAATTTAGCTTTCTGGATAACTGCTCTTGCATTTTTAATCCATGCACCCTTAATTTTCTAGGCTGCAGCAACATAGGTTCATTATTTCTTTTACCCTGAACAGCCAGAGCAACCCCAATACCAACTCCCACAAAACTGCTTTCCACGCACAGCCTTCCTCCAGTTCCTTTCTTACTTCCCTCTAAAATACATGATGGCTTTGTGTTTCTCTTTTCTCCTCAAAGGGCATTCAGAACTAAACACAAGGCCACGTTAAAACCCAGTCACTGCCACACAAAATCCACATTATGAGCTTTACAGGTTAATCTTTGCAGTGTACAAGACTGACGAGCCCACAAACTGCTCAGCACAACCCAAAGAGAGAATCAGTGAACCACTCATACACACAATAATCCCAGTAAGTAAAATGGACAGCAACTTCCAAAAGAGAAGAAATGCCACTAATTCCTCTACAAAATGAATTTTGTAGGTGCTTAGGCAGCTCATCTGACCCTCCCCGGAGCAAACAAGCACTAGGTCTGGTGCAGAAAAACTGGAGAGCACAGCTACCATCTTGTGCCTTAAGATCATCTCTGCTCTTGTGTCAAAGCCTGTACAAACACTCACTCCACTGCAGCATTTGGGGAATGCAGCCTCAGCTCAGGAACTGACTCCAGAAGAGATCACTGCAAGTATCTTCAAAGCAAGGTCAACTATGAGATCAAAGCCTATTCTTGTCCTATATTATTATTATAATCATTATAATTACATAATATATTATATATTGTATACTGCATATAGCATATTATTCCATTCTTATATATTATATATGCATATGTAATATCTTACAGTATCTTATTATATATTGTCATATTTTTATTATCATTATGAAATTATTATTATAGTCGATCACAAACAATGCAATTCTCATCCTTCAACACCTACTCAGCTTGATCCTTCATCATTAGCCTGTACCTACGCTTTTTAAATTTATGCTTCTTTAAGTATAATGCAGAGTAGAAATGCAATTGGTTTTGTATTTTTTAGCACCTTTCAGTTTGATATGCGAAATGGGCATTGTTCTTCACAGCTGCAAAATTCCTGACATAAATTTCTGTGGCTATGTGCTACAACTCTCCTAACTTTTAAACCTTGTTAACAAACCTCTTACTGCATGCCAGTCAGGGATTTAAACACAAATTTTTAAGCAATTTTCCAGGGATCCTGTGCTATCACAGACAACTGGCAGTGACAAACATTTAACATAGGTTGGTGCTTCTCCTGCATGGTTTTTTTGAAGTCTTTTTACTTTTTAACATCAGCTATTATAACAAGTGATGATGCCAAGCTGGTTTTGGAGGCTTCCACAGTAAATTCAAGCAGGCTGGGTATCCTGCTGTAGGAAAGAGATGAAATCCCACTATCTGGTTGTGTAGTTAAAGACTTGTTCGTGAAGCCTGTACATAAAGTAGAAACTTGTGTCTCAGACAAATTTAATTCAGGAATTTTGTGACATTTGGGCACTCAGAGTTTCATCTGCCATAGTGTTCTTTCACACTTTTTAAAATATATTGTACCCACTCATTTCAACACTAGAACAGGTGCAATATGCCAAGCAACAGCCGAGTACAATCCTATTTTAGGTAAAATGAAAGCATTTAATGAGTGAGAAGGTGGCTTACCAGCACAGATGCTTTCAACTTCAATACACCAAACCATTTGGGCATTGGACTTTTCTCTCAGAATAAAAGATAACCAAGACACAAAGAAAAGCAGCTCATTCTAGACTGCTTCCTCTGTAGTAATATAATTAGTGACAGCTGCCATCTGTCATTAATACACTGTAAGCAATAAAAAATTACATAAAAATACAGCAATGTTTCTTATATTACTAGCTCATCCTCCTGAAGAAAAATCCTAAAATACAGTAATTATTACATGTAATAATTTTTAAGGCTATGCATATTTTCACAAATACTTTATTAATTGTGAAGCTAAAACCATTATTCTATTGTAATCAGAAGAGAATTTTAATTGTTTTCATTGAGCATCTGGAGGGCTGACATACTTCCTGTGTCTCTGAAGCCAATTTTTGTGTCTTGCTTGGGCACTGCATGTCAAGAAAAGTAGAAAAAAATGATGCAATTTTTATCCATGGCAACTGTCACTGTTCAGACTGTGCAGAAGTGGCCAGTTCAGCATAGCCCAAAAGGAGGCATAGGTAGTTAACCTGATTTACAGAAACATTAAGCAGCCTTCAATCCAAGTGGCCTCACTGATGTGGTTGCAGTTTTCCTGAGAGGAAAATTCGGCTCTTTTTCCCAGTCTGCCTGCCCAGGACTGCAGGAGCTGGAACTGCTACAGAGCTGCACTCTCAGCCCAGCATTCAGCTTGGCTGTGTCACTCTTCTGCTTGAATATGAATCAGTGGTGCCAGGCTCTGAAGTAATCCCCAACCTACAGCTAGACTGAGAAAGAAAAAAGAACCATAACCAATCCATAAGAGGTAGCAATAGAAATGCATAGAAATGCTATCAAGTTAACACACCAAAATTAATAACTTACATTACACTATTAAAATGCATGGTAGTACTGTTCCCCTAAAGGCAGAACAGAAATCAAGTTTAAGAAGGATGGCCAAAACTAAATAGATTTTCACCAAGCTCCTCACAAACGAGTCCCGTGTTTAGATTTAATAATTTACTTTTTTACTTTAGGAAGCACCCTAAAGCCTAAAAATATTGTAGGTAATAATCCCTTTACCTGTTCTCAGCTAAAAAATAGGCAACATGTAAAACAAACTAACAGGTCCATATAAACATATACTTCAAGAACAGCCATTATGCAGACAAGTTTTTGCTTTTTCATTACCCAACCCAAATGCATTAATTTTCTACAAACTTCAGATAATTCAGGTGATTTTCCCACTGTGTTTAAAAGGTGTAACTCAGCTGCACTGCACTCATATTTTGATCTCTCCACAGTCCATACAGAAGTCAAAAAAGGCAGCATGTGTTGAGACATCTTCTCAGACAAAGGACTCATTTTGGGGCACTTTTGGCAGCAATTCAGCAATCACATGAAACACTACTTCAATTTCCCTTTGCCCAGAGGAAAAGACTGAAATAATTGATTTTGTGAAATATCTGCAGTCCTTGGTTAGAACAATAACAGACACTTAAAAAGACTTCTGACAGTACGAGGAAGACAATACTGGGAGTGGAGCATCCGGTTATCTCTGTGCACAGTTACAAGCAGACTGCCTTTGGGTCCCATTAACTCCCACCAATTAATCTGTATCAAGTAGCCCTCTGCACTTCTCTTGACAGCTACACATGAGAGGGTTAGTATTTCAGCAGTACTTTGAAGCAATTACAGATTATCAGTGATGTTGCCACTGGATATTTACTTAGAGGTAAGAAAAAGAAATCACAAGGACTTAAAATTTTCACTTCCTCAGTGAAACAAAAACTTGAAACAGCTGAGACAAAAGGAGTGGACATTTTTTAACTGCAAAAGAGAATTTTTATGTGATAGAACTTGTATGATCAATTTCCAAGTTACTGAATTCTGCAGTGAACTTGGTATTACAGTTTGTGACCTGCTGGTAGCCAAATTTCATAATGCACTGTCCTGTTACTTTGGGTTCCTACAGCTTTCATTCTTGCAACTCATGATGTAAACACTGACATGATGATTAAAAGAACTCATCATCATAGCTTGCACTGACATACTAATAGTATTAGTACCAAATTAATTTTTTTAATGTAAATGACAACCTGCAGACTATACCTGCATTCTTTCTCCAAGCAATCATATAAGCTTATTGACTTTTGCAGCTTTCAATCTCTTTTTTTGTTTTTCAACAATTTTTCTAACAATTGCAAAAAAAAGCAGAGTTGCCTTTTTTTTTCCCCCTACCAGACTCTTAGAAAAGAATATGCAAAAGCAGAGTTCCATAAATAATGAGAGAATTGAACAGTGCTGGCCATCATGGATCTTTCAAGAAAATCAAAATCACCTAAAATTAAGCCTATTAACAACCAAACAGTTGATTGCCTAACTAGGAGTCATTGCAGCTTCAAGTCACCAACCAATTTAAAAAAATTTAAAAAACATCCTAATTTTTGAAACAACTCAGCAGAAGCTTCCCAAGGCATGGAAAATGTGAGGACCAAAAGATGCTCATATGAAAAACAAGCTTTCCTCCAGTGAACTAAAAAAGAAAAGCATTATAAATAGATCATAACAAAAATAGTATCTGCCTATAAAAAGAAACATGCAGTCCCAGTCTGGAACACATCTATTTACTCACTACTGGAAATTCCTGGAAGACATCTGCTGAAAAGAAAGGCTGTTTCCTGCTCTGGTTCAAACACTACTCAATACCATCAAATAGGAGAAGAGACAAAGAGAACAGGGGTCTTGCAGGGGATTTTCTTTTTCATTATTATTGGAGTGAGCACTTCTGCTTTAATCTCCTTTCCTCCTCTGCTGTGTTCTCCCATCTCATTTCTTTCACCACACTCAAAATACTGCTGCCATTGCACAGCAGCCAGAGACAGCATCCTATATGCTCCCCCAGCAAGCCAAACCATTTAACTACATGGTGCTTGCTACCAGACTCCTAAAGTGAAGTTCCTGCTGTGAATAGCTTCTGCTAAATGACATTATTATTATTATCACAATTTTTTTTTTGAGTAAACATATGTCAGACTCCCCAGAAACTTTTTTTTCTATTGACTGAAGCAATTTAATCCCATCTGAATGGTTTTACTTGCAATTAACTTCTTGAATCTTTTCCATTTATGAACCAGTACAAACTCTGTAATTGGATGGTTTAACTTTTAAAAACTGTAGACAGCACCTTTTCCCATAAATGCTAAAATCCAAATAGGCAAAATAAATAGGACCCAAGATGTTGCTCAACCCAATGTTCCTTTTTTTCCTCCAATATTAACATGACCTGTTTCCATGGCATTTTCTTTCTTTCAAAGAGATCTACAAAGGCAAAGTCTGGTTTCTCAGACAGCAAAAAGCAATATTCTTTTCATAAACTTAACCATTCTTTCTTATTGAAGTATTATTTCAAGTTGCTCCATAAAAATCAAATTTACCTTGTAGCAGGCAGCAAGAGAGTGAGCTGAACTGCAGATGGATTTGCATCCATCAGTTGCAGTTATGTGGAGAGGAAATATAAGCAGCAAAATCCAGTATCTTGAAAAACAATAACTTCTATATCAAAGCAAAGATGCAATCTAAATTTTATTAAACTCCACAGTCACGGAAGGTTCAAGTGTTATGTAAATCTCTGATACTGAGAATGAAACACAATATATTTGATTACTGCTGTGTCACTTATCAGGGAACTAAGATAGCATTTCATACTAGGTATGCTTTTTTTTAAGTAATAAAAAGATACTTTTGTCATTCAGAAAAGAAGTAAATAAATACTAAAATTTAGATCTAGACACAGGGAAACAATGTAAAGCTTTGAATACTCTCAAAAAAAGGAAAGAAAACTAAGAAAAATATGAATGCATCCCATATGGAAACTAGCATCCCAAATAGCCATTAAGTGATTCTGAGAAAAATTATGAAATATTCAGATTTATTCCCAACTAGGCCACCTATTCCAAGTAACATAAGATATGAAGATAAAGGGAAATCACAGGGAGAGTGGAACTGTAGCACAAATTAATGCAAGTAAATAAATTAGGCCTAGTGGTCCAAAGATACAACAACACTTTACACTTCCACAGCTTCTTTTACATTCAAAGCAATGAAAATGTGAACTAACTAGAATTAAAAAATACTGTACCACTTTAAAAAGTTGTACTTCAGCTCAAGCTACATTGACAATTACTAATGCAAGTCATAGAATGAAGTTAGAAGAAGCAGACACAAAATTTCATTCGACTGGAAGTTACTTCTCTGCTTTTCAAGCCAAACCTCTCAGAAAATGCTCAGCCAATTAACTTGCATCTGTCTCGGATCACACATACTATTCTGTGTCTTTGAAAGTAGCCTTCTACTCTACGGTTCTCTCCAAAGGGTTTTACCTTGTCTAACTTTGCATGCCTGCAACATTTCTGTCCCTCAGTAAACCTTCAATCAATATTTTTTCATATCCCTTATCAAAAGCAAATAACATTCTCCCAGCCTGCAGCTCAGATTGAAGGATTGATTTTAAAATAGTATTTCTTCCTAAAGTGAGTCATATTAAAATGCCAGTGCTTCATATTTTAGTGTCAATGTCATAATAATTTTAGACCAAGCACTGATGCCAATGGATTTGCACATGAAGCCCTGCCAAATAATCAGATTTGGTTGGCAATTAATCTCTCCATTAATTTTGCATTTCTACTTTAAAAAAATAATTTCTCAAACAAAAGGCTTTAGATCTCACCCAAGAACCCATTAGGAATCATCTCAGTGAATCATAAACACTGAATACTCAGTGCTGCTAACAAGGCCCCAGCAAGGTTGTTTCTGAATATTATCCTCCATAATAAGATGTTTAATCAACAGTGCTATGTAAAACCTCTATTCTGCAGCTAGAGAACATAAAACTCCAAATTCACACTGGTCTGAAGCTTCCCTTTTGCCCTCATTTATCACTGAAATAAACAGTTTTAAACATTTATTTGGTTGGAAAGCTCAGTTTAGTATCTACAGGTGAACGTCTCTTTTTACAACTATCCACTATGTTGGCTGAGTATTTTATATGCAAATAGCAATAAAATATTCCTTTTTAAAATTAAAGGACTTTTTTTGCAGAATCACAGCACAGCTGAGGTTGGAAGGGACCTCTGGAGGTCATTTGGCCTGAGCCTAAGCTCAAGAAGTATTACACCTAGACTTGGTTGCCCACAACCATGTCCATCCAGGTGGCCTTCAAGTATTTCCAAGTTACCAACTTCTCTGGGCAACTTGTCCCAAAGCTCAGCCACCCTTGCAGTAAAACAACATTTCCTGATGTTCAGAGAGAACTTTCCGTCTTTCATTTTGTGCCACCACCTCGAGGCTTGACAATCCTCTACTCAGACAAAATCAAAAAAATTTAAACATCAGAATTTACAAGGGCTTAGGGGACAATAAAAATAAGTGCCTCTGACATTTTAAAGAGCATTTTAGGTAGTAATTACACTGTGAGAACTTCATTTATGTTAATGTTTGCATTCCCTTGCAAAATTTCTTTTTCCATTTCCCCATACAATGATTTACTTTAGCCCTTTAACTACTACTGTGCCCTAGTTTTTTCTGTTCTTTCCAAATCTTTAACTTATGCCAATTTTGTTCCTTTGTACATTTGCTGTAGTTTGTAGGTGTCTGTGTCCTTCACCTACTCTTTGTATTTTAATGTTTTCTCAAGGAAACATGCTCATTAATTTGCATCATTTCCATGTATTTACTTTACTACATTCAACAACATAGGTATTCCACATTTAATGTCTTCCTTGCTAAAGCTTAAAAAAAAACCCTTTAAAAATGCTCACCGTTTTCCAGGAGGACAAATGTTACTGAATTAAGTGATCTGCTAGCTGAGATCAGAGTATGCACTGTGCACGGCATGATCAATGCCAGGAAAGTGGACAACTCTAGTAAAACCCACAAGTCTTTCCCTCAATGCATGAAATCTCTCTGAGAAAGAAAATCACAAAAACCAGTCACCAGAAAACAGGCCAATACTTCAGTACATCAGTTTTACCATGGACCAAGCCTAGCAAAGTAATTCATACCTATTATCCAATCAAGAGAGAGAAATCAAATATACTGCCTACATGCACAAACTTTTTAGGGCTCACATTTTAAAACAAAGAAAGATGGTCTTATTTCTTATTACAAAAGTAAAAAGATACAGATAACTGATTATGTGACAACATTAAATACATAAAGGCTACAGATGCCAGAAAGAAGAGTCTCCCAACTTTTCAAATACATGTATTTCCATTAACTTGGTAGGTGAAGAGCTGCTCTGAATTGACAACTGTATAACAAAAAAGCCCTGATCTCCCAGCCAACAGGTAAGTGACTTTGCTTTAGCTTCAAGGCTTGATGACACTTAGTAAGATTTCTCCAAGGGATGTAGGATGGATTTCCTGAGCGCAGACACACATCTCCTGAACACAAAACCCAGTAAGAATTCAGTCCCTGGAAGGCTCAAGAACAAGGGCTCACAGCCTGCGACCTGCTTGCTTTGTGCTCTCCTGCCGTAACTCCACAACATGGAAAAGTGGCCTCTCTTCCTTTGATGGAATCCCTGCAGGTCCTCCAGAGCAGGAGCAAAGATAAATTGTGAAGCAGCTTTTCTGCCTGTTCACCCTCATGTGAAGCCCCCATGCAGTGAGCGGCTCAGGAGGACCACAG
The DNA here is from genome assembly GCA_013397095.1 of Sterrhoptilus dennistouni. NCBI lineage: Eukaryota > Metazoa > Chordata > Aves > Passeriformes > Zosteropidae > Sterrhoptilus > Sterrhoptilus dennistouni. The sequence goes on along the minus strand of VWZU01007037.1, from coordinate 624,930 downwards.
GGACAGGGAAGCAAAGGCAGCTGATGCCCCAGAAAGGCCATGGTGCACAAATGCTTCACATCTCTAAGTGAGAAACATGGCTTGTGGAGGAAAAAAAAAAAAGAAAAGAAAAATAAAAAATACATGTTTAGTGCAAGCCTCTTATGAGACATGTGAAGATGCGGTCACAGCCAAGCAAGCCAGCTGTTCTCTGCAGCAGTCTCGTCAAAACAAGCTCCCTTTACCCCCATGAGCAAACAGATCTCACTTTCAGGTCCCATCTGTACATACAGGACTCCAGGTCTGCCAATGTGATTTTGACAGTCTGACTGACAAAGCTTTTGAAGCTGTTCAACTTCTTTTATCTGCCTGTGTGCATGCTGAATGCAGCCATCCTTCACACTGAAAATAAAATAAATATGTATCATCATTCATTGTCACTGTTTTGACAAATATTACATGGAACAAAGAAGCAGGAATTGTACTGGGAGCCCATGTCAGGTCCTCTATCTGTCACCAGTTAAAATGTTCCCCACTAGGCTTTCTTTCAAAGAAACACATCAGCCCTAACTATAACAAGTGGCAACTGTCATTATTACATTGGCCTTCATTAAGAACTGTAAGGAGGTGGGGGAGAAAGGGAAAACAGAGAGCAGCATTACGCCACTGTATGGGTTTTCATTACTGCTCTGTGTAGTTGTTGTTCTTCTAGTCTCAAAAGGCATATAAATCAACTTCAAAACACTCAGAACAGGGAAAAAACACATGATTCAGATGTTGGAGTACATTAGATTCTGTATGAGCAACAGACTAGCATAATTCAAATCAGGAAAATAAATTACTGGAGTGGTATGGAATAAATAATTAACAACTGTTATGACCTTTTCCAGTGCAGAAGAAAAAAAGATCATTGAACAAAAATTGAAGTATGGATATTCAAACAAAAGAAATACTTTTTACACACAACCCATAGGTAAATTGTACAATTCACTCTACAGGATGGGTCAAAATTTTACACTTGATGTAAACAGCAGTAAGGCAAGTTCACAAAAGAAAGTCATAAGGACATAAATTCACAGAAGTCATAAGAACAAAGCCTTTGCACCTGGCCCAGAGAGCTCCTGAGCTGCAGACTCTTGGATCTGTATCAGAAAAGCATAATTATGAGCTTACTGGTGCTTAAACTCTTTCCTGTGTGTTGACTACCAGTTACTGCCAGAGACAGGACACTGTGCCATCTGGATGTTTGATTTAAAATTCTATGGACATTATCAATCACTGTGGACAAAGCCTTTAACAAGTAAAACTTCATGCTGTCCTATCTCAAAAGAGTGACAATTAATTACATTATTAATTTATTTTAGGATTAATTCTAAAAATTGCCAGAGCCAACATTTTTTTCTTCTCTCTCTCTCTCTGCCTCTGGCAAAATTTGCTCTGTATTTCTTTTTCAATCCTGTTTTCAAAAGGTCAATATTTGAAGTTTTAAATATCTTTTATTTTCTCATCACATCAAAAGTTCAACTGTATAATAAAGTTAAAATTCTGTCAAGGGACATTTTAAGAACACTGAGCAATATATCTATAAGCAAGCTAGCAGCTTAACATACTTCTGTTTCTATAAAATGTCAGCAAAGAGCCTTACCAGACCAAATTCTCAAATCTCAATTGCAATGAACACTTGAAGACCTTGCAGAACCCGTTAAATTATCTCAATACCATAAAGTTCAGGCAGAAATTTCTGGCCCAAACAATTAAGCAGAGGGTACCTAAATGGCACAACAGAAAGTAGGACTGAGACATTTCAGAAATACCCATGGGGTTTGGAGCAGATGTAATTAAGACAAGGAGTCAGATGAGCCAAAGTAGCACTAAGAATGAGGTAAAGCTGAAGAGTTTAATTTCAAAATGAAAAATACTAGGAAAACAGAAAAGCAAAATTCAAGTGTGGTTAATGACAGATTTAAAAAAGGAAAAAATAATCATTCCATTTCAATTCAAACAGCACCTTCTCAGAAAGTTCAGAAGACTGTTTTAACCATAAAACCAGTACTACAGTAGACTGGTATTACTCACTTCTGTCAGAAGTCTGACAGTATGCCAGTGAAGAACAAGAATTGAGACGTGCTAAACAGCAGATTACGTACAATGGTGTAAAGCAGACTCCTTTTACCTGCACTCCTGAATATCTGGGCATAGCATCCATCTGTGGATCCATTTAAAGCTACAATGAAGAGGATACTTCACACAGGTATGACAAGTTTGGACTGACAAAGACAACTGCAGTGTCCAAAAAATCTTCAAGAGAGTCAGAGCTCTGCTTGATACAATACAAACTATTACTCTGCTTGTCAGCTATTTCAATTAATGTACGTTTTAAATGAAAACATCTATTCTATTTTTAACTTACAAACACCAAACACACGTTAGTAAGGAAAAACTGAAATCTGCAATATCCCTCTACTTTGCAAACCTTCAACCACACTGTATATGACAACCCTTGGATATTGGTCATAAACCAGAAGGTTTACATTTCTCCAGTTTATACAAGACTCTGTAGGTAAGAATTCATTGCATCTTTCTAGTCTCCTGCAGACTGCCTTCAGTTATGCTCTTACAGCACAGTAATGATTGAAATCTTTCACTTAGAAGCCAATATACATGTGCTCCCTGATGCACAGGGAATGCCACACAGAAGCCACCCCAGCACTGGCACTAGGGATTGCACTAGGACTGCTGACGATGGGTGAGCATAAACCTAAAAGGCTGAAAAAACTCTTGCACCTGTCACATTTTTACATATCCACTCTAACTGGTATCCCTCTGATTATCCTTCAGAATAGTCACCTTCTAGTTTTTCACAAACACTGATTTCACATAAAGAGATTCAAAAGGAATAAAAAAAAAGGCAAAATATGGTAACTTAATTATTAAAATATTTTTAAAGAAAAAGGGTGAAACTGTATGGGGGAGGAAGAGAAAATCACAGAAATGTTACCTGAGAAAAAGCAGCAGTGAAATTAAAGATGATGATGACAATGATTGTTTTTATTGTTATTACTCTTATTGCTACTATCATCATCACCATTTGTTTATGTGTACCATTAAAAAAAATATCTAGAAGGGCCATGTGGAAAAAAACTCCATCAATAATGCCACCATGAAGTGGCAGCCATGCAAAGCAGAAACCAGTAACAGGTTGCCAGAAGGTATAACAAAAGCACAGCATGATGTTCAGGGTGAATTTGTTTTGAAAATTAGAGCTGAGAGCATGGGTGGACCCTTCCAAAGTACTAGGTCCTGTTACAGACTTTTCTTCTGCCCTCAATAATTTAAGCTGTTTGCAGACAATAATTTGGCACAGGTAAAGAATTACAGTTCAGATAACAAACACGGCAGCAACACAGATTTCACTTAAATTATCTTATAACAAGGAAAAGCCATTTATGGAGAAATCTATAAAACCCAGGATGTTTTAATTTAGTCCTTGTGGTTGATATTCATTTGCCTATAGCATTCTGATGGCTCCAAAAGGCTTTCCTTGGGAAAGACATCAAGAAGATACCACCCAGGCCAGTAACATCCAAAACCTCAAAAGGATGCATCCATCTTTTTACACTTCTGGGCTTCATCCTACAAAACACTGAATACTTGAGTATTCTGTGCTTAATGGGTGGATAAGGGTCCTAATACACCAATTCCAAGCAAAGCAAGCAAACTCACATTTCAGAAAAGCAGCTTTCTTACTTCCATCAGCACTGCCATCTCCTTTCTTGCAGCTGATCACCCATGGGCAGGTTGAAAGGGCCAGGCAAAACCAAACTGCAGCCTGCAGTCTGCATGTCAGCAAGGTACCCTGCCTGCTCTGGATCAGATCCAGGCCCTGGAGGCCCCACTGCACGATGAGTTCCACTCCTGTGTAGCAACTCACATTTTTGTGTTACTTTTCAGCATGCACTTCTCTTGCCCTTTTCTGTAAGACTTGTTTATTTCAACTGAGCTATTTTTGCCTATTTTTTGACCCCTCCCTATGCTCTTTTATCTGCTACCCATGTTTTTTCCATTCCTTTCAGTAACTAGGAACTAATCCCCTTCTGGGTGGTTTGTACAAGGACAAGCCTGACAGACCTCTTGCCTGATTTTTATGGGGAGGGGGTTGGTTTGTTTGGTTTTTTTATCTTGCCTAGCTATGTATTTTATTTGGCAGCTTTATGTAGAGATTTCCTTTTACTGTTTTAATTCAGGCCACAGACGCCTCAATAGGAAACTTAATAAATGATCTAAAATAAATAACTATGACATTCAAATGGTTTCACACCACACATGGGCAAGAACAGAGTTGTTTCAATAAAGCATTTCAGTGATAAATGAATTCACAGGCCCAGACAAGAGGTAAAATCTAAAGGCACCATTATCTAATGCCTTTCATCTGAAAGGACCCTGGAGCACTTTGTTATACAGCTTTGTTTATAGAAGAGAAATCATAAAATAGATTAATATTTTAAAAGACCCAGCATTTTATTTCTACTAGAGTTTGTCATATACTTGTACATTTTAACAGCTTTTTGATATCACCTGGTTTGGCATCCTTGTGACTGAGAGATCCTGCCTCCATCTTTTCTGCTCTGTAGCTTGACTTGCCCACTTACTACTGGGACCTTTCACCGAAAAAAAGCCCTGCAGAAGAGGAGAAGCAAACAAAGAGCTTCTGCTCCAGCTTCAGGGATAGCCTGGCTCTGGAGACAGATCAGCTCCAGCTACCTACAACACAGAGTGCTGTCACTGTAGATGTGCAGTGGCTCCTGCGCTGTGTAAGGCATACCAATTTATCATCACGGTGATAACAACCCAGAGGAGACAGGCAGCCAGACCTCATTCCTTAGCAGGGCTGTGACAAAGCACCTGGCCTCCACACACGGAGCACCAGCAAAGCACGGTCACAAGTCCATTCCCCAGCTGCTGCTCAGGTAACTTCCACCACAAGGGCAAACACAACCCACTGGTACAAGGCACCTGTTTCCTTTTATTGGTTCTGGGAAGGACATCACAGTCCTGCCCCACACAAAGTCCAGTCATGTGGCAGAGGAGAAGCCAAAGCACCCAATTTTCTCTTAACACCAGAATAAAGTATTGGTTCATCTGCTTCCAGAACAATGACAAAGTGACAGGAAATTTCAAAAGAGCAGCCAGAGTTATAAGCTTGCTAATAATCACCCAAAAATGAATACAAATTGGTGAGCAGCCTTCCATCAAACAATTCTGTGACTGTCGTGACTAGAGTTGCTCCAAAAATTTTCAGCTGATTAAGAATCCTCAAAACAAGCATCTTATCTTCAACTATTACTGGCTCACAGAAATAGAAATCTGTGTCTTCAATTTTATATGAAGTGTTTTCAAGGCTTCCCTTCCTTACTAATCCTAAATAATGAATGAAGAAAGCAGAAGACTATTTTTTTAAGCAGAAACACAAAGGTGGAGGAGTGAGCAAACGGCTTTTGAAAGATTTTTTGTATTTTAAGTGAAAAGTTCAAAAGCTTTCAATTTGTAAAAAAACTCAAAAAACCCCAAAACAACGTTTAAACAGATTAGATTAAAATTTTACAGATTCTAACATGTTCCACTAAAAGCAGTTCCATCCTTTGAATATTTAAAAAATAATAACCCATCTTTCTCAATTAGGGAAAATTTCCATTTCACAAGAATAGTAGCTAAATCTACACTGACAGAAGTTACCCATGAGTACCACAGTACAGTATGATGGAACTGTCACTGCTAAAGAACACTGGCAAAAATTATTTGGAAAATCAGCCATCATCACATTGGACAGTGAACCTGAAAAAGCATTCTCTGCCACAGCCTGGCAGAGAATATTTTACCCTCTTTTTAAAAGATAAAGATATTTTACCCTCTTTTTAAAGTCTCCAGTACAGTTCATGTACCTTCTGCAGGTTATTTTATGGGCCTCAGCCTCATTTTGCCAATGTAAGGACTAGAAAATGCAGCTTTAAGGTTGATTTATGTAACAGTCTCAACTGTTTACTCAATGAATTTGCTCCTGTGTATATTCAAACTCACTTCCACTGGCATTCAAGATAAAAAGTTAACACCTCAAAGTTATCACAGTAAAGAGAAAGAAACAAAAACATATTACCTTTCTCAACAAGAAGAATAATTTTACTCACAAATGAACACTATGTTCCATTAAACACACACCTGTTTAAAATAACATGTTTAACAGATGATCTAGGAGAGCAAACCTACATTAACCTACAAAACCTTGATTACTGGTGAGGATTAAAAGCTCAGCTTGGTTTTTTGGACCACTGAGGTACTTGATGTAGCAGTGAGGATACAATAAGTTGGCTGATAAACCACCAAGTTTCTCATTATTTCTCATCATTTCTCAGGTGATTCTGGAGTTAATTGGCAATAAGAAAGTTCATTTACTATCTGACTTTCTTCTAGCTTTCATGCCTACCCAAGGGAGTCACGTACCATGTTTCAGATTCAAATACCTGTGATTCTCAGTCTTAATAATCACTGCAGGATATAAGTACATCACAGATCATCTTTTTTAGCATACCTTTATAAGTCAAACTTAACAAGAACATGGTTAGATCTCACATCACTAATATTATCATCAACAACACTGAATTTAATTATTAAAACCTCTGATTAACATGAATTACATTATTCATCCTCTGGGCACAATCCACATCATTGCAATTGTTCTAAAGCTCAGAACAGGTGATTTCTAACTAATGAATTGACTGAATCACAGCGAGCTGGATGTAAATATCCTCTTACTCTGACTGCTGTACACCAGGTTTTGAGCTTTGAAGGTAGCTAAGCTGTCCATTGAGGAATTCCTCAAGATTAGCTAGCTATACCAAAAACTCTCACTTTACTGGTGCCCACGTTCAGTGGGGTCAAATATTACTCATGATCAAACTCTGAAGATGAGTCATGAAAATTTTTTTTTAAATTGGCTTGTGAAATCAGATACTCAGAAGAATATCAAGATTAAACTGACAAAGACAAATGCCAAGAAATGTTGGCTACCTATATAGAATTACAGTATCAGATCATTTAATGAAAATTAATTGATTCATCTTCACAGTTCCAAAGACAGAAAAATCAGAACTACCATTTTTCAGAAAATGAGAAATACATCCAGGTTATGATGAAAAGCTATGGGGGGGAAAAAAAAAATTAAAAAAAAAAAAATCCTTCACAGCAACACTGAGCTGTCGAACAGTTAGACTTTGTTCTTCTCCATGCCCTTCACTGCATACTTACTACTTTCCAAAACAAGTAATATGGAACTTGTTTGGGCAACTTTCCCTTATCTGCAGGCACTACACAGGCACTGAATGGAAGAGAATGACAAGGAGTCAAAAAAAGAGAGTATGTATTCAGGTAATTGAAAACTGAATCACAATGTGTATGCACCAACACATTCAAAGAAATGAACTGACATGGTAAATCAACTGCAGCTAATGCTGACATTACATAACTTTTGATAGCTCAATCTTCCTCTCTGATACACAATGGCTGTCTGACAAATTGCTCAAGTTTTACAAAAGAAGTAGGATAAACCTACATGTTGCTCCTGACATCCACCATCAACCCACAAAGCGATGAGCAGGACTGATATCTACTATCTACCTTTGACTAAAAGCTATTAAAGTTGTCATCTCTGGTTTGGATCGCTCACTGCAGAGGATGAAGATATTGTGACCACATCTGATAGCTGCTTACGAATTCAGGACATCACAACCATAAGTCCAACCCCAAGGCCTGGCAGAAAGCCACATTAAAAAAGCAGCAGGCAGGCTTGCCCTCTTCTCAGTCACCTATTCCCTCCAGGTATTCCTGCATCTTGAATCCAAACAGTCCCAAAACTCCTATCTACTTCAGGCTCATTTCCACTTCCACCTAAATTCTTAGCTCTTTCCCTATTCTCATAAAAGCTGCTATCACTTAATGGGAAATTATTTTCATATTAGTGCCTACATCAAGCAAGTAAAAACCTTTGCTTGAACAAATGCTAGTAAAAGTACTCATGGATGCCCACCAGGTAATACTATCTATTTTTCAATAGCACAATAATAATATTAGAAAGCTTACAATTTCTATAGAGTGAGTAAAAGTAAAACTAGCAGTTCAGTTGTTACTAGTATTTGCACCAATAGTTTAAAATAAAATTTTAATAGCAAGATATTTCTGATACTACTAGTAATTTTAGAAAAAACAACCTAGGAGACTAGAGTGCCTTCAGTACTAAACAGTCCTTAAGATTACAAATGCAAAGGCTACAAGAAACTTAAAAACCAGCTGCTCAAACCCATCTTCTAAGTCTCTTTCTTATTCTTTTCAAACAGGAGATACACTTGCTATTAAACCTTGGTGCATCTAAGTATAGAAGTCTCATGCTCAGAAATCACATTGAAAAAATCTCAAATGAAGTGATAAAATGCCTAGTGCATAGCATACGAATTCTTTATATTGTGCTTTCCACTCTTACGGACAAGATGGAAGTTTTTCAAGTCTGGCAAACCTGTTCTGATTACTGTTACAATTATGCATCAAAGTTGCAGAAAGAGCAATTAAAATGTGAACGAGGCATTATGAAAACATTCTGTATGTTTGGAAACAAAATTACATGTATTTGCCTCAATAGGTAGTGAAGGATCATTTGGTTTTAGAGAATCATCTCTCCCATTTCATGCTTTAAATGACTCATTTTAGTTGTCAGCAGCAAGACCTTCAGGACAGAAAAATGACCTACAGCTGTAATTACTGACACCCACTGCCTTGCAGTAAACAGTCATCTCCCTGACCAGTGTAATCACAACTACATCTCCCTTCTCCACTCTGAGGCAACTGAGGAGGAAGGTGGCTGAGGGAGGACAATTTTAACACTTACTAAGTGACCACAGAGACTAGAACCCTTTACCACAACTAACCCAAAGACACACCAGCTTCAGACAGGTCCTTTAATAATACATAACAACACTGTGTCAAAACCTAATTTGAATCTGTTTATTCAACAGAAAAACTTTATGGCAGCCATAAGGCATAATAACAAAGTATAATTGTTTCATAAATAGTATGTATGAAGATGACAATACCAAAATCTAATTTGTTAACCTCCCTGCTGGATTTGTTTCTTCTGGAGAAAGACCTAGGGTAGGAAAAATTCTGCCATTATGAACAACTCTTTATCTGAAAAGATTAAAAAGATTTCTGATTTCCTTCAAACAAGAACAACATCTGTGTATACGCCAACAGGTATTTCTCAATAAACAAGCCTTGGTTTACATTTTTATAACTTGCATAATTATTGTTAATATTCAAGAAACCTAACGACATCAGATTTCTCTCACAAGTGAAATGCAGAGTCTGGAATCTCTAATTAGTATGAGAACTACTAAATCTGAAGAAACCATTGAGAGTATTATTCTGGAAACAGTAAGAATGCTGGAAATGCAGTGAAATGTAAATGAAACACGTAGATGATGATTTTTCATAGGAAAATAGTAATTCCTACTCTAACATCTGTGATCAATGGAGTATCTTCTGGGCAAAATTAGAATTGCTAAGATAATGTACATGAGGAAACATTTATCTTAGACACTGATAAACATAACTTATTCTAAGGCCTCATTTTATACAGAAAAGCAATCTGAGCCTGGATGGAAGAACATCAAATGTTCTCCCATTTCATACATTTTATTCAGTACAGGTTCCATTTAGGTTATCAAGCATATGCCTAGCTCAAGATATTACCGGAACAAGAAGTGACAGGTACCATCAAACTGCAGCCTTTCTTAGCCACTTAATCCTCTGCATATTTTTAAGACACCTTATTTCAAGAAACTAAACATTTTGAGCATCCATTCCTTAAAATAAACACAACTCCCTCCACAGCAACACCCTTTATTAATTAATGAGGCATTTGACATTCTCACTTCTGTGCAGCAGCTGGAACCACAGTTCCATCGTATGCTCATAGGAAACTGCTCAACTGAAGAGCAAGATATTTGTATATTATCAGACTCAAAAAATACTGCACAGGACCGAATTAGAACTGGGGGAAGGGAAAGAAGAAGAAGCAGGCTCTTTTTTCTTTACTATAGCCCTAATATAAATGCCATGTTGTATACCTTACAAACTAAGCTCTCTAGTATGCAATCAACACTCCTTTTACCCAAAGCAGAGCATCAGAAAGCAGTACCACTGTATCCTCAAAACAGCCTTCTGGGATATCTTCACATGTGCACCCTTGACAGAAAAGGTCATTCCTCAAGGAAAGTCCTCATTAGGGAAGCTACAAATCACACAGAATCACAGAATGAACTAGATCGGAAAAGACCTTTGAGAACATCAAGTCCAACCTATAACCTAACACCTCCTTATCAACTAAACCATGGTGCTGAGTACCACATCCAGCATTTTTTAAACACATGCAGGGACAGTGACTCTACCACCTCCCTGGGCAGATGATTCCAGTGCCCAATCATTCTTCCAGTGAAGAATTTTTTTCTGATATTTAACCTAAACTTCCCCTGGTGCAGCTTAAGGTTAAATATTCCCATTTTTAGTATTTTGTAATCAAATAATCAAGATTTTTTAGTCTCCTTTCTAGCTTTTTTTCCACCGACATAATTCTCTCTTGTGTCTCTAGCTGAACAATGACCTTGATATTCCTTTTGGTGGAATTGGTTTTCCTGTGAAACTCAAGCCCCTCTAGCTCCTTCAGGCTCAAGCCTTTAGAGCTGTCTCTGCCCTAGGCGGAAGAACTCCCTTTTTGCCACCTTACTCAGAAGACTGGATTTCTTCTTTATTAAGCTGAAATATTCACTCTTTCCCATCTTCTCCAATATCTCTTGCTGGTGCTCTTATATTTGGCCCCCTCTCCAGGACACCATTCAAGACATTAACAGGACATCACCATACTGCTGATGATCAGCCTTCTGCTGTTGGCCATTATCCTCTGGAAGCTGCATCTGTGGAACTGACTGCTGCCTTCTGCTGACTGTCAGTGCCTGCCAGATCCCCCACACGTTTGCTCAGCTTCACAAAAGCCAGTGCCATCCTCCATCCGGACAACACTTTGAGGCTGGCTGTGCTCCAGCTGCAGCTGCCGCTCCTGCACACGGGCAGGTGCATGTACACACCTCACCCAGGTAGTATGCATCTGCTGCTGCTGGTTTCTTCACAGTTCTGCCTTGTCTTTCCCTGATGAAACAATTACTTGCCATTTTCTCATTTTACAAGCAGATGAGCCAACTCAGTAACTGGGGCACTGCTACCTTGTGATACAATTTCCTCCAGAAGTCTGATCTTTCAGTGTCTACATTTAGCATTTTTATCACTTTGTTCAAAGCAGGGCTGTAGGTTTCTATAGCTTACAACAGACTTACATTCTGTAACTTCTTCTAAGACTTTTCAACTACCATGGTTTGTGCATCTAAACAGTTCCTTCTCTACAGCTCAGTGACAATTTTCCTTTCCAAATACTGTTTCTCTTACGAAGTCACTCTCATATCCAACAGCCTGACTTTCTTCTGCATTTTAATAACCTCTGCCTGTAACTCTGCATGAGGATTGTGGCTACGCTCTCCAACTCTTCGACTACTTGGAAAACCATCTGGATTTCTCCTCAGGAAAAAAAAAAAATTCCTCCTCTTCTAGCGCATGAGTTTGTTCTCATTTTAGCCAAACTTGAATGGATTCTCTCCACACTTTTGTATACTTAGCACTTCCTGCCTGCCTTCAGAGGCCTGTTTTTTGATGCTGCTTCACCAATTTTTGTGCAAAAGATTTCACTCAGATTTAGAAATAGATTCCACCAAGTCACAGAGTGATTGGGGTGGAACCTCTGGAACTTCTGAGCTCCCTGCTCAAGTAGGGACATGGATTTGCTTGCCCAGGACTGTGTTCAGATGGCTCTTTTGATTGTTTCCAAGGATGAAGACTCCAAAACCTCTCTGGAGGTTTACATGCCCTCACAGTAAAAAACCATTTTCTGATGTTGATGGGGAACCTCCTGCAGTTTATTTTGTGCCCTTAACCTCTGTCACTGGGAAACATCAAAAAGAGCCTGGCTCCATTGTCTTTGCATCCTCCCTGCAGGTATTTACATACATTAGTAAGATTCTTCTGAACCTTCCCTTTAGACTGAATAGCCCCAGCTCTCTGGATTTCCTCACACAGGAGGTGCTCCAGTCCCTCAATAATAATTGTGGCCCTTCACTGACCTCACTTACTGGGGAACCCCCACACCAGAACATGATTCTCCAGGTATTGCCTCAACAGTGCTGTGCAGTGGGTAAGGACCACCTCCCTTAAGCAGCTGGCAATACTTCTGATGTCACCAAGGACACCATTTGCCCTCTTTGCAGTAAGGGTTACACTGCTTGCTCATGTTCAATATTCTGATTAGGGTAAAAAAAGCTGTGTTTTCTTCATTAGAAAATTCATCATACATTTCCTTTAAATGAAGGGAAAAAAAATCAATGCATAGGGATACTATTTCCCAGTATACAAATTTGTCAAGTAATTCTAGAACTGGAATATCACAATTCTGACAAAAACCATAAATCAGCATTTCTTTTTGAAAATGCACAAGAATTTCCCCAATTCACCTCCATTTTCATTACTTCCCATAACGCTTGCATTATACAAGTGGATAATTTCTCTTTAAAGAAGTTCCTAATGCAAAGAGGATACTGAGAACTCCCTCAGAAGTTCATGTATGTTCACAAAGGATTGCTGTTAATGCAGAGATGTTGGTTGCCCAAGGATAAGTGCCTATAAAATATCTTTTGTCTATCCTACTACATTCTAGCTACACTTGACAAGCAGTTACTTGGTACTTGACATTCAATTATATTGTGAAATGTTTATAGTTTGTAATGGGTATCTTATCTGTTCTGACTATCTGTAATTTGATTAATTCCTCTGGGAACTGTTTAAACCAAGGCAGTGTCCTTAATGATTATTATGGCTCAGAAATGCCATCATAAAACCTAACTTCTCCACTATTCAGATGCTCAATACGTATGTATGCTATACAAGGCCTTCAGAATTTCATATTAAATTCTTTATTGAACACTTTACTCGTGAGCAGAAAGTGCTCATATTCCAAGCTTAGGTATCCACTCTCTAATAGGCGAGTAATCTCATCTATTCAGTACATCAATAGGTCCTCATGATTAAGCTTTTGTTAAAGAAAATATATTTATTTTCCTTGAACACACAAATTATCATGTGGAACAACTGCTTCTATACAGAACAACCAAGTATCTTCACCCTAATTCAAAAAACAAGAAATGTCCCTCAGGCATATCATTATCTTAAAATATGCACGTTGTTATCTTTCAACAAATTTTTGTATAAAAGCTTGGGGTAATTTCTTATATAGGTGAGATTGATTTCACCTCAAACTTTTTTTGAGTAGAATTATCTAAAACAAAACTTTAGCTACATGTTATGGCATGATAAAATTTTAAACTGCATGGATGACCCACTTACAAATATAATTAATTTTGTTTAAAAGCTGACAGTATTGTTTTCAAGTCATATATTCCTTTTTCACCCAGCTTTTGGGGTAATTATCTAGACGCTTATTACTACAAAGCAGAAAAAACGTAATTTAAAATTTTCCAAAGCTGATGACCTAACCTTTGCAGGAAACAAACTGCTGCATGACCTACAAGAGCAATTTCCAAGTAGCAGATCAATGCAGCATTATCCAACTCTCATTACTCAGCAACAATTGTGGCAATATTGGATTGTTTGCTTCAAAGCCACAACTACATAAGAATAAACACTGAACAGAGAGGCTGGGCTTCTGAGGCAATTGAGAAAAATGGACAGACAGAAAAGGCCTTTCACAAAAATATTTGTGAAAGTAGGAGGTGGGTGTGGCTGGAAAAAAACAGAACCACAAAGAAAAAGGAAAAGACTCACTGAAAGTGGTCACAGTTCTTAGAGTGAACAAACTCTATACACAGAAGGTGTGCTGGTACACAAGCTCAGGCCTTACCTTGGCATTTGCAAATTGACACAGGGCATAGAAACGGGAAACAGCAAGACTGCTATTTGTCATTTAAGGGAAAAGGATCAATCATTTTCAACTTATTGCTCCATTCATTTTATCAATTTTCCTAAGAGAAGGCTATGAAAGATGCCTCTGCATGTCATGGAGCATGTTTAAACTTCAGCAAAGGTTGAAAAGCCTGGTAAAAGACTGTAAAAAAGATTTAAAATGTATTTTGGCTCTTTTAATATTTGCTTTAAGAAATAAAAGCACTCAAGCACCCAGACTAAGTGCAGAGCAGACAGCTCAAGAAGGTGCAATAAGGAGCCTACATGAAAGCCCAGCTTGTCTGTCCTTTCTGAAAAGAGGCAGTCAGAAAAGCCTGGCAGCACCAGTTACAGCACAAATCCAACAGAGCCAGCACAGTCAGGCACAGGACCCATCATCCTACAAGTCACTTCCCACTAGTTCTGCCTCTCTCTGCAGCATTATTTTTCTGTAGTCATAATAGCTTAAGGACAGAGGAAGGACATGGTTTGTAGACAGACTTAGCATTGTATCAGGTAGGAGGGATGTAAAAACTACACAAGCTTTCCGAAATACAAGTCCTTCTTCAGAAGCTTGTATGCCTAAGAGCTTGTCAGTCTTTTCCAATTACACTAGCTTGCTCTAACAAAGAGACAGTATTTCTGCCAACAGATGTCCTGTCTTCCTTGTGCAGTGACAGAAAAACAGAAAAGAGATCTGCAGTACCACTGTCATTCACAACAGTGTATGTCTTGTACCTCTGAGGCTTCTAAAGCCAAAAGGCATCATCATGGCATCATTCTACCTCAAGATTTTTAAATTATTCACCAGTAACAACTGTTCCAGTTGTGTCTGAAGGCAACATTTGATACAAAAGATCCATACTGTAAAGAGTCACATGCTGATTCAATTTTTCTGTCCAAGAATCATAATAAATATCACATTTAACATTCCAAAGCCAGTTACATTAAAGCAAAGTTTACAAGCAAACAAACAGAAGTTTTCCTGTATTGTTTTTCTGTATTCTTACCAGTGACACTACAAACCAAGAAACACTACCGAAAAGGCTTATTTGTTTGTTTTTTTAAAATTTATTTCCTAAACGAGCAATAGACTTCTGGAAAAATTCTGTTCTGCAAGATACATACAACCTCAAAAGAATGGGACAGGATGAAGAAAAGCTTTCTTTCTTTTTAAAACAGGAAAAAATATTTTTAAGCTCCTTCTACTCTAAATCAAAACAAACCCAAGAACTGTGCAGACTTCCATAATTATTGCAGTATGAAAACCAACATGCATTGAATGTTTTTAAAGGACAGTGTTCCTTTGAAAAGCTGTAACTAATTCATTTGACAGTCAAGCTGAGATAAATTTACATCCCTATCTACTAAAACCTGTGCTAAATGAAACAGGGTAGGTTTTTTGCAGCTGAAGACAAGTGCTTGGAACACTCAAATAATGACAAATGTAAATAAATAATTTCCTTTATCTTTACAGTAAAAAATGTTATATATGCTCAATAATGTATTCAGCTTGTTACTTAATTCACTGCATCTAATTTGCATATACTTGTAATACTTTTTTATGCTTCAGTCTAGCATTTAGCATACTGAATCTCATTAAATATATCAAAGATGTCTTTTTAGTTAGCACAGTCAAAAGCAAATGTACACCTGCAAAACATTTTTTTAAGCACTAGTAATTTAAGAAACATTAAGTGCCATAAAAATTAGTACCATCTTAATACACTAGATACAATGGAAACATTTAGAAGAAACACTTACAATGGCACCATCCAACCAATTAGATTTGCAGACACCTTACAAATATTTCACTGGAAGGAAAATCCCTATAAGGCTAATTGAGGCCTCCTAAATTAAGTTTGGGCTTTTTTTCTATCTCTCACAGAGCCCTCTGAAAATCTCTCCCCCAAAAACTCAAGATAGATCCGATGCTGAAAGCTGCTACCTCTGCAGCACTACAAAAAAAATACTCAGCCTGGCAAGCTTCAGAGCTCACTGGTCACACATTTTGTATCACAAAATGCAGTACTTTCACCCCTTGCCACAGAATAAATGGGAATATGCTTATTTTAATTGCGATTCTCCTTAGTAACAAAACAACAACACAACAACAACAACAAAAAAAAAAAAAAAAAGAGGGTGTTGCAAACTCTAGGAAGCAATTGTAGAAACACAAGTGTGGCTCAGACTACAACACTTTTGATTCTAAATTATTGTTCAATACGATGAGTCATTCAAATCCAGCACTGTAATATGCATGTCAGTAATTCAGTCCTGGGGATTCCTCATTCTTCTTTGCTGGCTGATAGGCTACAAGCATGTTATTAGAGTCACGAAAATACACCAAAAAGATTTCAGTGAATCTCTTCAGCAGTCATAAAAAGATGGCAAAAATACATCACAAGCATTCACTTTCTTGACTCACTTAAAAATAGCCTCACATTCTTGCCAGAAGCACAGTGCTGCCACATTACCTCCTCTTTCAGATTTTCACTTGTAAACTGAAATACAATGTAGTGCTCTGCCCACAGCATATTGTTAATTACACCCCAAATGGAAAGCGTTTAGCTTCTGTATTGTCACTCTTCCATTCTGTTCATTTCAGCATTTTATACTTAATAATTGAACGCATACTAATGTTGAAGTAGCATTGTATGACTGAAAAGCAATAAACTTCACTTGGCGCCCTGGCTTTATCCCAGAGAAAAATGTAGGTATAAATCACCATTTATAAATAAACTATTAAATAGGTATAAATCAGCATTTCTGGGAACAAGACAACACAATATGCTTCTAGAACTGGTCAGTGAATCAAACAGACTCTTATGAGTTTTAAGTCAATCACAATCTAAGGGCCCACTTTGTGCAAGAAACATGGCTTTAATCAGACACATATACCACAATATGCTTGCAAAATCAGCATTTTCCATTATGAATGGTGGTACACAGTAGAGACAACATTGTTGTTGGCTCGCTTTTTATCAGAACAGGAAAACAAAACATTTCCTTCTTCTTATGTAAATATTAGCAGTAAGCACTGCTGTTCAATACTTTCTTTCAAGTATCTTTCAGCAGACAGATTTAGGAGAAAAGGTGTTTTCTAATGAAAAAAAAATCTCACTGTCTATTCAACTATAGATATCTTTAACATTCCTATCCAAATCAGTGGGATTCTCCTATAAAAGGATTAAATTCAGTAAGCCTGGTGAAGAGTGTTGTGTAACGCATCATCTCATAAGAATGAACCTTTACTTACAGTGATGGTCAAGAAACCACGACAGTAGGAAAATCTGATAGCAGCCACAGACTCATCACAGAAAGCTAGTTCCACTGAAGCCACTTCCCTCCTCCTTCAGTCATATCCCACCATGTCAGTTTTGTTTTACAGAGACATAAATTGGCAGTCTCTACTCTGGTCATTGACATAATTCCTGCTGTCAGGAAAATTACTTACAGGAACACAACTCTTTATTGATGACAAGCTTGACCCAAACAACAACAAAAAGATTTAAACGGAAAATTTTCATTTTGAGTCTCTCTCATGCCAATCACTGTTAGCTGAAAGGATGTGCAAACAGCACAGTTAAATCCAAACAGCAATGATGCAGTGACCCAGAAATAGACTCCAATGGCCAACTAAGTAAATAAAGCAAAACTAGACAAACCCAAAGGGCAGCATGCACATGAACATCTTCTCTACTTAAATGGGCACATACTGAAACCTAGTCTTGTATTTCCAAGTTCTGCAATACTTCACATTCCTGTAAATAGCACTTCCTATATTGCTCCCAAAACATACATTACACGAAAGAAGACAAACAAGTGCCCAGGTTCACAGAAAAGTCAGATAACAAAACATGGAGAAATGAAAAGTGATTATTGTGTCACACACTTAAAAAATAAAATGCAATTTGTAATTGAAAATTAAACCGACAACTAGATATCATTCAAACCAAAATGCTGGATTCAAACATCACTCTTCCCTTTGGGAAAATGTGGCTGTAATTTTTTTTTTTTTAATGAACCTGATACAAATGAATCTGTCTTTCATCTATACACATAGATGTAGTCTGTATGATTTACCATACACCCACACACCTCCATACACACAAAGCATGTGGAAGCAGTTATTTCAGATTATGGGCTGCTCCCTTTTTTCCTTAAAAGAGGAATGTCATTAATGTTACACAAGAACCAAAACTACCCCCTTCTGAAACTTTGGGGCAGCTTGTGTTGAAAGGGCAACATATATTCCCAGAGTCCACCCAATAAATAGCACACAACAACAACAACAACACATTGTATCTTTGGTTTTCATTTCAGTACTTAAAATGTCATTCCACCCACCAACCTAACAGCAAATCTTTGATTTGGACAGATTCGTCTCAAAGAGCACATTCAAACACATCCTAACTAAAAATGAGAAACAAACTAGGCCCTCCCTGTTGTCTAAGACACTTGGTATGCTACAAGACATCACCTGCACTTCTACAGAGAAAGAGATGGGTGCCAAAAGATGACAAAGCACAGCTGAAATATCAGTTTATGTCTTTCGGAAAACACAAGCAAAAAAGTTTTTGTATCACTGTACATGGGACAATACCTTGCACACTGAAGTTACAGCATTTTACTGCAAGGCACCTCAGCATTTCTCTGAGAAGTCACACTTGGCCATCTTTCTAACATAATGAGAAGTTTTTTTCCAAATTCAACGGCTATCTCGTGTCACAGGCTGTTTCAGTTTGCAGCTTCTGAAAATCTGGCAGACTTCAACCAAGTTTCCTCCCATTCCCCTGCCTTTCTATTAGTCTTCCAGGCCAGACTTTACTACCATGTGAAAGCAGTTGACTATCACAACTTTTAACTTCCATTAACATGCATTTATTGCATTTGCCTGGAAACTAGCAGGTGCTGGAGAATGAAGGAGAAAGTAGGCCAAACCAAAACTAGACACATTTCCAGAGAACTGCCCACCATCGGTCTTATATGCTTGAATTTACCAGAAAAATTCCAATTGACCCAAATCACATTTGGATTAGTCTTGAGCCTCCTTCATACCACTCTGTCAAATTTCAAGCAGAAATACTAAAAAAAAGATAGCTATCATTTTCTTTAGAGTGTAACACACGTTTTGCTTACCTCACTGTTGTGGCCCCTCAAATTGAAGTTGATTCTCTGAGGGGTGTTCCGGTCCCTCCTGCAATGGCTGGAAGTAAAAGTGACGCCTACAACTCCTCTGCCATTGCCTGTTGCCAACCAGCCTTCCTCATAGTACCGCCTCCGGCACACCGGTTTCTCCTTCTCACTTTTGGGGACTCTGCCTTTCCAGGAGAGGCAGAGGATGTTGGAATCGCTGCAAAGAACAGGCCCATGTTCCACTGCTGCATACATGCTTTTTAAATATTTTATTTTTTGACATAAGAAAGTAATATGTCTAGTGCACAAAATTTAAATCAATTTTTTTTTTATTGGTAAGACTGACCTGGGATAGATCATTGAAAGGGAGGAGGATGGGGTCAGTGTTTATAAATATCCACCAAATGCATAGTGAAAAATTCCTCTATAAAAGATGATGGCAGTTGGCTAAGAAAAAGTAACACTTGAAAAAAAAATTCGGGTTCATTTTTGTTTTGAGTCTGTAGTGGGGGTGCACTTATCCTTTGGAGAAACAGCTACTTCATAAGAGGCGCTCGAGAAATGGTTAAGTCATCTTTTTGCTCAACTTGATATAATCTTTATACAGCCTGAGATTCCAGTTTAGCGTAATGCAATTCCAGAGACAAAGAGTTGCAAATGTGTAGGTTTCAAGTAACTTAAGGCTTTTAAAATTTCCTCCAGTCAGATTTTCTTCAAAAGTTCAGTTGCAGAAATTTAAACATACGCACACACATATATATGTATATATATGACATTCCTCTTTTCCAAGCTGCCCTCTGGCTTGTCTTTTCCATCTGATGTATTTCTGCTGCTAAAGCTGAAAGAGATTGCATAAAGGGAAAAAAAGGCACACAAACCGTGTGAAACAACAGACCCGAACTTGTGCAGGCACTGGTGTGCCAGGCCAGTTGGGAAATCCCTCTTGACACTCAACCGCTCGTTGGACTCAAAAGTTTTTGCAATCCAAAGCCAATCCAATTTTCATCGCAGCACTTTTTTTTCACCAGAGACCCAACACAGCCTGAACTGTTTATCACGCTATCTTGCCTGCTTTCCCACTTTTTGCTGCCACACACGAATGAAAAAGAACCCCCTCTTCATTTATAGCAGAATCAAAAATGCTCTAAAGCTTTTAGCTTTCAAAGTAGGTAAGTTTGCCTCAGGTGAACCATGAAGTTCTCTCTCCTGTGAAACAGGCTAAAATGTCAAGCTGTTTTTCCTTTACTTTTCCCTTTTTTTTCTGCTACAAGGAATCACAGACTTTTCATTCTACCATAAAAAACAAATGCCAGAATTAAAGCACATCAAGTAAGCACTCTTTCAAAATCTTCTAAAATTCAAGGAAGGAAGAAATATAATCATCTAAAAAAGAAAGAGAAGCAGCATTAAAAATCTGACTTCCTGGGTTCACTATTTCTCTAGGTATTTTCCTTGTTTGTTTGATCGGATCTTTCCTTCTTGATGCTTGTCTACAGCACAGATTCATAGTTCCAGACACAACATTTGCAGCTGTACAAGAAGGAAACATATGAAGTATTCCAATCGTTTTATTTGAATAACATTTACGAGCTCAATTAGCTAGTATTTATACCACACTAAGTGAAGAGAGGAAAAAGGAGAGGGAGAAAGAATATGCAAGTTTGATGACCTGGTTAACTCAAGAAGGACAGCAAGGCTTGCTCAGTTCAATGCCCAGACTTGTCCCATAGTTCCTCAACTTATTTATTTCCAGTCATCATTACTCAGCAGAAGGTCACGATTTATTCTACTGAGACCAAAGCAAAACGTGCCGAAGACGATACATTATTCCTCTGCTAGAACTAAATCAGTTTCCTCTGCCTTCTTGATTCCTCTGTTTCCCTCACAGCTATTGATTTAGATTGTGGAGGTATTTATTAGGCTTTTTCTGTGCAGAGGGTGTTTTTTCTTTCTCTTCTTGCAAACTTTTTTCACCCGTGAAGACCATGTGGAAAGTTGAACATTACTGGCAGGTGTCTCTCCATGGATTACTGATTCCTGTGCTGCAAAGGTGCTCCATCTGGTTCTCAAATTAATTTTCATCAATTGCAAAGCTCTCAGGAATATGCCAGAGCACGTCTAGGTGATGACAAAACCATGTGCGTTTTCATGTACATGCAGTGCACACACCAATCTGGTACTCAGAGCTGCATCTGCCTTTTCAGTCTAGATGTGGAAATCTTGTAAGACGCCTGCTACTCAATACATGAAATCCCTGGATTCTTCCAACTCTGCAAGGCAAAGCACACACATAAAAAGAAAAAAGTGAATAAAATACGTCAAAAAACAAGTTAAAGATATTGATACTACTGTTACAGTAATCAAAGTATTATGATTATGGATTTTACATCAGACTCCCATAAAGTATATTATATATAGATAAAAACATTCAGACATACACATTTGATATATTTGTATTTGATATTCACACAAAGACGAACAATACATTTTTCTTTTTCACTTCCAAAATTTCCAAAACTTTTCTCAATGGACATGTACAGCTAATGAAATGTATCTGGGAAGGATACTTTGAGAAGGCAGAGAAGGGGGTAGAGCTTTGTCCTTGTCACAGTGTCTGGGGCAAAGTCTTACAGTTTATTTCCCAACTTTCAAGTGAAGATGGGGAAGGGAGATGTTAGTAATAGAGCAGGCACAGGGCTAGACTCTAGCAAGCACACAAACAGAATCACAGAATGGCTGACTCGGAAGGGACCTCTGGACATCATCTGGTCCAACCACTGTGCCCAAGCAGGGTCACCTGGAGTCAGTTGCCCAAGACCGTATCCAGGTGGTTTCTGAGTATCTCCAAGGATGAAAACTCTATGAACACTCTGGGCAACCTATACCAGTGCTCAGTCATCCTCACAGTAAAGTGTTTCCTGATGTTTAGAGGGAACCATCTGTGTTTCAGTTTGTGCTCATTGCCTCTGGTTCTGTCACTGGATACCACCATTAAGAGCCTGTCTCTCTCAATTAATTCCTTCCCATCAACTGTACACAACAAAAAGATTTCCTTAAGCTTTTTCTTCTCCAGGCTGAAGTCTCAGCTCTCAGATTTTCCTCATAGAAAAGGATGCTCCAAACCATGAAAATACAGCACTGAACTTATCAGTCTCAAAGAGACTGGGAAGAGTCCTCTAGGGCTTTAACTACTGCTTTAAAGAGATCTACGGTACTTCAAAATTAAAGCTTAAAGTCTGAACTAATACAGATGAATTTAAAAACTATTCAAATCCTGCTTAAATCTCCATTTGAAAAAGGGGAGAAAAATTCCCCAAAGTCAGTTTTATACAAAAGAGTGTAAATAAAGCACAAGAGACTAAGCAAAAGGCCATTCAGGATATTCCAGAAGCTGTATCCAAAGTGCACACATATGCGCATATCTACACAGTTACTGCTAAAGAGAGCTCATTTATATTCAGAGCTGCATTCATAAGTCAGCAGAGCTGTAAAAATGGTCTTGTCTCCATTACATAAAGCACTATACTAACCTCATGTTTCCTGCAATTAACCACTTATTTCATTCCAGCACAGATGTATTAATTAATTTTGTTTTTTTAAAAAGAGAATAGATAAGAAATTTATAGACACAAAGGCAAAGTTGTAAAGTAGTTTACAACACTACACAGTTGGCTGACTTATCAGAAATACTGTGAGATTTGGTGAGTCACTGCCAGACCTCTTCAGCACTACGGCTCACTGAAGTTTTAAAAATAATGGCTGCTATTAATTTCTTTGTCATTATGGCAAGATGATGATATGAGAAATGTCACCTTTCCAAATTTCTGATGCTTATCAATTACAGTCCAGAGAAAATTCATATGTAGGAAAACACAAAAAAACTTTCAGAGTACAATGGTTTGTCTACAAACTTCTGCGTTTATCCTAAAAGCAAACTTGATCCTCTGAAGGATCAGTGCCATTTTTTTCACACACACTGGAATCTTCCTAACAGACACTTGCATTCAAGAGTTGACACTTTACATTAGCACCATGAGTATTATGATGCAAGCCTTTACTAATCCTACAGAGAAATAAAAAAAAATGTTTACTGAAAAAACAAAGTCTATGAAATATCAGAGCAGAGTGAGGTAAGCACTAAATAGAACTGTTTGTACTGTACAAGAATCATGAGTTTACAAGTGGATTTTAAAATACAGGTAACTATAGATACAGTGGCTTTGCATAAAATCTGTATGCAATTTCTGTCCTTATTCATCGCATATAAGATTAACAAGTTTGAGGAAAGGACTTATCTGCATCTTTGTCAATAACCTTCTCTCACCCTAGTCCCATTTACCATCACTTTCAAGATTAGACAGACCAAAGGCTTCTCCTCTTAAAAATACCCTAACTACATTAGAAATGCTGGACAAGGAGAGATGAAAATCTAAAATAACTACAAAAGTAATAAAATCAGCCATTATTCAAATGCATTATTCAAATACTTTCACAATACAATACAACCTATGAGAATATTTTACCTTTAAATCACTGAGGATCGACACTACCTTTATGTTACATTCAGAGACAAGAAAAAAAAAAACTTTTAAAACTGTAGTATCAAGCACTCAAAATACAGGCTGAATTAAGATTACATAAATTATATATTAACTCTTTCCATTCCCATCTTCTTCATTTCCATCCACTCTGCATTTCCTAAGAAGTAACCTAACTAAAATGTAAAAGTGCAGGTCTTACCTCTAGAAAATCAGTAATTTAGATACTCCCCTTCTGCCACTATTGCAGCAGTGCCACAGTTCTGCTCATTTTCATATGCTGAAACCAAGCTTTTTGTCTTGTTTTTCCCCACCACAGAACACCAGGGTATGGGCTCCCACCTCTGTTGTGAAGTGTGTAACAGCAGAGGATAAAAAGCATGAGAGACAAGCTGAGTACTATCTGCACAATCCTACCACTAGTCCAAAGTCAGTTTGGGCTCACCACATAAAGAGAACTTGGCCTTCCAGATGGAACTCACTCAAACTAAACTTTTAACCGAAGATTTTTTTATAATCAAACTTTACGCACCTTTCCTTGCACAGCAGTGCAAGGACTGATCGCAAAAGTACAACACAATCTGATTTTGCTGGTAAATTACTTTTAACACTACTAGGACAACAAGTATCAACAAATTGCCTACTTTCACTCTAACTTAAAAGACAGTTGAAAATACATTGTCACTGGATTTTCCCTTTAACAAAAGGAGATGCTACTTGTACTCTAATACTGTTGAGTCTAAGCCCAGTGATGTAAAACATTTAAGTAGAGTCACCTAATGAGACAAAAACATATTGAAAAATATGGGAAAAAAAAGAAAGCAGGATCCACAACTATTTTATTTCATTTTGTTTTGAAAGCATAGCTCTTCTCAAATGCAAAACCCAGCAGCAAGCTATGTTTCTGCAAGACAGAAAATTTAGGTACTAATTTTAAAAAATGAGCTTATGAACAGTAGCTCTCCTATGGTAGTGTCAATATTTAACTCATCCTTTTTATCTTCTAACTGTTTCTATTAACTTTTTATATAAAGTGTGTTAAGCCACAGCTGGACAACCAGAAAAATATTTGTTTGTTCTCATGCATCTTTCATTGAAGTGTCTCTTTTGTTGACAGAAAGAAGCCATGCACAGCCAAATGTACCGATACCGCAGCAAGCTCTTCAGTATTTCATGTTTATTCAAACCCCTACTCTTCAAGGCTCCAGAGCAGAAAATCTGAAGGTGAGGATAAAAGGGGACTGGGAAAGGAAGGGAAGGGAAACAAAGAAGGAAAACTGAAGTAAGTACACGCTATTTCTGAATTATTATCTCCAAGAAACTAAAAAAATAAGGGCTCACAGCCTGCTTTTGAGATTCCAAACATCTTAAGGAAATAAATAGAAGATAAAGAGTCTTTGGAAAGACTTCAGAATTTTTCAGCCTAACCCTAACCTGCCGAACATGCATAAGGTCAAAGGAAAATGTAGTTTTCCCTCCCTTTACAGTCTAAGAAGAAAAAAATGTACATCAGGGTCCACAGGGACAGCAAGGTATTTTAAAAGTGCCAGCCACAACTGGTTGGGCACAAGTTGATGCCAGATCATCCCACCAGCTATCAAATGGAGACTGTGGGAACAGCCTCCAAGGTTACTGCTGAACAATACAGTATAAAATTGGTACATCCTGTAATAGAGTTACTGTATTACAGGCTAAATACTATAGAGATAGAAGCTGGTAAGATGATACAATTTGTTGTTTATTTAGTCCAACATATAAATTAACAAAAACTATTATTGAGAAATAATATTGATATTATTATTTGATAAATCATCAAAAAGGGAAAGAAAATTATTTAACAAAACTAACTATATTCCTAAAAAGCCTGAAGAAAAAATTAACTGGCTTAGAGATAAAAGACTTTATTCCATTAAAAATGGGGCAATTCCACTGGGGGAAAAAAATGTTATTTTGACCTGAATAGGTACTGATTTTCCTCTGCTTTCACTCACATCCTCTAACTCTATTTACTTTATTCACCTCCCATTGTGGTATAAATTACTCAGGTTAACACCTTCTTTGCATGTTACAGAGCAATACAAAATTAATTTGAAGGATGTGATTCGAAATAAATACCAATAAGCTAACTAGTAGTTATAAAAATGCTCTCTACCCCAAGAAAAATGAAGGAAGAGTAGAGATGAAAAGGAAGTTACACGATGCTTGGGTTTTTTTGTGGTTGTTCTTAAATGGCTTTCTTTTCACAGTATTTGTCCTTGTGTAAGTCTAGAAGCTCTTTCCCTACTTGAAGACAGCCTGGGCAAGACAGTCATAGTAATCAGAGAGGCAGAAAGATCTGCAGCTCCAGCACAGCTGTCCCAAAACAGACCTGCAGCAAAGGTGTAATGCCAGGCACTATGATGTGACACTGACAACTGCCAGCCCATTAATAGAGACACTGTAATGTTAGTTATACGTACCTAAGTATCACTAAGGAGATGAAATTGCTGAAAATTTATGACTGAAAATTTATTTCTTGGCATATTGAGGAAGTGAAACTTGTGCTAGAGGCTGTTCAGCAGACATTCACTGTGAATATTGACAAAATTTATTTCAATGCAACACTCTGACAAACTTACTACCATCTCTTCCCCAAATTACACCCTCAGAGAAGTGAAAATAAAAAACAGTAGTAGCCAAGCAAGTTTCCTGGGTTCTTGTAATAGTAGAGAAGGCAATAGACCTATGTTGCACACGTTTTTTAAAATGCAAGATCTTTTTCATTATAGCTCTTACACGAAAAATAAGAGAAATACCTGTATTATTTTTAGAACTATTATATGTATTACACTTTCATTTCTTGATGCTACACCAACAGATTAAATGGCAGTTACATTTAAAAACAGTTAGAAACAATATTCAAGGAACAAATTTTGAAATGTCTTCAGGAAAATATTTTTCAAGAAAAACACCTAGAGTTTTAAATCAAACAGTTAGAAGATATTAATTGTGAGTTGCCAAATTTATACATGTTCTCCAAATGTTGGAGGCCTGCAGACATGAAATATTGTTAAAAATCCTGTGTGTGCAGGAAGTGAGGTAAACAGTTTGCAGGAAAAAGATAAAAGATAAAAGTACTGTAGAACCAACTCAGTCTCAAATCTAAGAGTATTTGAGATATCTGAAATTACCAAAACATGCAAGAGAGAATATCCACATTTTTTTGTTTGCATTTGAAACATTTTCTTTAAAAACTATATATTTTTGTTAAATAAATAACATATTCATTTGAGAAAGAACTGATGCAAATCCCTTTAATCAGTTACTGGTCAAACACGCTCATGGGAGATTTCTGTGTCAAACAATACTAGATCTGTTATGCTTTTATGGTAGGGAAGCAAAGCAGAAAAATAATTGAAGGTTAGACTTCACAACACAAAGCATTCAGCTGTAAGTCACTGCTCCCAGCACTCCAATCACTTCTTTCTCAACCACTAGCATGACACACTATGCCACTCATTTAAGCGGGAACAACCATTCAAGGCGCTGCAGTCTGGATATCTGAGAAAAGAGCCAATAAAAGATTGTAGAACTTAAGATTCATAACTTGAACAATATGTATCTGGTTTACTAGATTCAGCCACACTCTCAACTTCCCTTGTGACAAACCATATCCTCCCAGCCTCTCCTAACAGAAAGCACCAGCCCTCCTTCAATTGTGCAGTTCAAGAAGCTGATCTTGCTGAAAACTTCCTCTCCAAAAACAGCAACTGATTTTAAGAGAGCTTTCCATCCTGAACTCACCATGAACAAAGGACTGGGAGTTGTGTCAATAAATTTCCATCAGTTTGAGCTGTGCCTAAGAGGGTTTTTTGCTCTCTTAAGAAGAATCAATCCCTGACACAGTCCCAGTACTGTTCCACATTCAGCTGCACTGGCAAACTGGATAGGTACAAAACAACTGAGAAACAGAAGAGAGGAAGACCTGCAACTAGTATTGCCACTTGAAGGCTATTGATAACAAAGTTTGGGCACAGAATATTTCTAACTCAGAGGTTTGTCCTTAAGAAGAAAGGGAAGCAAAGTTTTTCCTCTTGAGGATGAATTCAAGATGGCTTGGATGTTCTAGAGCCAAAGCTACCCATCAGTCATGAAAATATGCCTCATTTTCAAACAAACAAAGTGAGCTGAAATACTCCAGATAGGTACTGAAAAACCTGTCTCAGAAAATAAAAACATACAAATAAGACATACTAGCCTTTTAAAGAGTTGGGAGAGTCACACCATTGAAAAACACATCCAAATGCCTTAGAGATTCAAAGAAATGTGAAGTGTGACCAAGAAATTCCTTACACTTAGAAGTGTCAATCTTCTTTCTCAAGAAAAGGCTGCAATCCTCATAGCCCAGAGAACCCTTAGACAATGTATACTTCACCAGGCAGTTCCTCAAAAAGTGGCAACAGCTGTGTTTAATAACATTCAAAGACCTTCATGGGAGGGAGCCTCAGCTCTCACCATCTCTTTTCCATCGAACTGACTGCGCTGACCTTGCCTGTAATTACAGAGCAATTTCTTTCCCGTAGGAACATTCTGCAGCCTGCAAACATCCCTCGAGTCTGCAGCAGTTCCAGCTAGTTCCTAATTATCTCCAATATCTGCCCACAGGCTCTCTAATACTTTCTTATGAACATACACTGAACTATCTATAGTCTCCTCAAAATTCCCAATACACCTTTGTATGTGACACATGCACTACCACACTGGAAACAAACAATAACATTAAAAAAAGGAAGAGGAGATGAAGAGAGAGAACATCAGAAGTCATCATTTTTTAAAATTTAGAAGAGCCTTATAAACAAGATTTCTTTTGGACAGCAAGACATATTTAAATCAGAAACCTGATAATTGCTGAGAAGCGGTGCAAGTGCAGCGTGTTGCAGCAGAGAGGGAGCTCCTGGTGATGCCAAGCTGCACCACAGGTGTGAGATGGATTGTGAGATGTGTGTGTGTGTGTGTGTATTTAAAAATACAAAAAAGACAGGAGTTGCATTTTTTCAAACAACTTGGTTTCTCAGTCCTTGGCTTTGGGGTGAAGAACTTAACTCTAGGTCCTGGCTGTCCCACAAATGTGCTGTAACTCAGGATTTCAGTCTCTGTTTGAGGACCTGCACTCACCTCACAACCACTGCTTAGAGGGAGCAGGGATATTCTGCCCTTGCAAAGCTTAAGAACAGCTTCATCTTCTCCTTCTACGTGTCCTCTTTTGCTCCATGTTTTTTCCTCATAGTTCTGGAAGGTCGTGTCAAGATCTCTGGGTTAAAGGAGGCATACAATGTAATGGAAAACAGACTAACTCAAGGAGTGGTTGCTTTAAAGGCAATCTTGATAATCAAGAATCACTGAAGAAGCCTTTGTAAAAGTCGGGAGCTTTAAATAAATGCTTGGAGCAAAGCAAAGACTTCTGTAAGTTGTTTCACTGCCAAGACTCAGAGGGCACAAGATCAGCTGCATATACATGTGCCCTGTTAGGTGAATGATGGTTTTGATCTACCCTCTATTAATATGCCAAGTGTTGACTGCTCACCTGTCCAGACAGAAGCAAGGAGGTCAGCAACACACAGGTGTCCACCAGGCACAGTCAAGTTCTGGTGGCTGAGCTGAAGGCAGGAAGGCAGATCTGCACCTAGGTAAACTCACAGAGCAAAAACTACTTGTGTCCAAGTAGTTTTACTTCACAGATGTCTTCACAATTCTCTCTTCATACTGGCCTAGCTCCTGTCAGACATATGAGATCTCTCGGTAGATATATTAAAATACAAAACTTGCAAGTGGGGATAAGAAATAGCAGTATACTATTCCTCGTGCATGACTGGGAGACTGCAACCTTTCTATTAAGAAGTCCATAATAGTTAAATATTGCCAGTTACACAGGTATTCAGTGGGAGGATGTCTTCTATTTTCTTAAACATGAAAAATAAATGTATTTAAAGGATCACAGATGAAAATTAATGAACAGAAAAAGGGTTGAAAGAAGTTATATTTTTATAAGGAAAGTATATTCAAGGAGCAATATGAGTTATTTTAAGTACAAATTCTGAATATTTCATTTGATGCCCTCTGTACAACTACCAGATAGTGGCTGCTTCTAACTCTAATCTCTACAAAATTATGAAAATGCTCTTCCACTGAACAAGTATTCACATTTCATCAAGAAAGTCAAGAATTATAGTAAATTAGTGTGGGTTTTTGGGGAAAAAGTAATATTCTCATTACTTGGTAGCTAGTGCTATAATTAATCTTATTCTGTTGTTTTTATCCCCAGGAAGTTACATAAATGAAGTAACTGTCAAACTACTTGGACCCAATTATTTCTCTTCCTCAACATAAAATTCCCAATGCCTCTTTAAACGCACCTTTACCTCACCTATACTCAAAAGGATTTCTTTTTGTAAAGCTCAGATTCAGAATCTACAAAGCATGAAAATCAAAAGGCAAGATTCATCATCACAGTTAAATCTGTATCTCTTAGATAAACACTCACACAGAGCTAATACATTCACATATGATTAAAGCTAAAGTTATGCATGACTAAACAGGAGAAAGAATACTGGTGTGGTGGGTTTTTTTCCCTTTGGATTTTCTTCTTTCCCATTGCCAAGTTTCACCTTACTGCCTTTCCCAAGGAACACAAGGATCTTCAGAGGAAGACAGCAAACTTCTCAAAACAGCCAGAGGAAAGAGTGACTTGGTTGAAGAATATGAGCTTCATACATTTTGTACTTCATTTTGGAAACTTGGATTTGTGAAAGTAATATGATTGCATTCAGTAGATGATGTGCTACTTAGCAGACACCTTCTGCTAAATCTGACAAATACAGGTCAGGGTCTTACAATCACACTTTGCTCAAGCACACTTTGCCTTTCCTAGACAAAAGCAACAATAAGACAAAAGCAATCTGAGGTCATTTCACAAGATAATTTTGATGTAAAATTTTATAGCTATCTTACATAGTCACTTTTTTCCTTCTATGCCTAAGACTACTATATATTTAGAAAAGCCTATTTCAGTACAATTTTTTTTAGTTAAGTAACTACTTCACGAAGTACCTCCAGAGCTGTATGAAAACCCAATATTTACTATGTTAAGAGTTTTGTGAAGAGGTGAAAAAGCAGAACAATCAGAGAAAAGAGACAACATATAAACCACTCTGATCATTCTCTCTGTAAAACTCAACATCTGCACTGAAGTTTCAACATCTGCATTAAAAAAGCCTGCTTGCAAATTGTGTAAGGAAAATTCTGCTGCTTTTTCTGGTAAGCAGCTTGGCAAGGTAACATCATAATCTCGTGGTGTCAGTCATCCCCTTGAGCCTACAAAGTCTATTAAAACAAATTACATGAAAACATCTTTTTCAGGATTTCAATTCAGTAGCTTAAGAGGATCAGGATATTCCAGTTCCTTCTTCGATTCAAGGAACATAAGACAGTATATTACTTCAGTGTCTAATGCTGCACTGACACCTTAATACATTCTCCATTAACTGAGTATTATTCACAGACCACATAATAACAGGTTACTATGAGGTAACTATATGCTTCGTTGTTAACTCTATTAGCTAGATTACAATGAATTCAACAGTTCAGCATCTGCTTGAAACTGACATTACATTCGATCTGTAGCAGATGGATGCACATGACAAACATTAGAGAAAAAGGTTAAAATACAGGATTTCATAAAGTATTTTCGTACAATGCTTCTGAAATTAGATAACCTAATGATATTGTAAGAAAATTCTATCCCAACTAACTAAAATTATATATTACTTTTCACTTACTCTTCTACTGAATGACAGCATTAAACAAAGATGATGAACATACAGAAATTACAATATCAGAATACAAAAACTCTATTCCTAGCTATTAAAATAATTAAACACCTAAATTAAAAATGGGAAAATCTGGTTACTCCGTGACTCCAAAATCTCAAATAATACCTGACAGATGCTGATTTCATTTGATTGTCAACCTAACAACTCACAACTTGGCTGCTTGTTTAAAATGGTGCAAGATACAAAAAAAAAAATCTGTTATACTTAAGATATAATCCACAGGATTATAAATTTGCCTGAAATCAGTCCACTTCTTTTTTAAAAAGACATAAAACAAGATTTACTTTACATGTAAATATACTGCCTTGTTTATACCTGTACACCATCACAGCAGAGTTGTTCTACTGCTGCTGCTATTTCTCCTTACATCTACATTGTAACGTATTTCTCTTGTAAAAGGGGCTGTGTAATGCTTGTGCCACTGGTCAAAACAGAATGTGGAAAGGTTGCTAGGATTATCTATGAGGAAAAAAAATAATAACTCACTCATTACATTCCTAGGATGAGGAATTCAGTGTATTAATAAAACCACAAAGCCATAAGACAGTTCAAGGAGATGGCATACACCATTCCAAGAATGTTAAATAACCCTAACATAAAAGTGAGTGGATAAATGTTCCACAGTAAGCTTGCAAAAAGCAAACCCCTAAAGGCAATTATCATATAGGAACAAATAATTTTACAAATTAATGCACCTGAGAGATATGTAATATTGTCCATTTAATTTTTATTCCCCATAGTGTCAATACCACAGTAATCCTACCAGAATCTATCACTAAGACTTGGAATAAACAACATTTTACTGATGGCTAACCCATAAAACAAATATTCCATTTTTTCCTGTCAAATCCCCACAGTATACAAAGTCCTTAAGCAACTTAGCTTATTATTATCCAATAATAAAAAATCCCACACAAATGTGACATTTAAGGGGCCTGCGAACAAACCAAAATTTCTTCCCCCTGTTCTCAGGAGTGATCAAAGCACAGCACTAGATTTAAGAAATCTGTAACACTTCTTTCTTGTTCCCACATAGACTGAGATATTCTACCCTCAGTATTCTAAGACAGCTATAAATTATCTGCAAACCTATCTGGTCTGTTTAATTATCTTGCATATATTTTTTTATTTCTATTGGATAAGTAGGTAGGAGGCAACATTAACAAGTTTCATGGATGTCCCCCCCCCTCTTTTGAGAGAAAAATGTCAATAAAATATAATATAATTTCCAATCCCTATAATTTTGCTTCAGATGCTAATTGTAGTTAAATACTTTCTGAAGCCTTGTAACTAATGTCAGCAAAAAAAAGGCTGGAAAGTTATGTTATGTTATGTTGATTAAAGCTTGAGAAGCTAGAGCTCACATCCAAAAAAAATTTAAATTGATTTTTCAGTTGACTGAAACCACTAAGATAGGTTTTTATAAATCTAACTCACAAGCTTTATTTTGCACTTGCATGTTTACCAATTTTCATTTCAGATGAAGAAATTCACCTCACAGAAAGCAATTTGAACCATAAAATGAAGCAAGACACCGCTGGATTCTAACCAGACACACTAGAGCAATGCAGAGCTGCAGGGATCTGATTACAGACTATCTTCTGCCAGGCAGTCAGTCTCCCACTGGGATGGGGAGCACATATGCTGGGATGTTCTACAATAAAACAGTGTTTCTTATGTAGAGCCTTACAGATGTTGCAGGATTATTCTCTCTCAATGCTTCAACATTTTATCAAATTTTTTAAGCAGAGCATAGCAAGGCATTTATGTTTAATAACATTACCTCATACAATGTGCTCTGTGATTCTTGGATCTGTTGCTTTCCTTGCAACAGCCAAAAGCCAAACTACAAAGGAACTGCTCTGGGTTGATAGGGAATGTCCTTTATTGCTGTTTCTCAGAACAGTACCCAGATCAGCAAGAGCTCAGCAGACTAAAAGCAAACTCAAGCCTATCTCCTGGAAAGCCACATGCAGATGCAGAGAAAATCAGGACACACAGGTCATCTGCTCTGTCCAACATCTACTGTTTCTCTTGCTCAGAAGCAGAGCTACAAATAACTGACACCTCACCAATTTTCAAATGAAGCTTCTATAATTACATTGCTATGCCCTATTGGAAACACTACTGGGTTTCTCATAGCAACCTTCAATGACTCAGAGAGCCCTGCTCTTACCACAAAATTACTAAGAGAGTTTCATTTGTCTTCAATAGAAGAGCTGGTACGTGACTGGCAGAACCACCACTACCACTGGCAATCCAACAGCTTTATGACATCTTGTCTCTTGAGAAATGAAGTTTTATGGCCAAAGTAGTAGTACATTCTGTATATAGTAAGGCAGGATTGCTTCTATAAAATCTCTCACACCATATGATGCCTTGAATGTACACACTACAGAGTCTTTTTAGCAACTCTGTCAGATAGATAAGTACAATTCCTTCCCAAAGGCCTGCAAGACAGCAAACTGTTCAAAGAAGCCTATGTCATAGGAAGACTCCTTAATCCCTGCCACCACAGTGACCCACTCCAATTTCCCTTCCCAGATCCACTTGGCCCTCATCCCTGTTTTCACTGCCAGATATCCATCTGACATCTCCTTGGGTGGACTCAGTTTCTTAATACAGCACAAAATAAATATTAAAAAAATGAGAAATATTCTGTGGCTTTAGGAATTTGGATTAAATCACTGAGGGGTCAGGTGAGTGTTGGAACTGTAGCTACAAAGCAGGCACAAGGCTGAAGTGCAGGAAGACCTTTCAGAAACAGAAAGGTGTTAGCTCAGCTCAGCTGCACCATGGGACTTCCCCCATGGGACAGAGCTGGAGCAACCTTCTTAGTACTGAAGGGAAAAATACCATTCTTCATAAATAAGAAGGCAGAATTTAACATTACTGGCTTCCAGTCTGTGGTACGATCCCATCTCCCCTGAGTGTAGCTCATCTGATGCTTTCTAGTCTTGCTTCAAAACATTTCTGTCCATTTCTAGTCTGCATTCAAAAAAAGAATGGTTAAATGGTCCCTCTTTCTGGAACAAAGTTCTCCCAACTGCCATATATGCCCCACAATTCATGCATACACACACACAATATATGCATACAGAAAACATCAAGTACACAAGGTACTCTGAAGTGTTGTAAGACCCAGCCCAGAAGAAGGCTGACAACAGTCCAAAATCTAATATCTGTCTAACCTCCAACGCTGCTGGGGATAACAAAAATATCCTCCTCCTCCCCCACCCCCAAAGCAATATTTTAAAGGATTTCATTTTAGGATTATCTTCCAAACTCACAATGGTATCAAGTTACTTTCAAAGGAAACTAGAATTCCACTTACAGAAATCCAAGGTTTACAAGATTTAGAGAATTTTACTAATAAAACTACACACTAGATGTTTTGGATTCGTATTAATCACGTTTTTCATTGAAAATTAATTTGTTTTTAAATAAAAGGAAGAATTACCTTTAGCTTCTGACCTGAAGTGACTTTCTAGATGCAGAATCACTACATCAGTAGAAACAGCTGATCTCAACATCAAATTTCTTTTTTTTTCCAATTTTCTAAGAAAAAAAATCCTTTTCAGTTTCTCCTTAAAAAAAACTGACATAAACTATACTGAAATAAACACAGTTTTTCCTCTATGCCTGAAGAAAATCTGTTGCAAGCTGATCTGCCCCTTCAGCAAACTGAAACCAGTTATTTACCCAGCAATTTCCCTCATTTTAGTGATCTGTGGCACTTTTAAAACCTCAGCAAAAACATTTAAGCAGTACATAGTCACATTATTTATTATTAAAGCTATTTTATTTCAATTTGACAACTTTTATGATAGGCTAAATTTACTACAATAGACTAAGACAAAAAATTCTACTTAAAAATAGTATATTTTTATATCCATTTTTAGCCACCCTGTAAATATTCTCTAATACAGCATAGTAAAAAAAGATTTGGCAATGCTATTGCCATAGGCTTTTCTTTCATTATAGACCCATGTCTGCACTTCCATCACAACACAAAAAGGTCCCAAATCTCAGCTGAAAAGCTAATAATGAAGATAAACCAAGCTAAAAAGCCAAATTCTAGAGTGAATTGCATGAGATACAGGCACACATCCTCTTCTAACCATTCAGCAGTAGACCTGTAATAGTCTCTACCTGGCACAGCAGGAGAAGGTATTAAAAGGACAAAGCCAGACTTTAACACATTTTGTCTGCTTTACAGACAAAAACAAAACCCCTTTGGATGTATTAGTTTTATTTACTTGAAGTTTCAGCAAAAAATAGAGTCTTCATAATTCCAATCTCAACATCCATAAGATTTCAGATGGATGAATAATGGCATGAAGAATGCATATATCCAGTCCATTACAGAGGCGTTATGCAGAAATTTGTATTTCTACTTCCCTTCATCCAAGGCCACCTACGTACGCACACAGCAAGAAAACCTGCAATGGTTATTTGCCAAACCATGCAGTGTCATATGGCAGCAGTGAGTCAATCTTTAGAAGCTGGCTCCAAGCAGACCCGTGCCTGATCTGCTCCCCTCCAGCTGTGACATCAGGTCACGACAAGCATTATCCCCATCATGCAGCTGATGGCAGAGCTGGAGGGAATCCCTCGAAGAGGGAAGCAAAGACAAAAGGACCAAGCTTCCTTCTGGGAAAATGGGATGAAATAAGGTCATATTGAAAAGAGGCAGGTGGTTCATAAGGTAAAAAGATCATTAGATTAACATGTGGAAGTCATGCTGTTTTATTTTGAAGCCATGATGTTCTTCAAAGTTCTTGGCCAAAAGGTTCAAATCAGACGTCAGGAATGGTATCAATTACCTGGACTGAGTAAATGGGCCAAGAGTCTGTACACACATTTTAAAGCATCATCAGCCATCTAGTACAAGAGATGTTAAATTAGCTAAGTAGGGATACAGGGTTTGGGGGAAAGGGAAGTGGGAGAATCTATGTCCTTCAGACTAGTAATAGTGTTTGTAAGACACTTTTATACTCAAAAAATCCCCAAACAAACAAACAAACAATAAAAACCCAAACAAACAAAATATACAAACCCAAAGTTACTGATGCATTTTTTATCAGCTTGCTAATGAAATGCTACATTGTTTGACATGAGAAATTACATGTTCATAAAATCCACTATGCAAGACAATCCTGTCTCCATAAATCAGACACTAAGTCCACATAGGGAGACAGGACTGATTTATATTTAAAAACAATGTACAATCAACAATTAAGCAAAAGAAAGGGAAATGCTGAAGAAAAATTTTGGAGGGCACTGATTCTTTTCATATTATTCTCCTAAAGGCTCAACTGACAGAAATATGTAATAGGTGTTTGCCTCAAAAAATTATACAGATTGCATGCTCCTGAGAGAAGAGTGTTATCCTCATGCTGGATTCTTTCCAGACATATTTTTGGCTAGTACTGTAACCACAAAACACGGCTGGAGGAACAGGATAGGACATGCAAAAATACCTCTTTGACAACCAGTACATCTGTCTCAACCCAAAACCTGTTTACCTTTGTTTCATTTTCACTTCTACGTGACACAAACATACAACAACAACAACAACAACAAAACAGCAGTAGAAAGCAGGAAGAAATCCTTCCAACTGATCAAGGCCTAGGTTCAGCAAAATACATCTCTATATTCTCAAGCTATGAACACACTACAATACCCTGCTGATTGTGGGTATCA
This sequence comes from Sterrhoptilus dennistouni, assembly GCA_013397095.1. Taxonomy (NCBI): domain Eukaryota; kingdom Metazoa; phylum Chordata; class Aves; order Passeriformes; family Zosteropidae; genus Sterrhoptilus; species Sterrhoptilus dennistouni. The sequence continues at coordinate 587,603 of VWZU01007037.1, read as the reverse complement.
CCAGTCAGGGCATTTGACCAAAGGATGTCACAACTATACTATACACAACCAATTTCTATGCTACAAAGGATCTAACAAGCACTGACAATCAACAATGCTTTTCTAGCTGAGAAAGCAAACTGCTGTGTGGCAGTATTTTCAGGCTTTCCAGTGACATCATTCTAAGAAAGACGCAATTGTCCAAAGGCAGTTTTAGACTTATCACAGCATGAGAGAATGTCTTGTTTATAATCAGTAAAGATTTCAAATCTAGAGGGGGACCAAAGAAAAACCAAACAAATAAACAGAGACTAAACAAACCTATTGAGGAAAATCTGGCCACTTTGTAACTAAATGCCAGAAAAATTCTGCAGAAGATACCTCATGTGAATGAGTGCTAGAGCAAATAATTCACAATTTGAAGTATCTCGTTTATTAAGCCTTTGATCCTTCAAATGGTAGAGAGTATGGGACATCTCTATGCTGAGTTTGAAAACCTCAACATTAGAAGGGCGACTATGGCTTTCAGAGCAGTGCCTATACACCATTTTTTGTCTAAATACTGTCTTGGCCAGAGTTCTGGGCCTGAAATTCTCTAAAACAGTGAACAAAAGGTCTCTGGCTCTCAGTTCACAGCAAGTGTGCTGCAAAGTGCACAAGAGAACCTAACGCTGCCAAACAAGCTGTGCACTTCTTTGAGTTTTATTTGGTATGGTATCCAGCATCTCCCCCAACTTCTCCATCCCTGTTATCACTTATTCTACTTTAAAACAGACAGCTTTGAAATATCCTGCAAGAAAAGCTTGAAAGAGAAGACCTGAGTACTATGGTACAGGCCACCTAACAAACATCACAGTCTAGAGAGCAAAAACCTTAACAGTCTCACTTTGAGGACCTGCGCACGCTATCATCCACAGAGCCACAGGAGTCTGTCCTGAAAGAAAAAAAGCAGAGGGAAAAAGGAAGAAAAATGACAGTGCTATAATCTTTTGATGAATTTAAATCCCTGAGAGACCCATGAATTTACTCAGCTACTCAAAGAAGACAAGTAAACCTGCAAAGACAAAGAGTAAGTCCCTCAAAAAATAGGAAGAAAAAAGGATAGGTGAATACGACATGTGAACAAAGAGAGGTGACAAGTAGCTCAAGGTGAGACACACAGGAAGCTTTGCCCAACTTAAGAAACACAGAAAAAAGAAGAAAATTATCGCAAAAAGCGCGATTTTGATCATTGCGTTTTTCATGGCAAGTTTCATTTGTTCAGGTGAATTTCTGAATAAACGTAAAACACCCATAAGCCACAAAAAAGGGACCTTCTTGACTTTTCTTACTCCTCTCTGTGATCCGAGGAATTTTATACTTGCCTCTTTGTCTGGAGTACAATTCTCTTCTTCACAAGATCACTGCCTATATCCAGATACAGGAAAACATCAGGCCTATTAACAGTGGACTGTGTGTGAGAGCAAGCCTCATCCTGTACCATGAATTTACATCTCACTTCCTCTGAAAAGAACACTAGTTTAATGTAAGCACTCATCTTCACATGTAATCCAAAGACAGCGCTATGTGGAACTTCAGACTACACAACCCTAATGTTTCACTTTAATCTTAACACTGACATCGGTAAAATTGTATTTTGCATATTGTACTGTCCAAAAATAAATCTGGGGCATAATAGCTGAGTTAAGTATTAAAGAAAATTGTAACAGGAATTAGCAGTCTGTTCTCCAGAAACAATCCCAAACAGGTAGGCTAAGACTTTCCAACAAAAGAGCATCCCTGCTTTATTTGTACTGCTTGAGTAAATACAAACACTGCTAAAGGACTGTGAAAATGAGAACTCCCACAACCTTACATAAATATCTGCCGCCAAAAAGCATCTCTATGAATAAAGCTGAATACTCTACAGATATATTTTCAATTACACAGGGGAGAATAAAATGCACTAACCTTTTTTCACAAATATACCCTTACCAATGAATGAGTGATAAAGACTTGTCATTGCTAACTCCCAAAACTCCCAACACACAGTACTCCAAGGAATGATGTGGACCCTTTCCATGATGCACTATCTGCTACAAACATGTGGAGGAATTTTTCAATACAAGTGCACTTCAGTGGATATGTTCAAGTACATGCCCTATGCGGGTACCTCATCCAGCCATGCGCTTCTGCCTTATTTATAATATTTGAAGTATTGTAATTTTAGCAGTGTTGTTCTGATGGTTTACAGACATTGAGTGATAAGCCAAGAGTTCATAGTCTCAAGAATCAACAAGAACACCAGGAAATAAGGAGTTGCATAACAGTATTTATAGTTTCACCTGTCTCATTTCAGGCCCCTCTCTTTCTGCAACCTTTTTAGTTTAAGGTGTACCTAGACTAGTCATCTGCAGTTGAGTGAACATTTGGCTCAATTCCAACTACACCATGATTTTTTTTAACGTGACCCTGATTTTTGAACCCTTTATCCAGTCCTAGGAGTGCTCTACTAGTGTCAGTGATTCTAAGAAAAGTATTCCCATTATACTTCTAAGTGAAAGACAATGAAAGCATCTCAAGGATATACAGAAGCTTATGGTAGAATTGAGAGAGAAGTACAGGAGTTCTATCTCCTAATCTGCTGCTGTAATCATCAACTAGCACAAAAACAAAAAATCAACATTTAGGTGTTACTTTAGACTGGCATGGGTTGGCTTTAGTATTTTTCTAAATCATCATTTCATCAGAACACCCATTTGCAGGAGGTTGCAACTGTTTTTTAAGTTATACTCACATGGCAGCAGCCTCCCACAATCTACTTCACCTTTCCAACCACAAGATCCACTAACAAACACCAAACAAGCCGAGGCAGAACCTCAAACACACTAGGAATTACTGGAATATCTGAGGTCATCTGAAGATAAAGCATGGCTTCCCTTACAAGAACAATTCTGAAATCTGATCCAGAGATCATGGATTTATGTATTGTAAAGGACTGTAAAAGAAGCTGAAATTCCTTAAGATGACTCAAATGAAGGTAAAACTCTGAATCTAAAATGAAGTAGAAACAGGGCAGAAACCTTCTCCAAAAATAGATCTTGCTGTGCAGCCAAGTATGCCTGCATGCAATTGTTATTTATTTTTAAATCGGGGTAATTTTCCAGGTAGGTTTTTACATCAGCTAAAAGAATGAGGTACTTTAAAACTAAACAAAAGAAACCCCCAAGATCTCTCTCTCCTGATCACGTTTGCTATAAAGATGTAGAGGAAATCAGGAAGCAATAACAAAATGCAGTCTCTTGCCTGGTATTCCACAAAATCACAAAACTGTAAATTTCAATGAAGGCGAAGCCAGTAACAATACCAACACTCAGGAAATACAGTCCTAACTCTTAACCAGAAGGACTGGAAGAAACTGTCCTAAACATTGAAAAAGAATTTTAAATCAAAAACATAACAAACAAACGTAAATACATACAAACAGTAACAACACATGTCCCAAGCTCACAGCCTAATCAAGAGCACAAACTGAAAGAATTCATGTACTCCTCAGTAGGATCTCCAGAGCCTTCTTCATTAAACCTCCATCACCTCAAGCCCATTCTCATAAAGTGTTACCACCCCACACGTGGATGGGTGAACTTGAAGATGTCATTAGGGACAATCAAAACAGAAACAAAACTGAGCAATGCCAGCACTTAAGGATTTTCCATTCAGTCCTTCCACGCCAGTCCTGCCAGTGAAGAAGGCAACAACCCAAACCTCTTAGGATACTCCAAGGCAGAAAAGTTATTCCACAGCTTGAGCAAGTGTTAGGCTCAGAAAGCCATGAGATTTTAAGTCTCCACAAGAGCAAAACAAAGCAGAAGTAAATGTAAGTGAAAACAGACAGTTGCACATCACTGTGGACACCCAGTCATCAGGCATGGTATTTGTCAAAGCTGTGACAACGCTGCTGGAGGCAAATCAGTATGATCCAAATCCTCACAATGTATCTGTCCCATTATATCTTTCTTAGCAAAAACCAGACAATTAGCAACAAATCTCCTCCTGAAGGCACTATAAAAATTTTATTATCTTTTCCCGTGCAGAGGTCATTTGATTGTTTCAGGAGAATTTTCATTAAACAAATGGTGGCTATTTCTTGGTTTCTCTGTGTATCCTTCGATGATAAGGATGGACACAAATTCAAATCCAAAGCAGGGAATGAAGTTTTCCTAGTATTTCTGGAGCTTTAACAAGTAATTCTATTTGAAAACTGCAAGAGCTTCTTCTGGCACCACAGCACCAGACAATCAAATAATAAATATTTTCTCTCCAAGCCACCAGGAATATTTAAAGCAAACTCCAAAGGGAGAAGGGGAACTCAACTATCCAACCTCTGAAACATAAACTTCCTATGACAGAGACAAAAGACTCTACTGTTGCATCTCATGGAAATAGGAGACTATCTTTTATGAGATCTTGCAGCATTAATGGTCACTTTTAGCCCAGAACAAACACCATTCAGGTCATATGCTTTCTGCATTAACAACTGCACAACCGACTAATGCACTACTGAAAATGAAATTGTATTGTAAGAATTTTCTATACATCTTCCTCCTCAACTCCCAAGCTACAACATCACTCTCTCTTCAGTGGTCTCTCATTTAAATCCTTGGAAGAAAGAGCAATTTCCAATTCCTTTATTAATAAAAGTAAGTATAGTTTGGGGCAGGGGCGGGTGTCTGTAATTGACTTCTTATTCATAACAACTAAAGAAACAAACAGCTCCTCTATAACTCCTTAATAGGATTTAAAAGATACCATGCAGAAGCCACAGCAGCCAGGCTCTAAAATCCTTCCTTTAAAATCCTACCTATAAAAGTCAATAGGGTTATTAAATTCTCATACTGCTTCACTTCACCCCTGTTCCTGCACCTCCATCATCTCTTTGTCATCCAGGTATTAGTTATTTATCCATCAGATATGGGTATTTTTTGACAGAATATGTTTTCCTAAAAGACACAGTCAGCAATTTGCTACTGCAAAGTATATAATACACATTTCTCGTGATAATATGTGGATGAAATGCGACTGCACACCTTATCTTTGCTCTGTTTTATTTACGTCTTCTCTCCATGTCCATCTCCTCTGTAGAAGAGCACATCAGCACCTTTCTAATCAGACTTGCAGCATGTAGGTTGAGGTGTTTTTCAGGACATGCTGCCACTGCATTTACCCAGCAAGAGCCCCTGAGGCCTCTGAAAGGAGGGACTAATACTATACAGGCATACTCCTAGCACAAGTACTGAGCTCAAATTACACTTTTTTTATATAGTATACTTTCCTCAATCTTATTACAGGTCCAGGGAACAGACTTTCAAATTCAAAAATTCTCTTTGCAACACCAGGAAATAACTTATATTGGATTTAATACATGTTCCACAGGGTTATTCTACTGGTATAAAGAAAGACAGAATGTCTCCTCAGTGGCCTGGCAAATCTGGAAGGAATCCACCTCTAAAAGGTCTGTAACTCAGAGAAAGAGGACTTAATCCTGTGATTCGTATTTGCTTTTAATGGAACCCCATTGCTGCATCAAAGCTTTGGCTGTTGAGAGAAACAGATTAATTCTTGCTCATAGTGCTCTGTTACAATTCACAATAAGACTTCATATAGCTATCTTTAAAAGAACCATGTCCCTTCCCCCACTGCTCTAATCTTTTTAAAATCTATTTTATATCTTCACCTCCACTTTGGAAAAACAGCAAATGGTTCCAAACTGCATACCTGTAACATGAGCTGGTTTAATTTTATCCCTTGATCATTCATGCAAGTTAGCAGATTTTCACTGCATAGCTTCCCATGTCAATATAAAATACAAATGTATTTATTTAAATCTCTATTAGAATTCAAACACTTTGCTTTAGCCAATTGAATTCATAAACATTTAGTGGACAATGGAAGCTGTAGCCCCATTTTCTGACGACAAATTAAAAAACATAAATACACACACACACACATATATATGTATCTGTGCCATAAAGGATCCTTTGCCTTAAGCATCAAACATTAAAGATCTTCTAACAAAACCTACCAGATAAGAGAAGGAAGCAGAAATCCAAACCAGGGATAAGTTCACATCAGACTAGAAAAGTCCTCAGACTCCAGCCCAATCCAAGTCTGGAAATGTAAATCAAACCCATTTGATTTATTTCATTATTTCTTTACAGATTAGGTGAAAGTTCCTGTACTGATCGTAGGAAAGAGTCATTTCATTTACATATTGTTCTGTTTCCAAACTATTCAGGACTGTCTTTTTTTTTAATGACTAATGGATATAATACCGGTCTTCTGCTATGCAACTACAGAAAACTCTACTAAAATCTCAATCAAAACTTTCTTCAATCTTATAAACTTGGCAACTACTTTCCACAGGCCAGCTTTTTACGCAAACAATGTTTCTACAGATAGAACTCATATACAGTAGATATGAATTCCATAGTCTTTACAAAAAGATACACTGCTAAGAGCAAAACTCGCTATAAGCAATTCTCAGGTTCCATGTTAAGATGAAGGCAAACCATAAATAAACTGGACTTTACTTGAAGTGAAAAGAACTTCTATGAAGAGTCCTTTCTTTATACTTCACAGTAAACAAAAGTTTGCGTACAAGGCCCAACATTCTATATGTGGTCCACATCAAGGACTCAATTTTATTCATAGAAGTTTCTCATCAAATTTTACAAATTAAAAATAACAGAGTTTTACATTAAGCAAATTAAAGGAGCGGAGGACCGTAACTCTTAAGCTGGCAACAGATGAACTAAAAATGGACATGTTAAACTTCTGTCATTCTTGTGTCACAGGATGCTGCAGATGCCAAAGCTATAAAGGTTTCAAAAAAAAAAAAAAAAAGATGGCATAAATTCACCACAACTATCAAAACCCCTAATGATTAAATACCATCTACCCACAGACCCTTAAAGTGCACTCTGCTAGAACCCAGTGACATTTTCCTTCAGACACTCAGCTATTTGTACACCCTATCATACTCTGCCCTGGGCATCTGCTATCATTCACTGCTAAAAACAAGATACTGATGTAGAAACACCTCTGGTCTGAGCTGATATGCCATTCATAGGTCTATATTTTTGTGCCTGGGTAAAAAGAAGGTACAATATCTAAAGCTGGTTCAACACCTACACTGTTCAAGTCCCTCATTTCCAAACACTATGTAGGGCACTTGTATGGCAGCCAAGATATTTATATAGTAACAGTTCTTAATATACTTACATGACTCGTGAGAGCTGGGGAAGACACCACAAGTATATAACTCTTCCTCCTTCTCCCTTAGCGGAATTCACTCCCCCTTAAAAGTTTTGCTTAACACTTAAAATAGCTTTATGAGTAACATTTTTTCTATTTTTATACAACAGTAACTATTATCCATACCCTCTATGATCTGCAAGACAGGATTTGTGCTAGTCAATCTGCTTTCTGTGTATTTTAACCAGATTTTAGATAGTTAGATCTCTAAGGTTGTGTTTAATTTTTCAGTTATTTACAACTGAAAGGATTTCATAAAAGTCCCCCATCACTCCATCAGAATAGAGATATCTGTTCTTTATAAAGCACAGACAGCAATAACATTGCTACTAATGCCTGGATGCTCAAAAGACCAAGGTTCCCATTGGCATCCAAAAGAGAATAAAAGTGAGAGTGCTTTCTCCCTCATTTAAGAGTTTTGTTAGTTATGGTCTTTCTCCAACTAAAGAGTCTCCTGTGGACTGTGATCCATCACAATCACAGCAGGCAGTCAACCTTTGCTTTTCCCAATAACTTTATTTGCTACTTATCTTCAAAAAAATTGTTCTTCTATCATATTCTTGCTATACGTGCAGATGGATTGTTTTCTTGCATATTGTGCCCAACATTTATGGCTGCTTTTCATGTCCTTTATCTGCTTAAGTGGTGCCAGAGACCACTGGTAAAGTATTTGTACCAATTCTCTTTAAATGGCTATATGCATGGATTTGGCCGCCTTTGAAATTCACTGTTCAAACCTGTGAAACAAGAGATATACAAGGATTTTATACAGAAAACAGTTCAGCTGGAAGATACCTTCTTCAACAAATATTTCATGAAAAAGTGTCTTCAAAGGAGAGGAATCTATTCCACGGCATATTCAAAGCAGAAAAGGAACTGACAGGATGGATTGATGTGAATATTGAGAAATGCTAGATCTTTCTCTTCTAATGGGAGAGTCTTCAAGTGAATGTCTTGCAAAGAGTATTTTGCACTAGACAAGGATGTTGGAGACTATTCAAACCAGGGCACCAGGAAAGTGTATGACTACCAGCTGGGTCTGTTAGCTCTCAAACTATGCAGAAGGCAACAAAGGACCTCCACACTACACAGCTCAGCTTTCCAGTGGGAGGTTCTCCAGACCAGATTTGATATATTACAGCTATCAAGGATATGGCACACAGCAGAGTAATACTGAGGCCTTTCATGGGTGTGAGCACAAAGTGAAAACCATTACTGTGAAACATTTAAAAGATATTGACGTTTTAAATACTTTAATAAAGCAAAATGATGTAAACAAAGGCATTAGTTAAAAACTATTCAACAGAGAAAAAAGGGTCAAATAATAAAAGCGTGGATCAAAACAAGTTACACAAAAAAAATGAGCACAGCAACAGGCAGCTTCTTGAAACTGGACTTCTCAAAACATTTCCTCTTGGACCTTTTTCTAAACAGTCCAAACCCACACAAATCTAAGTGAAATCTAGATGCAAGTCTGCCAACAAGAAAGTATTGTTTCCACAGAGAGTCAACTGAATTCACTGCTACACCTGCCCAACTTCGGACAAACATCTCATTACAGTAGCTATGCCTTTGTTCTCTTTAATGAAAGGTTTATAACTTAGATCTAAATTTGTAATACAAGCTTATATTTCTTGATAGCATTAAACTGTCTAGGATTACAGTTCCCATATTATTTAGCATATAGTACAATATAAAGTCTTCAAATTACAATCTCTCCATTATCAAATCTACCAGACATTTCCTAACTTGTATTTAATCTCTAAATGACAACTTAATATATTATCTTGAATTAAAAAAAAACCCACCAGCTTTTTGTTCTATTTTGCCAACTATCAACCCAGCATAAGACCTCAAGTCCTAAGTAAGTATGAAAATGCACTAATAATGTAACTAGTAAAAATCTACTGCACATGCAACTGATAGAGACAGTCAAAAAACAGCTTAAAGAAGTGTACTTCATATCCCTAGCATCAGAGGTTGTTCTGCTACCAGATGCATTACAAAAATGAGACACTGATGATGACTCAAAAAAAATGAAAGATTCTGTACCATTTCTATAGCTCTACCATAGCAGAGATGAAGCAAAACACGTAAGATAGGAGGATGCTGCCCATGTAACCGGCTCATTCACACACACTTTTTTTTAATCCTGATCGATATCAAGAGACAAACATATGGACAAACTCTCTGAGCAGTCGAGCTCCCTGGAAACTGAACCAGAGACGTGCACCATTAGTACCTGGATCACCTTAACAGGAACTGTCCTGAAGCATTTTCTAACTCATCAGTGAATTTAGTTAAGCCTTTAGCAAGGTTTCTTCTGACACCAGGAAGAAAAGTCTGCACTCCATAAAGCACAGGCTTAACTTCCAACACTGGCATGGAAGGTATGCTATGAAATTACCTCAGTCATCATTAAATGAAATAAAAATGCTACAACAGAAACAGAAAGGTGAGTTTGTTGGGGTGTTATTGTAAAAAAAGAATTAAATCAAAAAGTCTGATTTTATTATTAGACCTTCTTAAAAGTGATCACAGGCAGACAATGATCTCTTTATGAGCACTAGATAACATGACAATAATTACCCTAAGATAAGAAGAGAATAATTACACTGAATTCTTCTGCAAGGTGCTTTGAGACCTAGTAATGAAAAGCAATGCTAAAAGCTGTGTATTTTAAGTATGCTTAATAAGTACATAAAACAAGTACAACTTTTTCTAAAGGCCGGCTATAAACAAAACTGATTTTATTTGAAAGTTCAGCTGAATCAATTAATTTTTTTATAAAAATGAATCAGCTGCACTACAACAGCTTTCTTGGTGCAAATTCACAATAGAGCCATGTAAATCTATTCATTGCCTTCCTGAAGGAAATATACTGAATATTTAAACTGTCCATCACGGGCTCAGTTTAGTTCAACATGAATAGGGTTTTCATAGAATAATGAAATGTGATAAGGGTTTTACACTAAACATCTGTTGACTAGGTGAGAAATCCAGTTGTCAGAAGCAGTGATGCAATGTACAAAAAAAATTGTCTTTCTATGAAAATCATTCATAACGGTTATAATTGCCAGTTTTCTAAGCTATTTTTAATCTTATAAATAGCTATCTATATATACTATCAACCCACTACCTCCTTTCAGCCCCCAAGAAACTGCTAATGACCTTCTTACAAAATTCCATTGGGGGCGTGGGGGAATATGCAGTTTTTTGAAATAGCTCTACTTTGCCTGACATTCACACTGCCTGTGAAAAATGAGGCCCACTCGTGCAAATGTTCCTTATAAGAGCAATCAGGTGAGGAACTACTGGCATGAAGCTATTTCTTGAATTAGGATTACAGGATCAAGTTGATAGCTAGCATCCCTAGGGATCACCGTAATTCTGCTATTGTGGTCAAATCTGTGATGGTATCCTCAAAATTATTTTACCAGAAATCTTGATGCAATGAGACAACAATTTAAGTCTTTAAGCTTAAGTAAAAACAGCTAAATGTTAGTGGTTCATATGACATCTCCAAAGCTGTCAATATCATGTTATGGCAAAACACTTGCTATTTTGACACAGCTCTTACTAAATGTTATTTTATTAAACAGTTACTTTAAGACTTATATTTTGCAAATTATTTGTAAAAAGCACACATTAAGAAACAATTTTTTAAAATTTATTTGCAGTTTTCATAGGTATAGAAAACATCCATTGCAAATACCCCTTCTCTATTCAAAACACAGGATATTGCTCATGAACCAGTAACCCTCGGAAAGGCAAATTTAATCCTGGCAAAATGAAACTACCTATGACAATAATATGAGTTCAATATGTTTTATATATATATATATATAAAATATAAAATGGTTCGTATTTTTTTAAAGATAAACATTTTCTATTAGGAAGCCTTTGTTTTGTTCTCGTTTGAAAAACACGTATATCTGAGCCACGGGTGAAAAAGGACTCTTAAACACAAAAACATCAAATTTGACTCAGGCAATCCCTTAACCTCAAATTGCTGGAGGCCTGGCTGGTTTCCCAAAGCATCACAGCACGCTCACCCTGTTGTTATGGTGTTTCCTAAGCATCTGCTCTGTGCCACTTGCAGAAACGGCAATGCAAACACGACAGACCTTTGATCTCACCCCGCGCAGCTGCTTTTAATTGTCTGTTCTAATGCCTCAGTCAAATTTAAGCACCGAACTGATAAACGATCCCTGCACTTTTTGGGAAACCTTTGGGAAGGCGAGGTGCTGGCACACGCTCGCACAAGGCGCTGACTAAAGGCAGGGCGAGAAGGCAGAGCACAAAGAAGGCGAAGGAGTTGCGGGATCTCCGCACACGGCGGGGCACGGCCCCAGCCCTGCGCCCCCCTCCCTCCCCGCCAGGCCGGGGGAAGCAGCGGGAGGGGGGAAAAAATAAATTAAAAATAAAAAAACAAAACAGAAGAAAAAGACAAAAATGTTTACAAATGGCAGCGGTGCGGGCGGTGCACGGAGAGTCACAGGTGATGCCGGAGCCGGCGCTTCCCTCCCCGCCGCCGCCCCGCGCTCCCGGACCTGCCAGGGCTCCCGGACCTCCGGGCCCCCCGGGCACCG
>VWZU01007037.1:559092-575267 GCA_013397095.1 Sterrhoptilus dennistouni | reverse complement strand
CGCCAGCAGGTCCCCGTGCCCCCCCAGCCCCTCAGCGCCCTGAGCCCCCCTGGAGCAGGAATGACAACAGAGCCCTGAGAGCAGGCCTGCCCCCCCGCCTCAGGGCTGAGAAAGAGGGAGAGTAAGGTGGTGCCAACATCTGAGGCACCGAGCCCCATCATGTACCTCACAGTCCTCCCTGCAGGAATCACAAGCCCTGTATTCCTGCGGGTTTGACTCACACCAAACGCCACAGCGAGCGAGAATTAACTCTGCTGACCAGTGTTCCGTGCCAAGCATAAGCTTCGCTCCCGGAAAATAATGCTGACAGTAATGGGTCAAGGGGGTGTCTTGTGGGAGACAATGCCTTTATCCTTCAAACCTGGAAATTCAGGATACAATGCAGGGATACCAACACTACAAGGCCTGGGAGAGTCTCAGCGAAAGCAAACTGACGCTGTATTCTGGGATCACATTCAGGGCACATTCATTTTCTTCGGAAAGGAGCAACAAAATACCTGAACATAAAAGGTGTGAAGGACTCAGTAGTTTAGGGAAACCACGAACCAACTGCAATTATCAGCTCTGGAAAAGTCACCCAATGAATAGTACATGGGGAGCGGGAGGTGAAAAGGCCCTATCCCCTGCTGGCTTTAATAATCAAAACTTACCAAACAGACCATTTCAAAAACTAAGAAGGTAAATATTTTTCACATCATTGCCCAAAGCTCCATTAGGATTTTATCTTACAACCTATAAGAAGAAGGGACCAAACTTTGTGCCAGAGAACCAGCTACATGTGCAAAAATCTGGAAACTGAAGCTTGAGATAATGTGTTAGAGTTGGGTATACGTTTTGTCTGTTAATAAAATTCTCATTTAGGAAAAACGTTGCTTTTTACTGAAGATTTTCGGTTACACTACACAGCTAAACCCTGGGACGCCTCTTAGCAGATCCTATAGCTAAAGTGCAATAAAAAGCTGCCAGGCTTCATTTCTGGGTGCATTACAGAGTTGCTATCAACTGGTGAGCTGTGAAGACCAGGTTCTTTCCTGAATTACCTTCTATCTTCACAAGGCAGCTGTCACCACCACAGATAGGCTTATATTTCATATATTTCAGTAGAAAATTTTGAGGAGCCAGAACAGTTGAAACCACTGTTCACTCAAATCTTGTGTCTGACTTCACCTGTCTGTGTCTTAGCTCAATTCCTACTTTACTGGCCATCATAAGAAATTCAGGTAATAAAGCAAAAAAACATGAGAGAGAAGTTTGCAAACCTCTGTAGCTTTAATCACCTTTGTGATCCTGTCCTCTTCACCCCAGGCACATTAACTATAGTGCAACAGTGTTGCCTACTAGTCACTTTCCTGAGCTGCATTAGAAGTTACGCCTGGTTCATAATCACAGGAGAAAAGTGGTAGTTGTTCAGCAGCCTCTACACACTGTGACCATGACTGACTGACACCTTGCAGGAGTCCCACCCATTCTGCACTCTGATGCAGGAGTCAAGGAATATGCATGGGAAAATGATTGCTCCGTCTCACTCTATCAACATAACACATTTGATTTCTGAAAATGAATTTACACAGATGCACAAGAGTCCCAGGACCTAGAACCAAATACTTCAGGTATTTAAACCTTACAACAGAGTAACAATTCCCCATCTTTTTCATCTGCATGTGGGAATCGACAAGATCTTTTGCCATGCTGGGGGAGGACTACAGCATTCTTCCATGTGCAGAAGGGAAGGTACAGCAATCTCAGATGGAGTCCGTAATCTGAGTGAGTGGAACGCAGGAGTATCCTTACAGATAAGACAAGGCCTCATCTTCCAAAGTGAAAAGAGAAGCTAAAATCTCTATTTATAGCAATAGAACATGGTCTTGTAACTTGCCTACGGGACACTGTTGCTCTATAAATGCAGGAGGAGATCAAACTTGGGAAAATACCACTACTGTATTGCATCTGGTTTGTGAAACTACTTTGTACTTTTCTTAATCCTTTTTTTTTTTTTACTGTGACTAAAGGTACTTCTCTAGGATAACTAAGCACTTTAAAGCATACTTAATTCACACTTGACAATATTTTTTAAAGATTTATACAAAATATATAAAACGCAAAGGAAACAGACAACATTTGCATTCACCAGCCCACTCATCCCTTCCTCCTCCAGTCTAGTAAGTCTGACCTAAAACACCAGTTCATTAGATTAGGGTGCTATCAGTATCAACATTTCAATAATTCAACTGCAATATTTAATGCAACTTCAGCAATACAAATTAATAGAAATATTAATCTAAAATTATGTTATTAAAATCATCATCTCCTGCACCATTGTTAATTTTATTACAAAGCCTAAAAAACCCACTTTTTTGTTTGTTTGTTTCATTTGGTTGGTTGGTTGGTTGAATACTCTGGTTCTGTTCAGTTCTTGGTATTACTGACCTAAAGAAAAGCTTAGTTACTTAGCCAGCTTGACTGGATAATAAAGATCAGTCAAGTAACTGTTCAGAAAAGCTTGTAAATTAATTTTTGTTACTGGAATATTGTGAATTTAAAGTCAAAGGCAAATAGACATGTTCTTTCAGAAGGAACTCAGCTTTGTTTCAATCATTACCAGTCCTATGCTTGTCCTTTTTACCCAGCTGTGAAAGTACGCAGCTACTTTAATATCTGTCCATTTCTGTAATCCATTAATCCCATATTCACAACCCTCTAAGGAACCAAAGGCTGGCCTCTTTTTCAGAAAGACTTTCTTGTAATATCTCCTTTATTTTTAAAGGCTGACACCATTAAAAAAACTAATAATGACCCTTCATGAAGGCAGATGATAAATCCCATTTTATCTACAAGCAACTATGCAAACCTTTTTGAATGTATTTTTGTTTTTAATTTTAAGAAAACATGAGAACACAATCTTCAACTCACCTTCCTTGTTCTGCCCAACAGCACATCTCAGATATTTTTCTTGGCAGGTAAAATATTTGTACCTTCTTACTTTAAATTTTTTTTATTGTAAACACTTTCTTCCTATTTCATTTCAGTTTTCATGATTTCTTCCCCTTTCACAAGTTCACTCTGTTCATGCTCATTTATACAACTTGGGTATATTGGGACAGAAAACAAAGCACAGGACTTGATTGCCTTCCACATCCAAGCAATATTAGCACTGCAAAGAACAGAATTGTGGTTTCCATGGGCATTGTGTTCCCAGAACTGGTGAGTCAATAGCTCCCTATATACTCATTAAATGTAAAGCCACAGGTGTTTGGTTATTTAATAATACAAACACTTCCTAGAAGTTTCTCACATGATTCATGAAAAAGGGAAAGTACACCTGAAAAATCAAATGTAACCATTATTGTTAAGATCCTCTTGAATGCATTAGTTTAATATGGAGCTTTTTTTGTTTGTTAGTTCAGGGTTTGATTTTTTTGGTTTGCTTAGGTTTTTAAGTATCATTTGGGATGCAGCTCTTCATAACTAATCCCATCCTAAAGGCAGTTTCATTTAAGATGCAGATCTACTAAATCCAGATAACTATGGAATAACAAAAATCAGTTACCTGTTTATACACACACAAATAACAACCAGAAGTGCTTGCATCTTTCAGGTGTAATCATTAGCAGCAAGCAAAAAAGTGATTAGTGTTGGCATGTGATTAAATCCACATAAGCCTGACTGTTCTAAAAACTTAGCAATACCTTTGAGTTCAACAAGCTTGATTCAACTATGTATGATATGGAATCAAGAAGCCTAAAACTAAAATCAAGGTATGCCTTTATTTCACTCCAGTTTTTAAGTCCTGGAAATAAATGGAAGCAGAGAATTACCAAAGTATCCTAAATTAAAAGAAAGAGAAAGCCTTCCTTTATAGGTTGAAAAAAAAAAAAAAAAGGCACGTAGAATTCACCTTGCAGAACACTACCTCACAGAACATAGAATAGGTACTGAAGTATCTTGTGTTACAATGCAAAAGCTGCTTTTGTAGATACCTCCATTATTCTACTTTCCTCCTTTGTAGCTGCTTCCATTATTTTACTTTCCTCCTTCACCTCCCTCTGGATATACTGCATGAATGACTGTCCCATTTTTAATGCATTACAGTTTTATATGCAAACTTGCTCCCTTTTTTCACATGCAAATCTATTCACTCCTTCCACATGTAAACTTAACTCATTTTTGTTAGTTTTATATGCTCAGCTGATTCCAAAAGGCATTTCCTTTTGATCTACCTCACCTTGAATTTTCCTCCACCACAGAGGAACACATCAGAGAAAGAGAAACAAGTCAGCTTACCTGGGCAGATTCCCCACCAGACCAAGGATTTCCTCCATTAGCTGAGGGAATAGCCAGGCTGAATGAGGATTGACCAAAGCTGAGGATCAACAATACAGCCTAGACTCAAAATAGGTATATCATTCAGAAAACAAGGGATGATCCCCAGAAGCAGATCACTAAAAAGAAGAGGATTAAATATGATAGAGAATTAAATATTATAGATATGATTAATACAATAGTAATGAATTGAAGGACTCAAAATTTTTAAACTGAAGGCATCAAGTGAAAAAAGAGGAGGAGAAAAATCTGCATTTGTCAGTCAGTAAGAGAATGAATACCTGTAAAGTATTTGATGACATCATGAAAGAAGCTAATACTCCCAGAATTTCAATGAAAGCTCTGAAATATGAAAAATATTGTGCTGGTCCATACAGCAGTGATCAATTACATTAAAGAATGGTAAATTAAACTTGAAATGGATACTAAGGAGGGCCAGGAGAAATAGACATTACTATCTGTGTGTTACTCTATTAAACAGAGTAATTTTGCCTATTTCACTTACTGTGTCAGGTTAGGCTCCCTCTCTATGCACTTCACAAGAAGTTTAGCATTATGAAACCCTAGTTCAAAGTGAGCCCTTTGAATATGTCTACAATGTAAAAAAGATCAATTAATATGACTTTCTCAGCAAAGAGCACATTAGAATATTAAAACAAATAGCAGCTGGTGGAAGTACTTCCAAGGTCCCTAGGCTTTTCAGAAGAGTGCCTTAATGGCTGAGATATAAATTTATATCTTTTTCAGTTTAAATCTACAGAGACCCATGCCATATATAATTTCTTCAAAACTTCTTATTTCCAAGTGTGGTCTCACGAGCAGTTTAATAAAAGGACAGCACAGCAAAGCTTAACCATTTTTTTTTCCAAAATTCAATGGAGTTAATATTCAAATACAAAAATAAGGACAGAATTCTTGAAAAATGTGAAATAATAAGGGAAAAGCCACCAAAATATTCAAGGTCTTAAACACAGCTTAGCACCAGAGTCCCAAATTAGTATACTCTGTACTACCACCTTCCATTTTAGAAGATATAACAAATACAGACATTGTTGCAAAATCAAATATTAATTATTTTTTAAAAAAATCCAAATCAAACCCAGTATAATTACAGCATAATGCCTGCATTATTGTGGGTAGCTCTATAAAAGAACATGACCAAATATTTAAGTCCGTTTATTCCACTGTAAAACCCCCACAATTCAACTAGATTTAAGAGTAGAAAAATACACTGCGAGAATATGATGATTTTTTGCATTTTTAATGGTTTTAGCAAAGTATAATACAATTATAGAAAGCAGCTCTGTGCCCAAACAAAATGATTTAAGAAACACCCCTTACTTTCATGAATACCTGATTAGGGATTTCACTGATCCTTTTAATCCTAGTGCTAGAAGGACACAAAAATAAATTCTAGATGTGAAAGGTCTGGTTATCCTTATTAGCACTCCAATTTTCTATGTTTGTTCCCCCTTGAGACCCCCACCTTACGGTAATGCCACTCAGTGACTGCAAAATCCCTTTCCTCCCTAAATTTTAAGAACTATTGTTGGGCAAGGAAAGGTCTCTTTCTCCCACAGAGTAAGTGTGCTGTAGAATCACAAAGGTTGGAAAAGACCTCTAAAATCACCAAGTCCAGCTGTTAACCCAGCATTGCCATGGTAACCATAAGACCATATCCCCAAGTCCCACATCCACGTGCCATTTGAACACTTCCCGGGCTGGTGATTCCACCACTCCCCTGGGCAACCTGTTCCAATGCCCGACCAACCTTTTGGTGAAGAAATTTTTTCCAATATCCAACCTAAACCTCAGCCTAGAGGAACACCACAGGTGGATGCAGCACCATTCACCACCACTCCCTGGGCCCTGCCATCTAGCTGGCTTTTTAACCCAGCAAACAGCACCAGGCCAAACCATGAGCAGCCAGTTTTCCCAGGAGAATGCAGTGGGAAATGGTGTCTAAGGCTATAGGTAAAGTCCAGGTAGACTTTCACAGATATTCCCGGTCTTCTCTATTTGTTTTTATGACTTCCTTTGGTTATGACATTCATGTAACTACGATGGCAATGAAAAAAAGCATTACATGAAAGCTTCCTTCACTTTCAAATTTAGAGGTGTAGTGGGTTGCTTCTCATAGCTACCAAGTCAAACAATGGAAGTTTTTTATAGGATCTTCACAGTTTTCTTTGTTTTATAGTTAAAAATGAGCTAGAATAACTGCACATTGAAAAGACAGTCTCAATTTGGTCTAGTTTTTCATACTTGCAGCAAACTACTTTAGGAACCACCTTCTGAAACACATCCACCCTCAGAATTTTTCCTTCCCACTCCCTACAGCTCCTTCTGGCTCCTGCTGTCACACAGCAGGCTAAACAGGCAGAAACAGCTTTAAAAAACCCTATTCAAAGCCAAAAGGGGAAACATTTCCAAGACTTCAGGTTCGCTAGTCCTGACAGATTTGGTCAGATGCTTAGTTTTGCCCACTCCTCATCCCTCCTCTAGGGCTCCTCTCAAATGCTATTTGCAGCTTCCTCTGCCCAAAAGGCAACCTGCCCAACATAAAAGCTGTCACGGTCCTTTATTACATTGGCCTTGTTATGGTTGTACTTAATAACATTGATTTCAGATATTCATTAGGAAACCAGGTTTCTTTTTTCTTCAGTTTTATACTAATTTTATAACTTTCCTAAAATTAAAAGATAAAATTAGTCTCTCTTTACACCAAAAGTAAAATCAAATATATGGAGCATGTTTCATTTTGCAGCTGAAGAGAAATTTTCCTTTTCTGCTTTCTTTCTAAAAGACAGTTTCTGAAAGACACTTCTGCTGAAACTCTAGATATAAACCTGTATATCTAACGATATACATATGACACACATGCAAAATATGTCTTACACACAATAAAGTTGCCAGTGAAGGAGAATGAAGAGATTAAGAGGAAGTAAAACTCCACTATCATTCCACGGAGAAAAGTAGTCCTATTCAGGACAGAGCAAAGTAGAATAGTGGGTGTAATATTAAGAAAGCTTGGTCTCTGGTTAGATAAACACAGAACCTTTTGTAAACCAATTAAGATCTAGTTAATTGCAAGTAAATTTTTGATCCTTATGCTCCTTCTGATCTCATTCAATTTCAGAATTAACAGGAAATAATAGTTACAAGCCTCAAATACTCTTCCCCCTCTTTCCTTCCATTTTTCTCTTTTGCCCTCCCATCTCACCCTTCTAGCCTTGATACATCAGGAGTATGACACATGAAATGGTGAGAGATGATCTGCTTGGTGTGCACACCTCTCTCTACTGACAGTGTATGAGCTATGCCAACACTGCAGAAACATGCAATACTATCTCATCTGCCAGTGAGATCTTCACAGCTGCAAGGGTACCCATGGTTCTGCACATCCTGAGATTTACAGCTGGATCTGTAATAGATCCATTTTTTCTGTAATAGAAAAATGAACAGCTGTACAGCTCTGACAGCCAACTCCTTCAATCTGTAGTCATCCAGAAATTCTGCTCGCTGTTTCTTTCCTGAGGGGCTAGTTATGTGGCTAATCAATTATCTGTCAATTTTGGTCTTGGATGAGTTTTCTTTGGTGTATTTAAGCACATTCCTGCATGGGTATTATGAATCTTAAGATTTCTTCCAGGAACCTTACACTTCTTGTTACTAACACTTAGAATTGCTGAAGCACGAAAAGCTAAAAGCTAGCAGTAATGCTCTAAAATTTTCACTTTGAAATTTTTTTTCACTGGGCAGCAATTTTATAGTCTGTTTCTAGTCTTAATTTTTTTTCAGTGCTAAGCAATCCAAAGTGAGAAAATTACTTTTTCAGTCTATATGAAATATACAATCCCTAATATTCAAAGTCCTAGGGGCGTTTGCATCTCATACTAAAACTTAGTTGGTAGGTGTTGTAGTTTGTTTTTTGGTTAGGGAATGTACTGAGTTTTACCATTACATATGTGTAAACCAATAAAGCCACTCATTTGGGGGCCAATGAGGGAAAAACTTTCGCTATGTCTCATTTCCATGCACTATGAGCAACACTGTAGGAATAAAGATGCAGAAATTCCAGCGCAGACTTAAATACAGTAAGATTGAATGTTGTATAGTCTTCCACACAGTATGATGCATGTGATTTAATGAACAGGTACCCTACAATCACATGCAGTTTGTATTATGAGAAAATAAAGAGGAAAAAAATTAATAAATCTTACTTCTTAATGATTTCTTTTGATTTACACTCACTAAAAATTATGCAACTTAATATGAAGCAAATTCAAAAGCAGGCTCATGGTGTGGAGATACACAGAGCAGCAGTAACATGTGATGGGAAGACCACATTTCAGATTCATCATTTTAATGCAACATGGCTGCATACCTATGCTTAGAGAGAAAACACGGGATACCTAAACAGCTAAAAAATTTCTGAGCCAAAAATATTCAAAAATCTCCAACAGCAAATATCTTTTTAGAAGGACCCTTTGAAGATGAATGTTCATCTCTAGCTGAAAGCATATCTGATGTTCCAAACAACGGTAAGTCTCTGACCCACCATTGCCCAGACTGCAACAGTATTTTCAAAGCAGCTTAAAATATTGGCAAGAGCTCCCCTTACTGGTCTACCTTCAAATTGTCAGCTCTTCAGTGCTGAAAATCTTTCCGTATGAAACAAAGATGGGTAAAATATTACTTATATTCCATATTTAGGGGAAAAAAACCCCTTGGTCCACATAAAATTTGTATCAGCGATCCTATTATTTACATTTCTAATTAGCTGCTAAGTCATAAATCCAAAGATAATTACTTAGTTTAGGAAAAAATTGTTCTTCCATCACTGTGAACTTCAATTTATTTTGAACCCTTGATTTTGTACAGCACATATAGGGTTTGCCACAGTCTAAATTACAAAACAAACACCCAATTCGAACATACTGAGTAATGCACTCATTTCACAGTAACCACCACCAGCTAAAATGGGATCATTTGTGGGATAAGCAAGGAATCAGTGTGGAAATTTATACGGAATTTGGAACGTCAGAAAAATCTTATTATGAAAACTTACTGTTTTCTTCAATGGCCTACTATTTGATTTTTAAGACCAAAACTGTGTTGGTTTATATGATTAAAGAGTGGTTTAGATATATATGTGTGTGTGTGTATGTATACACATTTATATGATTTTTAGTGCACTACTTTTGTAAGCTTAGCCTGAGCTGACTGAACTTTTATGGTGAAGATGCCAACTAAGAAAGGTTAAATTTAACTAATTTTAATGATACCATGAAATACCACAATCTTCAATTCACGGTAAACAATCTTGTTTACTTCAGCTCACAGTAAACAATCCTATTAATGCATAAAATACATGTTCTCTGGATTGTTCTCACACACATGAGATGGCCCTGCAGAGTTGAGTCAGAAAAAAATGTAAAATCTGTTGTTATGGCACATTAGGGAAAAAAAAAAAAAAAAAAAAAAAAAAAAAAAAAAAAAAAAAAAAAAGAGGGAATCAGAGGATATGCTTTTGAATGCACCCTACAAACCTGTAAAGACTGTAAACTAGGATTTCTTAATGTACAACAGCACTTGGAGGAGGTTTAGTACAGAGCATCAGCAGCCATCTAGCTCTCACCACTACATCACAAAAACAAAACAAAAAAAACCCCCACAAACCCAAGTCCCCCAATTATCATTCTAAGTACATTAAACAAATAAACCCACTACCATTCAAATGGATTCAGATACCTACTTTTTTAGTGAAACACAGGCAGTTTAAATAGAGAGTCCAATTCACTCAGTCTGGGTCTCTCAGGTAAAATGGTAGAATTCCCTAAAGCATTGTCTATTTTCTTTCAACATCAATCTCTATTTTCTTTCTTGAGGACACATCCATTCTCTCTAGTGATTATTGGTTATTGCCTCCTTTACTGCACTGGACAATTATTCATCCTGGGCTAGTTGTTGTGCCAGAGACAAGGAAGGGGACTCAGGACTGGTCCCAAGTGAACCAAGTCATTACAACTCCTATCTGTACTGACCAACCAGGGTCATATTCATTGTGTTGCCAACCTCCATGCTAAAATAACCCCCTCTCCAGAATTAGCTTATCTCACAATTTATAAAACTATCTAAATATGTGACTTGTTTTTATACAGCCTTCTTTGAAGGCCATTAATAAACATTTTTTTAAAAATATCTGAGGCTTGGAACCAAAAAAACAAAATACCGAATAGTATAACCTTCAATAAAAATGAGATGTTATTGCTTTATTTTACTAGGAAGCTCCATTTTCAGTTTCCATCCCTCTCTTCCCACGTAACATTTTGTTTGAGTTATTCAAATTCTCTTACCTTGCTTTAGAGATGTCTCATCCTTCTATCAAATACAACTCTTTAGCTTCTGCACGTTAACAAATTGATAATTTATGAGCATGTTCAAGGTACAATAACTACACTAGAACAACTGTTTACATCACAAAATGCTAACAAGTGAACTTGCAATCTTATTTAGCTCTAAGTATAATTAAGTAGCAAGTAATAAATGAAGTTCAACTAAGTGTCTTTTACATAATTGTACTACCATGCTCCTCTTCCGGAACACAAAATACTTTCAACTCAAACTGAAAGCAAAAAGCGAGCAGTGAAAGCCTGTCAAGATAAAATTAGGTGCTTTTACAAGCAGCAACAAGTCTGTCATTCAAGTTCTATTTTTGCTGCTCAAGCAGGACCTTAGAACATTATAGCTCTTTGCTAGATACTAGGAAAAAAGTGAACTTACTGTTATGGATACAAACATTAAACTAACAATATTCCAAATACAGTGAGAGCTGATCTTCTCAGCCTATCAACTCTATTATCAAAGCATGGATATATTTAAACGTATCTCCTAAAGCTTTTATTCTCAAATGTTTCCACCTTGAAAAAATATATCTTTAACACAGGGTTTCATTCCAAGCTGTACTCATCAATAGTATTTCACACCTGAATGAATACCAGCACAAACATTTAAAATCTGTATATGTAAATGCTAATTGTCTCAAAATATATGGATATTTTTAACACTAGTATCTACTTTTCTCCCATCTGGGCAAATATTTTTCTTGTTGTTGTTGAAGCTTATAAGTTCCAGGACTACATGCATTTAAAAACAATCAAAACCTTTCAGAGGTCCAAATTATTTAAATCCCAGAAACCCTTGCTCGGGTTGTTTGCTTTTAAATTCATACACATACTCAAGTTCTAGAAGTTTTCTCATTGGATTTCCTTTACCATAGTGCCTGATTCTAGATCCCTTTTGTTCCCCAGGAACGATAGTGAACTTGGTTCCTTAGACTACATATGATATCAACTTGCATCTTTATATCTTTTGTTTATTCTTCCAGCACAGAATTGGTTGCACCTTGTTAGGGTACAGGAAGGATCAAAAGAATTGACTGAAGTTTAGAGGTTTAGAAGTTTAGAAGGTTTAGTAGTTAAAAGTCCATGAACTTGTTTGCTCAAAAACACCAAACTGTGAGCAGAGAGTACAAGAGCGCATACCTCACTGTTTAGTTTATACAGTTTGGAACTTTTATCCCTCTCTATTACATTGCCCGTTTATCAATTGTAAATGTAAGCTAAAATACGGGGAATGCAGCACCAAAGCTGCACAATTAATCAGGAGAAAAAGACAAGAACTGCGAGAAGTTTATTATAGACTGAAAAGGAAAGTCACAGTAGAAATAGAGCACTAGACAAGGTGAATACAGAGAAGCCTAACGTGTAATTCCAAACATGACTTTTCAAACACTGTCATTTGAAGTGAGAGTGATGCATGATTTACCTTTCAGCAGAATCTGGACGGAAAACAAACTAGGATTCCAAAGAAAGGAAACAGACACTTCTAAATAAATTGTATTAAGTTATGCCATGTTAAAACTACACATTATTTCTCCAGTAAATGAGCACCCAATAATCTTCTACAAAATAACAGTTATGAGGTTAATGTTTTATCAGTCTCTTGAGATCAATCTCAAGAAAGAGGTAAAGAACCATAAACTTGATTTATTTGTAAATAAAATTTAAACTTCTTACTTCAGGTACAGATATGTAGCTGGTTCTTAATCTACATGACCAGGGAAGCACCCACTTGTGAAAGAAAGAGATTAAATAATTTGGACCAAAACTCATTGTTCTATACTGTCAGAGAAAAGGAAAGGTACCAAAAATGACAGGAAATTAAATGTTATAGGGCTATTTGCTTATTCTGAGCAAATGATTAGACGTGAGCCTGAATAGACACGATTATACAGAACTTTCTTTGGACAGCTTTTTGATTAAAAACATGTAGTGAAACTTTCTCCTGAAGATTCCATATGCCTGAGGGGAAAAAAAAAGCAAACCAAAAAACCAATTGGAACAACAAAAAAAGGACAAACCACCAATTAATCTGCTATCTAGTGGACAAGAGAAACAAGCAGCAGTGGGAAAGTCAGTAAGGAAAACTGTTCCTTATCAAAGTCCTTCTCTTTACACTTGTTCTTTTTCTCAAACACAAAATGGTGGCACCTATCTGATGTACATGAGTAGGTCTGAAAACCAAGCCAGCCTCTGAGCTAAAGTTAAAAATGCAATGTAAAAAAACCCCAAACAACAAAACCATGACACTACAAAGTTTTTTTTTTCTTTGCAGTAAAAGACAATACAGAAGAAAGAACTAAGCTGAAGAAAACAAAACAA
This sequence comes from Sterrhoptilus dennistouni, assembly GCA_013397095.1. NCBI lineage: Eukaryota > Metazoa > Chordata > Aves > Passeriformes > Zosteropidae > Sterrhoptilus > Sterrhoptilus dennistouni. The sequence continues at coordinate 562,221 of VWZU01007037.1, read as the reverse complement.
AACACTAAAACAAACAAACAAACAAAAAAACAAAAAAAACACCATAACCAAAAATCCAAGCCCAGCTTTCTTGTTTCTTAGGTAGAGCATGGGAGTCTGATCACACAACTTATTGTGACTATCACCTTCAGTGAAAAAATACAAGTAATTATACCTATAGGATTGGTCTCCCATTTCTGTTACCCTTTTAATTTCTGATGATCTAGGGCAATGGATTTTGTTGTCCCAATCCCCCCATATCCCTCCTTCCCCTCCAAACTCTCACCGCCACTCCCCAAACTCAGAACAATTCAGAAAGCACAGCCTTGGTAAAAGCAGGCAAGTAGTACGGGGCATTTGTAACATGTTTTAACACAAAATCCCAAACAACACCAACTCTCATCCTGCGGTATAAAACATATCAAGTTAGAGCAGTATCTGACCATGCCTTCAACCAAGAGAGATGTTCCATCAAACACAGATCATACTTCAAAAGACATTCTTTACTTTCTGTCACACTATAATCAGGTTCAACCAAACAGGAACACAACACATCAGAGGACCTCATACAGCATTCCAATACAGAAACACTACCCTACTTTTTGGGTCATATCACCTTGCAAGATAAAAACCTAAAGGAAAACCAGAGAGCATGCATGAAAAATTCTCAAGGGAACTCCTCAAGTGTATAATTTTAAGTATTTTAATAAAGATGACACATACTTTCAAAATTATAAACAAAATCCAATTCCAGACTATTTTGCCTATGAAAATGATGCATTTTCTACAGTAGCCACTTCTATGTAGAATTTACATACCACAGTGTTATCTATTAAAACAGTAACAACCCAAACTATTGAAATTCACTGTTCCAAAACTTGCAGCAATCTCATTTCTCTGCTTTTTCTCACTTCTGAGTAATAGGGAATGAGTTCTGGTCCATTAACTCTCCCACTCTCTCCTGGAGGAAGTTGACCAACTCAGCTAACACAAAGACATGAGTTTCATCCAGGTCTTGTATGATGAACTTCTTTCCCAAAGCATTTGACTCATCCAAGTAGAGCAGAAACTGCTTCATTGCTGGGTCACTGTAAAGACAAACGCATGTCAGATCCCATCTCACAGTTACAAACAGAAGAAACGCCTTTTGAAGACATTCCCAAAGATTTTAGGAAAACCAAAATTAATTTCAAGAGTCACTCATAACTTAAATACAGTTTGTGAAGCTTTAGTAAAAGTCATTTCCCTTCAAGTAGTTTTGGTTACTACAGAGACAAAAATAAAATGGCAATAAAGTCTAATGGGTTGAACCAGCTGCTTGATTAGCAGAGAAGTTTTTGTTTGCTGCTGCTGCTAAAGCAGCTTCAAAAAAACCCAAACCAAAACTAGACTCAAAAGTCCAATCCTTAATAAGGCAAGACTGAACTTACATTTCTAATTTCTGCAATAGTCTCATAAAAATATGTTCCCTTAAAGCATAAGGGTAACCAAAAGACAGGAGAACACAGATCTCATTCAAAGTAGTAGAGCACAGACAAAGAGTGCTCGTATAAAAACTGTGCATTTCTCACACTCCAGCTGAACAGTCATGATGTCACCTTCTAAATTAAATTTAAATGTTTAGAAGAAAACATTTTGGAAGTATGGAACTGCTTTTATGCAGTTTATAGATTGCAAACATATTAACAGATTAAGCATATAGCAAAAATCTCACACATCATATAATGCTATACAATGACCCCACAAATCTTGAGTGACGCTTCTTTTTATTTTGCAGGTGGCCAGGGGCCTGACTGTCAGTCCAGAGATGAGATTATATGAAAATAAGTACATTACACCTATACCAAAAGCTGCCATTCACAAACTCCAAGCACATTTCTTTTGAATATGATCTAGAAATAGAACCCCATGTTAGCCTTGCCCAAAATTCAGTCTAGAGCTGATTTTAAAAAAAGCAAACAGGAAAGGAGAAATGGAAGATTACCTCATCTCCCTCAAGAATCAGCAGAAAAACATTTTTTTCACAAACAACAACAGTGAGAAACTCTGTTTGCAAGCAATGTAAAGAACAAAAGGGAGCATCTAATATTTTCAAGGAAAAATTGCCAGGGTAACTGGATTATTTATACTAGGGTAAGTAGTACCTGACAAGCAGATAGATAACTTACATATACAGCTAAAATTTTTGTGTACCTTTCAAAAAATGCGACAGTGTTAGGGGACCATCAGACATGACAGAGTTTAGCTTTGGTGCATAATTTCTCATGGTTAATGTTTATTTTAAGTATTTTATATCCTTTTCTCTACTTTGCAAAATTAAAATAATCTGTGGACTAGTATATATTTTGAAAAAAACTGGATTTTTATAACAATGTGATTGGTAACATTTTGCCATCATATTTTTTATCCCACGTTCATATGCAGTTTTCTTTTGTTTAAGCAGGTTAGTCATGAGTGGAAAACAGTCTCTTGAATAGAAAGACGGGAGTTTGGAATTAGGATTATCTACAATTGCCTTCTCTTTCTTCCCCCAAAGGCCGCACTTTTCTCTGCTTGCTCATCACCACCCTTCCCCACAACGATTCCTTTTGTCCAGTCTCTTCAGTTACTTACTGAAGGAGATTCTTTAAACAGGAGATTAGCTCCAGGTTTAAAGAAGCACAGTCTTTGACACAAGGAGAGGCAGTAAACGCTGTTACTCACCACTCAACCAGAACACCTTTCAGGACATTCACCATCTTCCCGCTTCCCCTAGGAAGGCTGCAGAGTCGGCAAGAGCAAGCCCTGCTGTGGAGCGCGCTGGCGACCACAGGAAATCTGAAAGCGCAACACCCCCAGCAGACAAAACCAAACAAACAACGCCTCGGTTAAACCCTAAGACTCTTTACGACAACCCCACTCCCCGACGGAGTTGCTGCTCCGTCCTGCCCCTCACCTCCGCCTTGGCCAGAGGGGCTCCCAGGGCACCCGAACCCTCCCGCCCGTCAACCTCGCCTTGGGCAGAGGCGTTCCCAGCGCCCCCGGTCTCGACCCTCACTCCGGAGCAGCCAGAGGCTTTCCCGCTGGACCTGATCCCTCACTCCCGTCCCTCTCCCCCGCCGCTTCCCGGCCGGCGGAAGTTCCTTGCCCGCGCACGCGCAGGCCGGCCCC
>VWZU01007037.1:467240-559015 GCA_013397095.1 Sterrhoptilus dennistouni | reverse complement strand
AAAGAGGCACGGAGCCAACCCCCGTCTGTCTCCTTGCTTGTTTACGTGTTGCACTGCTTAAAGTTGGCTTTGCGGTGGTGGTTTTGTTGGTTATTTCCCTCATACGCCCCAGTCGCGCAGTCGCGGGGCGGGTGGGGACGGGGCTCGGAGCTGTCTGGAGCAGCTGTGAAATAGGATGGGAAATGCGTCCTTTTGCATTGTATTTGTGTGTCCCTGAGCACGGGAAGCTGAGGTGAGCCGGCAGTGAGGCTGGCAGCCCCAGGGCAGCGGCCGAAGCGGGCCGCGGGTCCGGGGAGGCGATACTGCCGCCCTCCCCCGCTCGGGGACACCTCACCGGGGTCCCCAACAGCAGAAGGACATGGAGCTGCTGGAACAAGTCTAGAGAAGGGCCACGAAGTTGATAGGAGGACTGGACCGCTTCCCCTATGATAAGAGACTGAGGAAGTTGAAGCAGTTCAGGCTGAGTTCTCTCAGAGAAGGTGGAGACCCCAAGGCACCTTCCAGTGCCTGAAGGGTCCTGCAGGGAAGCCAGAGAGGGACACTCAATCGGGAACTGTAGTATAGGACAGGGAGTAATGGGTACAAACGAAAACGGGACACATTTAGATTAGATATTTTGAAAGAAATTGTTGACTGTGCAGGTGGTGAGACATTGGAACAGATTTCTTGGGAAAGCTGTGGATGCCCCAGCCTTGGAAGTGTTCAAGGCCAGGCTGGATAAGGCCGTGAGCAACATGGTCTGGTGGGAGGTTCTCCTCCCATGGCAGGGGTGTTGGGATTAGGTGATCTTTAAGGTCCACTCCAGACCCTTAACGTTTGATGATTTGATGCTTCCCTTTGGACCTGAACAGAAGCTCCTGGCGACAGAGAAGTGGTGCTCGCTTTGCTCTCCTGTATTTGCAGGTGCATGTTTTAAATTTTACTAATTGTGGTACCTGCTGTCACAGAGCCATATGTTTATTTCAGACTGTGGTTAGAGAGAAGAGTAAATGTGAGTACCGTGAATAAAGGAAGTAAAGGAGCTGTCATGAGACAAAGAGTTTGGAGGCGGGAGAGGTGTCTCTAGAGTACTGATTGTCAGTCTTAAAGGTGTTTCACAGTGTGGTGTACTGTGTTGAAATGAATGGATAAACAGTGTTGAAGTGACAAGTTAAAAAGCAGTCTGCAGTGGTTGTGATGGTGCTGGGATAATGCTGATTATTTTCAAAAATCTTCCAAACGCAAGCAAGGGGAAGGGAAAAATCAAAACTTTTGGGGAAATGAGAAAAGAGAGAAGACATGTTAAAGGAAGGACACATAAAAGTCCAGTTGTTTAGAGATGTTGGGCACTGACAATAAAAGTGTTGGTCTGCAGAGATTACCTTAAATTCAAGGAGAGTATCAGGCTTCCATATTTCAACATCAGATTTACACGTGTGACATTTTATCATTTTGAGTTAATTGTGATTGTGGTAACAGAGATCTAACTTGACGAGAATTTGATGAGTATGTGAGAGATACTGGTGTGTTTTTACATCCCTTTAAATGCATCAACTCAATATTTCAATTAGTATTAATGCAGACACTAAAATTTCACTTAGAAAATATGAGTTTCATGTTATTCTGCAGTGTATGCAAAAAGCATTAGTTTATATGTAGTAGTTCTTTAAGCCTTGTTAGTCAAAATGAAAGGCTTACTTGCCAGCACAATGAACTTTTAAAAGCGGTTCGTTACTGAGTTGTATTAAAGCCCATGTCATACTGAGTAATGTCTTGATGGAGATAGGACCATATCTGGCATTTAGGGAAGCGTGACTAAGAAGTAGGAAAGGAAACTTAGAGAAATTAATTGGAGATACTTAGTCACTAAAGTCAACAGTAACATAATTAATAAAAAGCTGCTTTAAACTTTTCTTATAATTGAAATTCAGCCCGTTAATTTGAGAATTTTATAGAGTTATTTAATTGGAGTGCTTGAAATGACACAAGCATGGTTTATTGTGGCCTTTGCCATCATGATCTTTGCTGTAAAAAGAGAGGAGAGAAAGGCTACAGGATTTCTGCTGAAATTCTCAAATCAATCATTACTTTTTTTTCTTTCCCACCTCAAAATGCAGAATGTCAGTGGCTGCTTACTGTGTATTTTGCTACAGAAAAATAGGAACCTCTGGTCCAGCCACAAAACAACAGCTACCCTGGAATGACATCAGTAAGTACAGTTCATTATGTATTGATCTGGAGTGTTAATAAAAAGGAGTGACATGACACTATGCATAGTTAAATGACACTTAAGTTTTAAGCCCTTGAATATTTAGTGATTAAAAGCTTCTCTTTGTCCCTGCTCTCTGCTTTGCTTTGTCCCTGCTGACCTTGCTTTGCCTAGTGATATGTAATATGACACCAGCAGATTGTCTGGGAACAGATAGGAACACTAGATGTGGGTCTTTCCCTAACTAAATGTGATCTCCTTAAACTATCTTCAATTCCACTTGTATCTGATTTTTTTTTTGTAATCTCTAGAGCCATGAAATAGTTATATTCATCAACTGTGAATAAAGCTTGTTTCAGTTATTTCTTTTTCCTTATTTACGCTAAGCTCTGCTTAGTCTCTGTTTTCTTTGGTGCCTTCGGCATGTAATGACAATTCTTACAATTCTGAAATTTACTTCTGAGCATTAAAGATAGGATATTTCATGTCTGCTCTACAGGAAGCATTGCATTTTTTTCTTTTTCAAACTTCTCTGGCAGTTATTTCTTCAACATGTAGCTGCTGCCTCTTGTCTGCATGCAAAATTCTTATGGCCTCACAAAGATGGAAGCTGGTAGCAGTGGTTGTGGGCCAAATCTCCCAATTCATGCTGAGGAAAAGAAATTATTCATGATAGGTGAGATGTATTCCATTGGGTTTGCTGTTACTGGTAATGATAAGAGTTTCTCTGTATAGAGATCCTTATATCCAGATAATCAGATTAACTTTGTGGATACAAAGTAGCTGAAATCTGGAAGGAATCATTAGGTTTAAAAGGCAAATTGTTGCAAATAGGATGTATTTATTATCTGTTTGCTTTATAAGTTAGATTCAATGGAATTATTCTTAAAAATGTATTTTCTTGTGGAGACTCTGCAGGACTTCTCAAAGAACATACAAAGTCCTGTATGTAATAATATACATTGAAGAAATAGCTGCAACATGTAAAAAAGAGTTAACTCCTTAAAATAATTTAGAGTTCCAAATCACTGCTAGTGTTGCAGGCAGAGAAAGTTTACTGTTGATTCTGGTAGCTGAGCAATGAATGCAGTTGAGAGGTAGCAATATTCAAAGTAGATAGCACTGGCAGGATATGTTTTATTGTTTTGCTTAGGAGAGCAGGAAATCTGAATTGAGTAATGTTTTCTCCAGTTGTAAATTTTGGTTCATAATTTCTTGAAAGCTAGAAAGCAATAAGAAATTTTTTTAAAGGTTGTTCTTAATGGTTGGTATTTTTACTGGATGATAATCAAATGGTAACTGTGTTTATATTGAGGTCATGCACACAACTTTGACATTTGTTTTTAATTTTTTCAAGGAAAAATTGCAAAGGTAACTGGATCACTTATACTAGGGTAAGTTGTAACTGATGAGCATATATGTAACTTATGGATACAGTTAAAATTTTAATATGTGTATCTTTCAAAAAAAATGCGATAATATTAGGGAACATTAGGCATGGTAGGATATAGTCTTGAAGCACAATTTCTGATAGTTATAACTTATTTCAAGTATTTTATAGCCTTTTCTCTACTTTGCTAAATCAAAATAATCTGCTGACTATTATGTATTTTGTAAAATCTGGATGATTTATACCAGTGTGATTACTGGTTTTTTTTTCATTATATTGTTTTAGTTGATATTCATGCGTAATTTTCTTTTCTTTAAAGAGGTTTTGTATTCATTACATATGAAGTCCTGTCCTTAAATAAGTTACTGCAAATCGATACTCAAGCTCTGCATCAAGAGAAACTTAAATCCCATGTATATGTACGTGCAGCTTCTCTGAGCCCAAGTGAATATCAAGGTAAGATGCATAATTGTTTGAGTTCTAAAAACAGAATTCTAAGAGAATAGAATGTTTCTTAAAGTCACCCTTATATAACAAGTAAAGTTACATTTCCTGAAGTCTGTTACCAAGTAATGTCGCCAAATTTATTTTAAGCTTCTGGCTGGTTTGGGGTTTTTTTTAAGAGAGTTCTTTCTATATGTAGTACTTTATATATGAGATAATTCTCTTTATATAATGTCTGTATGTATATGTGTGTGTATTTCTTTTTCCATATATTTACAAAAGGTCATGCGAGGGAACTGTCTTTCAGACTTCCAGTAATATAAAAATACTCTTGCAGGGATTACATACAAAGCCAGAAAAGAAATCCATAAAGCAGTGAGGAAAATTCTACAAACAGAAGCTAAAATCTTCTGGAGACCTTTTGATGGTAAGTGTTGAAAGCAGGACTTTATCTATGGTTATTATTTTTTAACAGTAAGAAGTAGGGCAATTAGGAAGTAACACATTTTTTCTTACAAAGTTAACATGTTCATTAGAAGCTATATGTGATAATATAGTTTCTAATATCTATATTTATCTGGATTACCAGTCAGTTGTCTATTTCTTGTGTAGTAAAACAATTTCTTTTCTTAAAGTAAATGAAAGTGATGGTTAAGAAGAGATTTGAGGGTTGTTTTTTTTCCTTGTTCCAGAAGAGATTTAAAGTTAAGATAGCAAGTTAATATTTGATACCACTTTTCTGTAGAAAAGGTGTTTGTGGGATGAAATACTCTCAAAATCTTATTTTAGAAAAATATGTAAGCTTTAGTCAAAATTGATAATATTAACTGAAAGCAGCACAGTTTTTTGGAATAGTGTGGCAGCTTTTTCAAGTAATTTGAAACAAGAATTTCCATTTGTATCAGAAACTCCTTGTATCAGTACTCCTGAGGCATACCGTGTGTTCTCATTTGACTCTCTGTTAAATGATTATAGCAATGTGCATCTCCACTGTCACTGTGTGAAATTAGTTCTTCAAGGTCAGAGCCTCAAGAGTTGCTGATAATTTGCAACTCCTGCTGGTAATTCTGGTCAGTAAGCATCAGCCAGGGGTTGTGTCAGTTAGATACATGAAATATCAATTGGTGCCACTAAAATGAGTCAAACTCACCATTTTAGTATCAGCATTTTACTGATGTAATTCTGTCATTGTTTATTGTACTAATTTAAGGTTAAAATGTTACACCCTAAATTACTGTGAATGAGTAATAGTCAAATATTTCATAAACTACATCTTGCTCCGCAAATATAAATGTGGCTGGTTAAAATGCTCATTAATAATAACTCAGATTTCATTTGTTTCCTGGTCAAAGAACAATTCAGTACCTTTGATGGAGAAGATCATGAGTGTGCCTTATGGCTTCTCTTAAAGAGAAGTCAGTCAGAAGACAAAGCAATCCGACTGCAGGCAGTACAAGACCTGGCAAGCAACAGTCACTGGCATGGTAATGTATGCTGATGTAGCCTAATTTGTCCCAGAAATTCCACAGAGTCTCAGTTAACTGTTCCAAGTCTGCTGACAATATGAAGAAAAGCAAGTAGCTACAAGAAACCTAAATATGCTCTGAAACTTAGTCTACAATGTGGGGGAATTGTTTACATTTCAAGTAGCTGTTCTTTCCTAATGCCCTGAACACAGCGCAAATGTCTGCAGTGCAGGCCTCTCTCTGTTTCCCCACCAGAGGGTTGTAACCATTGCTGTGGTGTAGGAGAGCAGTTCATGCTCTTCAGTTCCTTGGGTTTTCTGTTGGGATTGCTAATGCAGTCACAAGTTTTTGCAGTGATTTTTTTTATAAGCCTCCATAGGAGTGAGTTTAAGGCCATGGTTAAGTTAATAAAAATTACTTAGGAGCTGATAGGTAGTAATGACAAACTAGAGGTGGAGGGCTTGTATGTGCAAGCATTACCTGTAAACCATTTTTTGTCCTTGTTATTATTTAACAGTAATAAGTTCCCCCTCTTGCTCTAGCAGCAAATATCTTTGAAACCCCACAGAGAGGAAGTGTGTGTATGTGTATTTGTGTTTCCGCCTCTGCCGTACCAGATTACATAAACTAGGTGACATTCTATTCTGAGTTCTCATTTTGGAAATTTGGTCAGTTGAGGATCTTTCACTTTTCCAGTGCAATTCTACACCATGGGGTTCATCTAGTTTCAAATTGCCTCTTTAAAATTCTAAATAATTTCCGCAGGGAATTTACACCAGCAAACTGTGTTTGAAAATGTTTGAAAGCTAGGATGTACCAAAACTGAGCTTTGTCCTTTGTTAGAAGAATACTGTTAGCAGGTGCTTTCAGAGCACAAAATGTTCAGTATCAGGAACTTAGTTGCCTTTTATTATCTCCCTTTCTCTGTAGTGCTCATTGTTGTAGTATTTGGACATTTCACAAACACTAATTATTCTTGCCAACTGCCTCATGAGGAAAACAGGCTTTTTTTTAACCTGATACTTCAAAACCAAATCAAAGAAAGTTTAGGACTGAAAGTGTTCAGCTCCAATGAATTCAGTTTGCAGGTATAAATGATCTCCACCAAAGGAAAAGTGTTGCCAATCTACAGCTGTGAAAAGAATATTTTAAATGGCTTGTCAGTTTTGTGTGTAACAGTAACAGGAATAGAAGCAAATTTTTGTAGAAAAAACTGTCGATCCACTTCAAGGTTATATTTTCTTTTCCTTCAGTTTGCCACTGAATTATCAAAGTGGCCTATAATGAACAGTTAATGCCCAGGTGTATTTCAGCTCAGTATAGTGCTGGTCTAACATCTGCAGTTTTTAACTTTTAGAACTTACAGTTAAAAAATCAAAAGGTTTTTTAAAGTAGACTGCAGAGAGATGGTTCTTTTCAAGTATATTTACAAAGTAGATCACAAACTACTTTTAGAACAAAATGAAGTATTTAAGGTTAGTTTTAACCCTAACATTGACATTCTTGTACAACAGATTATCAGTATGGCACAGTTGCTCAAACCTGTGATCAAAGGACTGCTATTGGTTTGGCTCGATCCAAAGATGTCGACCTTCGCTTTTTCCTGCCTCCACCACCATTGCCAAAAATAAGGACTGTAAGTAAAGGAAAAGTAGTATTAGATGATTCTTAGTTGTTTGCTTCTTTTTTACTGTTTTTATTGTTGGAAGTGATGTTCTTCTGAACTAACTGACTAGTAGTAAAATACCAAAATACAAAATACCCCTGGGGTATATCTGTATCAGGGAGTGGCATGATGGAAAGAAACAAGGTTGGAAACATTGATCAATTACTATTCTTGGACTGTATATCCTTATTTACAAGCAGTGAAGTCTGAGCCAGTTACCAGTCTGACAGACACTGCTTGTTTGTGTTCAGTAGGCAATGTGAAGGAATCATCCTGGATTGCCTTGTTGACACTGACAGAATCCTACACACAGAGTGTGCTCCTGCAGCCTTTGCTTCCTCACTACTACTGTGGTGCTCTGCTGTAGGCCCACCTCTTCACTGCCAGCTTTTGGATGTCAGCAAATCCTTATTGGATAAATTTGGCCTTGCTTGCTTTTTAAGTTAAAAATTAACTTAACACATTTTAAATATGTGTATATGTATTATATTTATGAATGTCTGGTGAGTCATGTCATCAGCTGTGTGCAGTTTTGGGCAACACTGTATAAAAAAGACATCAGACTATTAGAGAGTGTCCAAAGGAAGGCAGCAAAGATGGTGGAGGGCCTTGAGGGGAAGCTGTGTGAGGAGTGGCTGAGATCACTTGGTCTGTTCAGCCTGGAGGAGACTGAGGGGCAACCATTGCAGTTACAACTTCCTCGTGAGGGGAAGCCGAGAGGCAGACACTGATCTCTTCTCTCTGGTGACCAGTGACAGGACCCAAGGGAATGGGCTGAAGCTCTGTCAGGGGAGGTTTAGGTTGGATATCAGGAACAGTTTTTCACCCAGAGGGTGGTTGAGCACTGGAACAGGCTCCCCAGGGAAGTGGTCATGGACCCGAGCTTGACAGAATTCAAGCAGCTTTTGGACAATGCTCTCAGGCACATGGTGTGATTTGTGGAGTGATCTTGTGCAGGACCAGGAGCTGGACTTGTATGATCCTTGTGGGTCACTTGCAACTCCAAATATTTTATGATTCTATGACAATTTCTGTGTAGTTAAGAGTGAACTTTTAAGCTTCCTCTGCCAAGAAGAACTGGTTTTTCTTCTGTTCTTTGGAACCATTAGAAGAAGGTCACCAAAATATGAACTGTAAAGCTTACTTTTTATCATTTATGTGGTGAGTTTGTATTTATCAGTTTCCCAAGCTTCTTTACAGATAAAACTATTAAACTGACATGCAGAGCACTTAAGGCAAGTGTTGATATTTTGCGGTCTCATTAGTATGGCCGATTCTATTATTTAAAATATTTCTCTTATCTGCATTTTGCTTCATGCTGTGAACAAAATAACCTAAAAGCTGTTGGTGCTTGCTTCTCACAGGATTATCCTATAGAAGACGAACTTCGCTTGTTGTTGGTGTCTTTACCTCAGACTGGTCTCGATCCATGTGTCCAGTACTTCACATCTCTGGCATTACGTGAAAGTAGCCAGACTCTTGCTGCACAAAGGGTGAGTTTCTATCTGCAGAACAAAACTGTTTGGATTCTTTGTTCCTGCAGAGCTCAAAGATACAAATCTTTCTCCATATTTTTGATAATTGTAACAGGAAGAGAAATACAGACACTTCGTGATTGTAGAACATGAGCAAAATCTCTTGTAAATACAGTCAGTCTGCTTGAAAGCTTGTTTACATTTCCCAGCTGTACTAGTTGAAAGGTGTAGTTAAAAATTTTGTCTTACAAGCCTTCCCATTAAGTAGCTATTTCAACATTGTCCAAAACATTCCTTTCCCCTATGGTGCTCATAAAATGATTTTTCGCATTTCATCTTACTGTTGTTTGAGTGTTCTTTTACTGATGAGATTATTAAACTTCTCTTAAGTCTCTAGTAAAATGGTAGATTGTTAGCACACCTTAAATAGTAAACTCTGTTACATCACGTGGCAGTGCCTCTCTGAAATAGGTCCCGGTTACCAAACCAGAATTGGCGTAGTCTTATGGTCTGTTTGAACCTGGATCTAGGAATTCTTCAACTGTGTCTGTGCAACCACTTCCTACGTGGCTTTAGAAATGTCATTTAAAGTGCCATTATTGTTTAAAAATAACAATGATGTCACTTTCATCCACTTTCTCTTGTAAGTTTTATTTTTTGTTGTTCTGATTTCCTTAATTGTTATTTTTTTATAAGATGCAATAACAAAAATGAATGTCATTTTAGTAACAATGCTTGTCAGTCTTCGTTTAGAGTTTTCAGAGTGCAAAAGCTTGCTATTTTCTATGACAGAGTTACGTGTGCTATTTTTACACTATCGCTCCTTTACTGTTTTCACAGCCAGGGCTCGTGCTACAAAGGGAGCTTTGGTAAGACATCACACTTGGAAGTATTTTGATTTTTATTGAGGTCATGTTGGTCTTTCTGCTGCGTGATTGAGAGACTGGTCTTCTGAGGCTGTGCCACATACTGAAGACCTTTCTTCCTCCTCTTCTAAGTTTTGCAAGTCTAGAGTTACTCTGATTCTTGCTTTTTTATGCTTAAGCAAATGATCTTAAAAGATGACATTCATTAACAAAATGAAAATACTCCATTTTTCCCCTTTATTTTATGTTTTGAAGTTAATAGACTAAGGAGACTACACACTGAAAATCTAGTTAAAATTTCTAGTTAAAAATAGTAAACACTTTTATGATGTACTGTTGTGTAATTTGTACATTTTGAAAAGTGCATGCATACTGTGCACTCTTTAAAGCAGTTTCTATAGATCATTACATACTTAACATTCTAGACTGGAAATCTTTTTTTTATGTAGCCATTTGAAATGTGTTACTATTTTTATGGTTTTTCATTTCAGGGAGGCTTATGGTGTTTTGGAGGAAATGGACTTCCATATTGTGAGACATTGAGTAAAGTCCCTTCAGAGACAGTGGAACTCTTTTGCTTGCAGGCTTTGGTACAGCATTCTAAGGTAATTTGTTTTATAAACTAACTGAAAAGCTACATTTATAGACATTCCTTTTTAATGCACTCTCATGTATTGGGGAGGAGTTGCCATCTCCTTGTCTCCTACCCCTTCCTCCTTCTGTAAGAATGTTTAAACAACTGACACAGGTGTGAAATGAACACATTCCTGTAACAAAGTAGGGTTTTTTTCCTCATGGGGAAGTGTATGTAAGTTTTGTTATTGTTTCTAATTCACCCTTACAAGTTCCCCTGTACTATACCTGTATGTATCCTTCAAGAAGTAAAAGGGCAGCTCTGAGGCTCTAATGCCAAGTTTTCACAAAGCAAAGTAGTGTCACGGATTCACTCTGATCAGAAACCAGAAGAGAATGCAAACCTTACCCACACACAGAAGTATTCTTTGGACATATTCTGCCCAAAGAATGAATTTGGGCATATTCTGCCCATTGAATGAATTAGCAAGCAGCTAATACAGTGGCCTTCCAGGGACCAGTCTGTTTTTTGCAGACATAGATGAAAAATATGGAAGACATTTTGGAACACTGATGCTTCTTTTTTCTGTTGCTACATTCTTCTGTGTACACTTCATTTTTCAGAAACCTAGAACACTGAGAAACAGTGTTGAGAACACCAAATAGTTACTGATAGTTGGGATGGATAAAGTGCAGTTTCGGGGTATTCTTTTCACGTCTTCCATATACATATGAATTCTGACTTAGTCTAGAATTTGTTATAGTCTAGATTTTCAGTTTAAGCAAGTTCTAACTGTACTCATTCCAAACGCCTGTTGAAAGGCATAGACTTGAGGATATTAGCAGTTCCAAAAAGCTACTGCTCGTATTTGTCTGGACTAAATTACTGCCTTTAGGATCAGTAATGATAGCAGTACTGTTTGGAATGTAAAAAAACTTTTTCATCTTGAAAAGAAGGCATTATAATGATTGTGTTTTGGGTGATGGACAAGCGGCTCTGGCTGAGATAGTGCTTTAGCAAATGCCGACAGTTGACCTGTTCAGACTCGTGAACTTGAGTTGAAATTGGATCATGCCAAGTGGAGACCATTTGATCTCCCTCAGAAATGAAGAAGGGTAGAAAGGTGGTACTCAGAGATTTTCAAGTTGTCAGTTCATAGGAATTATGCATTTTGCATATTGAAATATCTATTTCCTCTTCAAATATAGCATAATAAATTCTAGATTAATAATAATTCCTATGCAGCAAGGGCTATGTTATACCTGCTTTTTAATACTCCCTAATTTATGAACTAACAGCATCTAAAAACCTTTTTGCAGAACATTTATTTATTGTCACTGTATTTACTGTGTAATGCCAGATTTCTTCTCACTGTGATAAAATTGAAGCTAAAGGAGGCCTCCAGCTACTGCAGAGGATATACCAGCTACGTAAAGATTCAGCAAAGATGCAGAGGAACATAATCCGCATTATTGGGAATATGGCTTTGGATGAACATCTTCACTCATCCATAGTACGTGCAGGTAAAAGAAAAGCTGTCTCAGTGATGGATTTCTACTACAAAATTTCAGAGAAATAAATAAATAGAAAATATTAATATGCTGTTCTATAAATCCAAACTTATGTCTGCCTGTTAAATACAGTGTGCATTTTTACACAAAGAAGAAGTAGCAAAGGCACAGGAAAAGACAGTGAGGGTGATTAAAATTTTGCAAAGGCTATTAAATGAAGAACAAATAACTAGACTAAGACATTTAGCATGGAAAAGCAACTGGAAGAAAATATGATGGAGATTTATAAAATTCTCTTCACCAGCATAGAGAAGGCAGAGGGGATGGTCATCTGCTGTATGTTGTAATGCAAGACCAAAGGTTCATTAAATTATAAAGAGTCAGAACAAATAAATAGTATTTTCCATATACTCCGTGACCAAAATGAAACTTGCCACAAACATTATGGTTGTTGAAGATTCACAAAACTTCCAAGAGTGATGAGACAAATTCATGAAAAGAAAAATGCGTAAAGTTCTATGCATGGAAAAAGAGTTGACTGCAGAAAATCCGAGGGTATAGACTAGAATGAGAACTGTATAATTGTCCTTTTATTGCTCTATTCTTATGTTGTTCTGCAGCTTTCATACTGTTCGCTTCTGAAGAAAGGCAGCTGGACTATAAAGGCCTTTGTCCTGAGCTCTGGCACCTTTCTTAAATTCTAATGATTGTTGAAACCATACATGTAGAAGAAGAGATTGAAACAGGAGAGTCAGCAGCTCACTGGGACAGAGCTTTCAGTACAAAAGGAATTTTAGACAGTGAATCAAACTCCAGAGATGAGCAGTCAGATACTGCTAGTCCAGACTTGATAAAGCTTCTCTTTTATTGCTGCATGATGCATAAGAAGAAAGAACCTCTAAGGCTCTTTTTCTTGCAGAAACTGCTGGCACAGGAAGAAGATCAACAGTAATGCACTGTGTAGTAGCTGTCATGGGGTATATGGGGGCAGAACACTTATTTCTGATTCTGAACAGTTATTTTTGACTCTTCATCTTGGCTCTTTTAAGAGATGCAAAACCAGAGACCAAACTAGTTTTAATCAGACTATCTTAGCAGTCTTCCATTGTGTTTGGAGAACTGAAAGTAGACTTCAGATAGTACTCTTCTTAGGTACAGCTTTCACAGTGGTGAACATATATTCTGCTTAAAAACAGAATTTAAATACATTATGCTTAAAAAAATTACAGTCCTCAAATTACAGTTTTGTTTGTTTAAGGCAAAACTCAAATGCTTTTTCCTCAGTCTACAATAAATGATCTTGAATTAGCAGCTTAATGACTATACTAGTAGCAACATAATGTACATGGTTTTGAAACAAGAGTCATGAGGTAAATTGCCAGGTTTTATTTATGGACTTGACTGTTAATGTAACTGTGATTTATAGGCTGCTTTTGCTAGCAACAATAAGATTTATCAGGATTTTAAAGAGATGTGTGCATATGCATAAAGATATTCCTTTACATTTCTGAGTAGTCTATGGCAATTCCCATCCATGTTTAAGAAAATTTTACACCTTAGATATTGTATCATAAAGTGTTTGTAAGTCACAGTATCTTTGACTTAAATTTTTGATGAGGATTTTATCCAATTTCATTGTCTTGTGTTTCTAACATATAAATAGTATACAAATTTTAGAATAGCAAAGATATTTTAATCACATAAAGAGTTTTGCTTGTGCTGGATTTTAAAATAAGAAATTGTTGCACTTTCACAGCAAGCATTAAGTTTTTTTACCTGCTAATGCTCCTGTAGGATGTTTATTATGCCTCTCTTATGCTTTAAGCTTCATTGTCTCCGTCTTCCTGGCATTTTACCTGCAAAAAGAGATCTGAGATCTGTTCTTGCTACAGCTGTACTGACCTGCTGATACACTTCCTTTTTCTTCTAAGAAGGGGTTCTCCTTCAGATCATAAGCTGAACAGTAGTAAAATACTTCCAAATTTTTCAATTTAGGAGATTCCACTTACCTAGCCTTGATTTTCCTGAGGTAAAGAGTAGATTGAAATAATTTATTTTGATGTTACTGTTCTTAAGTTTTAACATCTGTTTTCAGATGTATAGTTTGATGGTTGATGTTTCTGAATTCTTTTGTTCAGATGATGTTTCTATTAGTTAACCTGCCACTTCATTTTCTCAATGTAGGTTGGGTTTCTGTACTTGCTGAAGTAATGAAATCCCCACACATCATTCAGTCTTCTCATGCATCCAGAGCTTTGGCTAATCTAGACAGGGACATGGTGAAAGAAAAATATCCAGATGGTGTTTATGTCTTACATCCACAATATCGTAGCAGGTAAAGTGAAAGCAGTTATTGTATGTGCTGTACTTGGAGTTACTTGTTCTACTGCTCTGTTACAAAACTTTGGAAGAGTTGACATCAGAGTGCTGCTGTACTGATGTTACCTTGCCCCTCCTGTTCTTTGGTGGGTTGAAAGGACTGAATTTAGATTCTCAAGTAGAACAGTAGAAGTGGTTGGAACGGTCCATATGTGTGGATAGAATATTACTGCAATGCATGGAAAATTTGAACACAAAACATGAAATTAATTACTGCTTTGTGTGGGCTGTAACTGTGTAACCTTTGCACTTTGTCTTGGGATACAGTGCCCTGTAATTATTCTACTGGCAACTGCACATGTTGGCCTAAGATGCAGTAAATTTTCATCCTTAGTAATAGTGATTATGTATATGGGACTGAAGCAGTCTCCAGTGTGGGTGTCAGTAGCAGCTATTCCCTGGCTCATTGGTGTTACTCTAGTTACTGTGAGGATCTCATGTGGTTATAAGGCTGGAGCTACCAAGCTGCATGAGCAGTAGCTGGCAGAAAAGGTGTTTTTCATTATAGAAAATTATGATTTGCCAATGTGGATACTTTCCGTACCTCATTTTAGGCCTTTCTTCTGTGTGATTCCCTAGTTTCTGGTTTTATTCGAGTATGCTCTTTGAAATATCATTAAATGTTGTCCATAAGATAAGAAATAACATGTAGGTTTAAAAAAAGCATTTGGGCATCCCTTAGGTTAAAAGTTCCAATTTGCTAAAAGAACATGTACTATATATCCCTTAAAATTTCCTTTTGGTTGATCAGCCAGCCTATCAGAGCAGACATCCTTTTCGTTCATGGTCTTTTGGGAGCAGCATTTAAAACCTGGCGACAGCAAGACATTGACCGGCATTTGGACAAAAAGGCCTCAGAAAGGGAAGAGGACTATAGTCAGTGCTGGCCAAAGGTAAAAAGACAGTAACATTTTTAAATGTGGCTGCTGTTTTCTCATTCATGAGAGCTGTCCAGAGCATCCAGAAGGACACTGTCTGGCAGATGTCTTTTTTGAGTTCAGTTACTTGTGATTTGTTATACAAGGTGCAGTTTTCAAGTTCATGATGATAAATTTTTGTTAATGAGTTGTTTGTTGTTCTTGCAAGGAAAAATCCCTGCAAAGTTTTATGTTCCCAACATCATTCTCATGCTAGTGAAAGAGGAGGCAATGGCTGCTTTCTTTATGCTCTCTCCTTTTTTTTTTTCTCCTTTTTTATTGGAATGTTATTGCTGAGGAAAAGATTTATAGAATAATATTTTAAATTAAGTTCCCTTTCTTACCTATATCTGAGTACCTTACTTTATGCAGATTGTTATTTAAGTATTGTTGGTGAGTAAGTAATTAATGCTCCAAGCAAGCTCACACTAGTATAGCCATTAAAGTATCTCTCTGAAACTTGGACTGATCAGTCCTGTTGGTAATCTTAGTAACTCTTGTTTCACCCAGGAGAGGGAGCCAGGAATGCACAAGTCAGAGACAAATCTTCATTCTTTGCCTGCTCTGTGGCTCAGGAACAATCTAGAGTTCACCAGCATGTAATAAAAGAATGATAATCCAGGTGTAAAATGTATTTTTTGGGATTAACCAAAGAGCAAAAGTCTTGCTTGGTATTGTCACCATAGTAACACCTTTTCTCCATTGCTTTCAGGAGTTTAAGTACCTCAATTATAAGCTCCTTTGGTTTTTGCTTTTCTTTAATTTAGACATGGCTTGCTGCAGACTGTCCCTCCCTTAGAATCATATCTGTGGAGTATGACACCCATTTGAGTGACTGGAAAGCAAAATGTCCTGTTGAGGCTCACAGGTAACAAAAGCAGCATCTGCAGTTTGGCAGCGGGGGGCAGGACAAAGACCTGTAAATCTGACCCCAGGGATCACCTAGTGTGAAGGAGTCAATTTAACTTTTCCTGTTGCTTTGAAAAATCAAATTAGGAAAAGTATTAAGTATAGTCATAGTATGCTTAAGTTTTTAGCCTCATGGCTAGCTATGTGTGGCAATTTCATGAATTCTTATAGTCTGTTCTGCTTCATGTTAAGGGAGACACTAAATTATGATACTAGTTAGTTAATGAAAATACAACACCAACTTTATATCTTAAGGGGAGTATTTTTTTAAAGTGACACAATAATGCTTCATAAGCACAGCAAAAAAAAAAATCACTGTACTGTGGCTTTCTGCTTCTGGTAAAATGAAGCATATATTTTCATAGAATCATTTAGGTTGGAAAAGACCCTTCAGATGATCCAGTACAGCTGTTAACCCATCCCTGCCAGGGCCACCACAAAGCGATGTTCCTAGGTGCCACATCCACATGCCTTTTAAAAGCTTCGAAGAATGGGGACTCAGCCACTTCTTGGGAAGCCTGTTTCAGAGCTTCCCAACCCTTTTGCTGAAGAAATTTCTCCTAATATCAAACCTAAACCTTCCTTGGCGCAACATAAGACTCTTATCTCTCATCCTGTCACTGGTTCCCTGGGAGAAGAGGCCAAGCCCCACCCAGCTACACCCTCATTTCAGGTGACTGTAGAGTGCTAAGGTCTTCCCTGGGCCTTCTCTTCTCCAGGCTTAATAATCCCAGCTCCCTCAGCCACTTCTCATAGGACTTATGCTCCAGACCTTTCACTGGCTCCATCACCCTTCTCTGGACCTGATGTAGAGCCTCAATGTCTTTGTGTTAATGTGGGGCCCAAAACTGAACAAAGGACTCCAGGTGCTGCCTCACCAATCTCTTCCCTAGTCCTCCTGGCTACACTATTTCTCATACAAACATATTTTATTTAAAAAATCTTAGTTTGATGATAAAATACAGTAACTGTATCTGATTCAATCAGAATGAAATTGCCCTTGCCAGAGGAATGGTGTTTTTACTGACCTTTAATGGGGTAGGTCAGAGGAAGATGCTACCACCAAACATGTTGAAAAATAAAAACACTTGGAGCCTGTAAAGGTTTTTTTGTCTTGAATAGACTTTGGTAATTAAGTTCAGTGATCTTTAAATCAGAATCCTTCAAACATTTATGCAGATATTTAAGTGTGTTACTAGTATTGTAAAGTCCACTTGTGTACTGCAGCAGAGGTGTGTGCATGGCTGCTTACAGGTTAGGAATCTGACAATTAATAATGGGTTTTGTGCAGGGAAGAAAAAACTTCAACATGTGTATAATAGATTGGGATCTTGATACTTGTTCATCCCCTCCTCTCTCTGGCCATACAAAAGATCAATGCAATTATTAAATCATTAAATCAATGCATTAAAGAAAGCACGTAAGCAGAGAGAAAATGGGGAACAGATGACTGTTAATGTGCCTATTTGAAATTAGGCAGAAAAATGACAGTAAGAAGCATGTAGGTGGTTACCTGTGCAGGTCCAAAGAAGACTGGAATTGGTTTTAAGTTGCACCAGGAGAGGTTTAGATTGGGTATTAGGAAGAAATTCTTCACTAAAAGCATTGTCAAGGCCTGGAAGAGGGTGCCCAGGGAAGTGGTTGAGTCTGGATCCCTGGAGATAACACAAAGACAGGCAGATAAGGCTCTTAGGGATGTGGGTTTATGGTGGACTTGGCTGTCTACCTTGGGCAAACAGTTGGACTCAATGATCTTACAGGTCTTTTTAACATAAATAATTATGTGATGCTAAGAAAACTCTTCTTGTGTCTGTCTGGAGTAAGTATGGTAAAAGAAAAAACCATATATTTCCTTTTTTTTCCTACGATAATGTCTTTTTCATTACAAAATGGAAAATTACATCGCCTGCTATTTATGGTCACCCAACCATAATATTTGATAATTTTATAATTTTATATGGTTAATAATAAATGAAAGATATTGAAGATATTTTTAACTAGCAGGAACAGTGAGGTTGCAGTAGAAAAACAACCTTAGGTTTGCTCTTAAATGTACAGTCTCATTCAAAAGTGAATTTCTATGTCTCTCTTCTAGCCTAGAGCATACTGTTCAACTGAGAAGACACATTTGATTATTCTTTTCATATGTGTTATAAAGCAATTTCTAGTGAGAATGCTGAGACCAATAGAGATGAAGTGAATTATTTTGCACAGTGGTTGCCCCCATATCCTGATGTTTTCATTACCCAAGGGCCTTTTGTGTTTGATTCTTGTTACACTGCAAGGAGCAATGTAAAGTGCAGATGTTGCACTTTCAAGCTTGGATTGGGCATTGGCATTGGTTTTGTTTTGGTTCTACTGCAGATTCATTTTCAAGCTTTAATGTGTAGCTTATCCTTTCCAGAGCTCAGTCTTCTCATTTATAAAATGGAGATCATTGTGCTTTCATACTATTCCAGTAAAAAGCATGTGGTGATTATTGTCTGGCAAGTGTAACTGACATGAGTTGTGATTTTTTTAGTGTACTGGTTGATCATGCACTTAGTTTTTAAATTTCTGTACGTTGCTCCACATTTTGAGCATTATTTAGCAAAGTATATGAAATTTGTTCATGTTGCAGGGTGTAAAGTTCATTATGTGTTGATGCTGCTTTCACAGAATAAAAACTGTGTTGCTGCAATGTGTAAATGAAACTATTTAAAACTTCATAAAACAACTTGTCAAGAAAACAGAAATGTTTGCTGAGTGAAATTAAAATAAAACTTTCAAGCAAGAGTGAGAAACTGAATTTAGCTCAATTCCCATTGTCCTTGTGAAGCCATCCTTACAAAAGTTCTTGGCCTTTTTCAATGTAGAAACAATAATTAAATAATTAGTGTTTGTTTACCTAATTCACTTTCATAAATGTGCAGCACTAAAATTCATTGTGTTTAACATTGCCTTTTAACCTGTCATGCTCCATTATGCCTGCATTTGCATTTTCCTTTGCAGGAAGTCTATTGCTTTCAGGAGCAGTGAGCTGCTTGACAAGCTCAAAGCTGCTGGGATTGGAGACAGACCTCTGGTGTGGGTATCCCATAGCATGGGTGGTAAGCATGTTGCCTGTTTGATATAAAGCATTTATTTGCATTAGAGATTTCAGAATAAGCCAATTAACCAAATTCAGGTAGAAATTCAATTATTCACTATAGTTTATTTTAAAAATTGGCAAAGACCTAAAAATGAAAAACAGATTTCTACTTTCTTAATGTGTTGTATTTAATAGCGTATACATTTTGAAAGTATTTTTATTGTTGTTTGTTCTTACTGTGTTGATTTAAAAACTCAATGAGTTGAAATTCATGTAAATGGAAATCCAGAGGCAAAATTTTCTCCATGATCAGGCATATAGTAAATGTCATTAGCAACACATAAAGCAAATCAAAATTGGATTTGCATCATTCATTGACATTTTATATTGATGCCTCTTCAGGCGTGGTCTGGGTTTTTTTCAAGTTAATCTTACATATTTGACAATCTAAAGACTAATCAACCAAGGCAAGAATATGGTTAGTTGTTTCATGGTTAATATAGCAGGATCATTATTTCCCAGTGATTTAAATCCCTACATTAATTCAGCTTCTGTTGCCAGGACTTCTAGTCAAAAGGATGCTGGTGGATGCTTCCAAGAATCCAGAAATGGATAAAATTGTAAACAACACCAGAGGAATCATATTTTATAGCGTCCCTCACCATGGTTCCCAGCTGGCTGAATATTCTATAAATGCCAGATATCTCCTCTTCCCGTCTGTGGAGGTGAAAGAGCTCAGCAAGGGTATGTTCACTTTGCTACCATCTAGCAACAGGAACTCTGCTAATCTGCTCTTGGTGCTTTGGGTTTTTTCATTCTGCTGTCAGAAGAAGCAGGGTGAAAACAACAAACCTCCTTTTTACATTTTGGGTTGTGTGTTGAATTATTGCAAGTAATTCTGAGTAGCTGATTCATTTGATTGCAGAGGTGAGGGGAAAGGGGGGAGTCAGAACAAATTGTTGCATATGCTAGTTGGAAAAAAGGGATTACAAACAAAATGCTACTACTTTTACTGTCATAGTAATAAAAACATCACTATCAATGTAGTCCTGCCAGAAAAATGCTATAATCTTATAACACTGCAAAAATTCTGTTGCTCTTTCTCAGATTCTCCTGCCCTTAAAGAGCTGAATGATGACTTCTTGTCTTTTGCCAAAGACAAGAAATTTTCAGTGCTGAGTTTTGCAGAAACCCTACCAACACACATAGGGAGCATGTTAAAACTGCATGTTGTACCTGTGGAGTCTGCAGGTAAGTGAGAAATAGCCATTTAATTGGTTTAATTTGGTAAATATTGATGTAAACATCAATAATGAGAAAAGGTTATAAATACTATGGTAAAAAAACTAGAAGAATAAGTCTGTTACGTGGTGGGAGTTTTCTTCAAACTTTTGACTGAACCTCTCTGCTGAGATCAGAAGCAGCAACATTTAGGTCTTAGAATAGCAGTTGTTTGTTTTGATTTTTCTAAATGAGAGTAACATTTGTTTAAAAAAGCAGTGTAGACTCTGGTCTAACATTGGAGTCCTTTCCTTTGGAATTATGACTAGTTGTGGTTTATCTTTGAATAGGTAGGCTGCATAGTGTTTCAGATGCTTCTGCAAATTCCAGCTATTTTCTCCTTTAAAATGCTAAGAAAGAAAATTAGTAAACTGCTAATGGAAGGAAAAAGTCACATAGCTGTTTTTCAGTGTTAAGAATCCTTTACCTTCCACATCTTGTGAACTCCAGCAATAGAGTTGGCCTCTGAAGAGTTCCCTCCATCTTTTTGCAAGAGAAGGGGAAACCAGACTTTTTTTCCCCATACCTTTTTTTATGTTTGTTCATCTTAGGAAACAGTTTTAATCTTATATTTTCAGGCTTTCTTTTGCACTGCCCAAGGCATCTGTAAAGCCAGAAATCTTTGTTAGGTTTTAGACCAGGCTTTCCACCACTTAAATCCATCAGCTGATTGAGTGCAAGGTCAGATACTGAAAATGGTAGACTATACATTCTTGTTTTTCTGAGTCACTATTCAGCAGTATTTCACAGTATGTCCTCTTGAGCAGCAATATTTTGCAAAAATGTTGCTGATGCAATTTTATTGTCAAGGACTGAAAAGCTGGACCCTTTTTTTTGTTATTATTTAGTTACAAAAGGTTTAAAAGAAGGTTGAATAACAGAGCCCAAATGAGAATTATGCACTTGTAATTTTGTAGCATGTCTCTCCTCTTCTAGGGATGACACCTAGTGCAGCACATGAGTGCTCTTGAAAACTTAAGAGGGAACATGGCAGTTCACTAGCCATGTTCAGTTCTGTTCAAAACACAGGCTGATGAGCAGGAAGCTCCCTGTTTCTTGCATGTCTGCTTTGGCACATGAAAGCAGAGCTTCATCCTGCTCTAGTGTAACTTTACATGGTTAAACACACAGAAGTCAAAGCAAAATGGAGGATTTCTCTAGATGGTGAGTGAATAGACAACAAACTGGAATGTGGCAGTCACAGCATCCTAACTGGAAAGTTGGTAGTGATGGCTGTCAAGAAAGCATAAATCCTGTAGTGTGCCCAAAATCAGTAGCTGAAAATGGAATGTTTGTATTCTACAATTAAACAACGTAAATATTTCATTTACCTGGAAATGTGCATAGTGATTTGCAGCATACTTCAGATTCATTCTAGTCCAAATTTTAATGTCCATGTCAAAGTAGTTGTGTAAGGAATATGAGCAATTAGTGGTGATCAGATTCAAGGTACCATGCATTAAACTACATCCCTGATCATAACAATGCTTGAACCTCAGTCAGGACTTTGCTATCAGTAAATGAAGTTTTGTTTCAGCAAAGTTGTCTGTATGGAGAAATGTACATTTGTGTACTTCAAACAAAGACAGTAGAACTCTGACCTAATGGTGTAGTATGCCAAGTGTGGTTTTTGTGGCAGCACAGAGCTCTGTCAAGCCAGAACTGTGTGTACTGATGCTTTTAGCACATGAAAAAATAATGACGAACAAAGACTTTTTCTGAAGATAGGAGAAGTTGCTTTTGAGAGAGAAATTGCTAATGCAAGATGTTCTTTTCAGTCTAGGTCATCTTATGAACTCCGGTAGTTTTCTCCTTTTTCTTTTTTTTTTCTTTCCCTTTCCCAGATATAGGAATTGGAGACCTTATACCAGTGGATGTTAATCATCTAAATATTTGTAAGCCAAAGAAGAAGGATGCTTTCCTCTATCAACGTACACTGAAGTTCATTCAGGATGTTTTAGCCCAGGAACTGTGAGACTGAGGTTTTGCCATCCTTTCCTGCTTGTGTCCTGTGTTTGGTGTAACACAGAAACTTGCAACATTTTTTTGGGGATCTGCAGAATTACAAAGGTGCTGTGTCAATAGTATCTGCTGCTGAATAATTTCCTGTACATCTTGAACTTTAGACACCTATCTAATTTATTTCTCAAAATATATTCAAAACAAATATAAACCTGGCAAAAAGAAAGTGCGTGCCCAGGGCATCTTCTTTTAGAGAGAAAAAAAAAAAAAACCAAAAAAAAAAAAAACCAAGCTTGCTTTGAAAGCAGGTAAATGTACACCTGGGATAAAGTCTTATAGAGAGGATTAGAAACAATTAAATGAGGTGGTTATTTGCTGTGTCAAAGGGGAGAAACAGCATGTGGCTACTGCAAAGTTCTGGTTTGCTGTCCATGTTAGGGTAGCCTGATTGGAGCCTGAAAAAGTAGTATTCAAGTGAATGAAGGTGGCATTTCGGTCTAGTGGCCCAGTTCTAGGAGGTTTGGTTATTAGCCTTTTCATTTAATAGCTCACCCAGATTCGCCAGCAGACACAGCATCTGTTTTTCTGCATGAGAAAGAGTCAGGTTGGTAGCTTGCCTTCTTAGAAAATTGTTGCTGTTTTAGTCTGTTTGTACTAATGAAAACAAAAGAAAAGAAATATACGTCTTCTTGTATGTTTCCCTCCTAATCTTAGCAATTTGTGAGATTGCTTTCCTTAGGACAGTGTGTATCTGGTCAGACAGGGCAATTCTGGGCTTGTTTACATTGAAGATGTGTTTGATGGGCTCAGCTCTTCTGCTTTGCTCTTGAGACACACCAAGAAGTTGGTACATTCAAATCCCTGGCTCATGTTACTCATATAGAAACTTTTCTATTGCTAATTTAAAGAAGAGCATTGAAAATGCTCAGGTGGAGCAGAACAAATGTAGGCCCTGACAAGAAAGCTAATGCTTATAGTTTGGAGCTGAGGTAGAAAAAAGTAAAGCAGGAGAAAAATCAGGTGATTGTAAGGCCTCACTGGAAATTACCACAAATGTTTTGGTTTCTTGGGGCCCAAATATATCTGTTGGTGTAGATACAGATAAAAACAGCAGTGTCTTAATTAAGTTTATGTTCATGTTTAGGATACCCTAACAGTGCTGATGAGAAATCAGTATTTTTAGACAGATAAAAAAATGGCAGTGCACAGTCATTTTTTTGAAGTCTTAGATAGTTTGCACTGTGGTTAAAAGCAGCCTTATGTTATTGTGGTCTCTTTACTTCCTTTCTCTACACCTGCATCCCTCTCTGAAAGCAAACACGGGCTGTGCAAGGCTGCACTGCCTTTGCTGACCATTTGTTAAATGAGGTCTGTATTGATGAGAGGCTTGAGGTGTCTCCTGTGAGATGGATCCAGTCTTACTGCGCTTCAAATGATGGCTGTGAAAGCTGCCAAGGAGGTGGGATGCACCTTGCAGTTCTGCATGGGCTTGGTGCTGTGGGCACTGCGTCCTGCCAGGTCCTGAGAGCAGCCCAGGAGGACACTGCAGCTCAAAATACACTTCTGGACATTGAGGGGGTTGCAAAGTAAAATTCACAAGAGCAGTACAGAGACTGTACAGGACTACACTGGCAGAAAGAGCATTTCACCCCCTAACTGAGGTATAGATAAGAGCTCTGCATGGCAGTATTTTTTATAGAAAATATAACAGAAATGTCCTAATTTCTAAAGAGCTTTATATATTTTTTACACTGTGGTTTAGACTTCAGAGTGTAAACATATTAGTGCACTTTGTATTCACCGAGTAGATTATGTGGAATTCATGGTGAATAGACAAGACTTCTAATAACTGAATGCTTGTTTCATGTGACGAATCTATTGGTTTTAATAGACTGCTTTGGCTTACACAGATTCAGATCAGTGACATTAAACATTAATCTTAGTAAATGCATCTATGTTTTGTAACTGGAATTCTTAAGGCAATGTTCTGCTTTTTCTAACTGTATTTATATATGTGTAACTTCTAAAACTAATATTTGGTGGTGGGGTTGTTGGGTTTGGGGATGTAGGGTTTATTTTTTTGGAATATAGTAATAAAATGTGATTTTAAAAATGTCTTTGATATGTCACAAAGCATATTAAAGGTTAATGATCTGCCAGCTGAATACTCTGGACCAAATTCATTTTTGTTAAAGACCTGCATTATTTTTTAGTGATTGTCTTGTGCTGGGAGAATGTAACATACCCTTCACTTGGTAAGAGGCACAGTGCTGGAGGGCAGCTAGTCAGGCTTGCTTTGCCAAACTGAACAATTTGTCGGTTGTGCTTTTGGATTTGTCAGCAGTGTCTTCTAAAGCAGGTACAGACATTGGTTTGAGGGCCAGCAGGTCTGTGGCATAGCATTCACATCTGCTTCCCATCAGGAACTGGAGGCTTTTATGCCTCCTGGTGTCACATTAATTGAGAGTAGTGTCTTTCTGAAAATTCTCAGGTCTCAAACTACTCTTTTACTCCCATCCAGTGGCTCAGCTGCAGGTGTGGCAGGCACGTTGTGTGTGAGCTGTTGGAGACGTTTCATCTGCATTGTGGCATCCAAGAGTAAAATAGTGAGAAGGGAAGGGAGGGCTGAAAGGGGTTGGTCAGTCCTCTTGCCCTTGTTGTCCAGCAGCCTGGTGTAACTCTGTTGGTGTTCCTAGCAGCAACAGCCACCAAGGATTCATTGCTGTGATTACAGTGCTGTGAACGGGGCTTTTGCTGTGATTTGTGCTTCCTGTTGCCAGCCAGAGCAGTCGGCTGGAAATGAGAAATTTTCCATCCAGTGAAAATGGTAATTCTGGATGAAAAGGGAAAATCAGAAATGTTGTTTTGCCAGAGGGAAAACTCTAACCAATGTTTTGGTTCTCTTTCTTTTTGTTTGTTTCAGTAGTAACCCCTCTAAAGAAGCTAAATCAGGCAGTTGCTCTACCAAGTAGAACCACGTACCCACCCCAAACACGAATGCAGCAGAGCAACCAGGGTGCCTGTTGCAACTTGAAGCTGCAATACTGCAGGCCCTGGGCAAGTTCACATGGTGTCTTGCCAAAGCCTCTCACATTAAAGAAGCAGACACTTGTAGACTTGTGTCTGGTAAATCATTCATACCTGGCTTCACAGCTGCTATCAGTAATTTTTGCCAAGTGCTGGGTTAATCAGTGGAAAAATGTAATGGGATAACCAGTCCCTATAACCCTTTATATGTCCCTGAAGACTGACAGCTGTCCCTGAGGACACTGATTTCCATTGATTATATCCTGTGAGGATGGGCAGCAGAGCTGAGAATAGAGCTGTGCTGTGGGTTCCCTGGTTGGACATCAGGTAATGAGGCCTCTTTCACATGGTGGGGCCTGGCTTAATCCCAAATGAGAAGAGAAGAATCACTGCCTCCTGCAGTCTGAGTTTTCCATAGTGATTTCCCAAACATGGAGCAAGTCTGGCTCTGCTTTGCTTCCTCTGACCATTGAAACTAGAACCAGGTCACAAGCAGGTCACAAGCTCCTGCTTCTGAGAAAACACTTGGCTGGGACGTTGGGCACCGGTGTGGAAGGTAATTTATTGAGACAGGAGATTCCTCATTCTGTGCTGTAACCTTTTCAGCTGGACTGTCTGTCCCCTTCCCTTGATTTGCTGCGACTGAGCAATATCTGCTGTCACTGATAGCATAAACCAGCGAGCTGCTGGGATTCATCCTTCAGTGGGCAGCTTGCCACAGACACAGACATAAGATAGAATGCTAAAGGCCACATCCGTCTCTTATTCAAGGAGAGTAATAAAGCAGATTTTATTTGACTTATATAAATCCAGTTTAATTGGCTTTCCTGCTAACACTTTCATTAACATGTAAATTAGCTGTCCTAGAGCTGTTAATTATCTTTGCAGAAAATGTTGGATGTGGTCATATACCGTACTCTCTCTTTTTTACTGCTAATGTTTTATACTGAGATATGCCCATAAATATTCACTGTATTTTTTTTTAAGAGGAGGACTAAGAGGCAAAGGCTTTGTGTCATCTTGTAGGGAAACGAGTATCTTCTATTATTCACCAGCCTGCAACCACGTTAAACTGACACTCACACGAGAAGCTCAGCACTGGGCTTTATAGGCTTGGCCTTTGAAGGTTCTGGGGATCTTTTTAAGGTGGAAAATGAGAGAGCAGAAGCGGATGACAGGTGCTCAAAGGCAGCGTCCTCTCTTACAGGATGTCTTGAGTTCAAAATCTGGCAGTGGCAGAGAAACAGGTAGGCATTGTGAGGAAGGAAATGGCTGAATTTCCAGTGTTCGGGAAGCTCAGAACAAGCCAAATAATTTTCCTAGGGCTAGGAAAATTTCTAGGGTTTTTTCCTGGGAAAAAACCTTCTTAACTTTATATAAATACATCTTAAATTTTTTTTGAAAATTAATTTTTTCAGCTTCCCCACCTGCTTCTGCATCCTTTAATGAAGGATCTTGAAGCTACCCTGACAAGTTGGAATCTGGTTATTAACTGCCTGCTTTGCACAAATGGCATCTATAGTGCACAGTTCTACCCCACAGGCAAGGGAAAAAGGGGCAGCTCGTACCTCATCTGTGGAAATAGAAGACTGACATGGCATTTGCTTACAAAGGCACAGAATGGGAACAGGGACACAACTACTGAATTGCTAAACTGCCTTTAGCTTGACATGCCTAAGCCAGTACCTGTGGCATACAGCTGGTCTCAGCCACTCCCCAGATTTCCTCAGGATCTGCACAGACAATGCACAAGCAGCCTGTAGCATTTCTTTGCAGTGAAACAGCATGTGGAAAACTACAGTCCATTTTCAAAGAATGCTTTTGGACATGGGCTTGGGAACAAAAATCAGGGTGAGTTTTGGAAACTTGCAGCAGAGCAATACCAGTATTACTGCTGTTGTTATACTGGTGGGCATTCCCCCTGTGGATGTTTGTTCCAGAATAACTGTGGCAGCCTAACTCTTCAAAGTAAGGATGCTTTATTTCAAACAACAGAAATTGATTAAAATATACATTTCACAGGAAAATGTTTTTCTTAATGTCTTTTTTTTTCCATACATCATTACACGTTCTTACATATGATTTGTACCTGAAATGAAATAAAACATCTTAAGATGGATTAATAAAAAGAAATAAATTAGAATAAGGAAGTTTTCAAATGAACTGTAGGTAATGTTAGGTTGTACGTACTCTATATACTTCCCTCCAGGGGCTGTATCTTTAAACGTGAAATTGAAATGTAGCATGGACAGATGATCTATTTCATTAAATAAAAAAAGACTTATTTTTATTTTGCATCATAATTATGATTTCTTTTGGAACACTAAGGGGGCAGAAATTTACAACTCTAGATCAGTATTTGTTTTCATTAAGCTATTTTTGTTTTGTTCTAAGACGAGCAGTTTGCTGAACCCTTCTGCCCCTGCACTGCTGTCTTCATCATCACTAAATGTAACCCAGTGACTGAAATCTTTCAGATTGGGGTGATTTAAATTTTCTGAAGTGTGGGCTGGAGAAGTAGCTGATGGTGGCTGTTTGGAAAGAGGGAAGGAAGAATGCATGTCCAGAAGATTGGTGTTCTCTGGCAGGGAGCTGGTATCCAGTCGTCGTGCATGCTGGCCTGCTGGTGCAGAGGGGCCCTGGAGCTTTGCCATCAGTTCTGCCGCACTTGGTGCCAAGGGCTGGCTTGTGCTGTTTTCTGGGCCAGCAGAGGCTGTGGGACCCAAGTGAGCGGGGCCATGAGTCTGGGGGCAGGAGCCAGGGTTGTTATTGTTGGAATTGAACAGTGACCCACTGAAAAAGGAGCTGTCACTGCTCTGGAGAACTTGGAGATGAAAAGCTGCAGGAGCTGACTTCTTTCTTCTTGGTGGCACCTTTGGGGCAAAGGGAGCATTCTGAGGAGGCAAGACAATGGCCTCAGCTGTGCTTGCTGACAGGGGCTGCCTTTCACTGCTCCCCCTGCTCTCCTGGGGCTTCCCAGCTTGTGTTCTGGGTTTAGGGACTGGAGTGATCTTGATTGGACTAAGAATAGCTCCACCTTCTAGATGGGGCTCTAACAAGCCAAAAGGAGACTGTGCTGTCTGTTGGTCAAATTGCTCTTCTGGAGACATGGCCTGAGGAGGAAATGGAAGAAGAAATGTGAGAACAAAGAGGGACGTTAAACTCTGAGTCACTACTGGTGCAAGTCTAATTGACAGCATTACTAAGAAAAGCTGACAGTCCTGGAAGAAACAAAAGTAACACAAAGAGGAGGCTTGACAGCACCATTCTCTGCTGGGTGCTGGGCTCGTGCCCTTGTTCCTTCAGAGAGCCAGTGAAGGACCGGGACCTACAGCCTGTTCACTCACAGCTCTTTATGACCACTTCCCTTTTCAGGTTAGGATTTTGCTCTGGGCCAAATTAACACAATTCTGAGGAGTTATTTATTTGTTACATCTCTCTGCTGACTAATATTACTTAAGCAAGATTGCATAGGGGGGGCCATCCCTTTAAGTGTAGCTTATTTGTATAGATAAGGTTGAAGGAGAATTAGCTTAAGCTAACCCAATAAATGTATTTAGGGCTCTGTCCTATCTCACTGATGCTGGCAACTGAAGATAAAAATAAGCTCTCAAAGTCCAGTCCAGCAGACATCCACCATTTAAAGGTATATACATAATAAGCACAAGAAGCACTGCTTCAGATTTCTCACACTCTGTGTGATTAATGAAAGCATTTAAATTCTTCATTACTCTTGCACAGCATTAAAAGATAATGTACAGGCTTTTTCACGCAGGCAAAATATTTAGTCAGTAGCTCATGCTGGACATAGCCCTTGCCACTTCTTCCTATGCACTGTTAAGTTGCCTGTGTTTGACTGGGTAGAGGTTTTCAAGTACACAACTCCCATCTGACCTCCCTCAGATGGAGGAAGGAGTGGAATTGCAAGGCAGAGTCAAACTGAAATGGATCTATTCCTGCAGAAGCTCTCACATAACTTAACACCAAAATAGCAATCCCTCTCAGTACCTTTCAAGAGTGACCTGGGAATGGAGACAACTTAAACAAAACAAACTGACCACTCCTTGGCATAGACTGTGTTGTCTAGGTTGGGTTTTTTGGTGAATCTGCTAAGTAAAGATAGCAAAAAGTCCATTATAGAGAAGGGTTGAATGCCTTTACCAAAGGAAGGTAAGGCAGGAGCCCTAACAATTTAGAAGAGAGCTTCCTTAGCAGAGATTCTGTCAAAGGAAGAATATAAAAGGTTATATTAGTCTTTCTCTTGTACTCAAATTGCTTTACAAATTAGATAATCATTTTAGCAGCTCTAGAGGTGAACTATTGTCTCCATTGTAGAGACCTGACATATATTGAAGCCTGAACACCTACAGCTTCATATTTTTAAGAATAAGAACCCTTGAGTAGACTCCAGAATTCAAACTGAAAGGCTGAATCCCATTACAAGGTGTGCAAGAAAAGCAAGAAAGGACACAGGACACAGAGTTGATGAAGATCTTTACAGAGCAGAGCACTCATGGTCAAAAGTAGAGACTGTGATAAAGGAAAATTAAATCCTGACAAGGTTTAGACAAACCAGAAGAAAAACAAGAGAATGGACTGACAAATAGGAAAGCTGAATATGGCTCTCTTTCCAAACTTTCTTGCATTTTTATGCCTTGGTGACTGTAACACACAAAATTATTCCAGCACCTGCGGACATGACAGGACTTCCTACAAAAAACAACCAGCCCACCCCTCCATCATTTACACTGTGTAACGGAAGCTGGATGCATTTTGCAGCAACTCTTACATTTTCCACCTTGACTCCTGTCCTTTGCAGGGGCACTGGCTTCTTTGGAGTTGGAACTTTGGGAGGTGGACGATGAGGCACAGGCACCGCTCCTGCCTGCGACCCTTGAAATGGTGCTGACTTTGTGATGCTGGGAAGGGCCTCAGGTTTGGAGGAAGTTTGGTTTCTGGTTGGAACAGGCTTTACTGCATCTTCCTGTACTCCTGAAAAGCAAAACCAAATATGGCATCTCGGTCTGATCAGAACATAGATTCAAGATAATTTCTTTTACAGCCAGGTTTCCCAAAATGGTCATGCCTATAGGGCCAGCTCAGGCCAAGAAGGTAGGTTTTGCAACTAAGCACAGACATTTGAAATTCTGTAATATCTGTAAGAGGCTCTTAGGAAATAACTTCCCTGCCCGAAATAACTTCATGCCAAACCAGCAGTGCTGTACCACCATTTGGTCAAGTGAAGAACACACTGGCTGGGGGTTCAGGAGTACTGGGCTCAAGCTCTGAGCATCCTTTTGCCATTATCTGGAAAACCAAGTTTACGATACCAAGTGCATCTTGTAGAGTACTTTGGAAAGAACTCTAATTGCCAGCTGGTGGTACAGTACAAGGGAGTAGAAGTGATGCTGACCAGACTAGTTTTCTAACCCACACCAAGTGAATGTGAATTTCCAAATCAATGGAGAGTAAATCTGATTTCAAAATTAAATGAACAGCACTGAGGAACAAAGATGCCTTCATGATTTTTTAAATAAAGGGGATTGTTCCATACTGTATTCATTCTACGTATAAATGAAAAGGGATGGTTTTCTCCTAAACTGAGAGCCTTTCAAAGTCAGGTAGCCATTTTCATTCATACAGCATCAGCAGAAAGACTGCATGCAACCCTGGGGGGTACTTTCACAGTACCTAAGCTAGTTTTGTGCTCTAACTTGCCCTTGCAAGAAGCTCTCTTCTCCAGGGACTATACAGAGACCCTAAACACAGCCTTTTCGCTTAGCTATTCAAGCTGAAATAGTGCAAGCTTTTATGTAGGTTACAGCAATACTTGCTGTCCAAATGTGAACAGAATCCAGGTTATTTCTCCTAGAGCTGCATTTGCTTTGTAGTTCTGCTTGGAATAGTGAGCATTCAGTAAATAGAGCAGCAAATATACTTTATGCAACTCTGAGCTAACACAGGCACCATCAGTTTGGCAAAATCCTATCTTTATATTTTAGTTTTTCTGATCAAGTCTGGGCATAAATAACCCAAGGTTCTCATAGTAGCAAATTCTACAACAAAATATAAAATTTTATTCATCTTGAAAAAAAAGGTTAATATTATCAGAACTGACAGAGAATACCACATACAATTTTGCAAGAATACATTCAGGTGAAATTCTGAATAGGAATGTGTGCATCTGGACTAAGGTGAGATGAATACACCTACAGTTTTCTTTATTTAAAGATTTTTAGAAGTCAGTTAGAAAGCTGTGCTTACCTCCTTTGGCTTCCATAAGACATCTGATAGCTTCTTCTGCTTCCTCAGCTGTGGTGGTTTTGATCTGCTTGACGTTGTAAGGTTTGCTTATTCCAGTCCGGACTTTGGGCTTTAAAAACACAAAGGAGAACAAGTCATCTTGAGAGAACCGGTTTTTCTTGTACACCTCTAATTTTACAGCTAAGCTCATACACCTGTAAAATTCTGTTCTTACAAGTGGCCATCTATAAATACTAAAGAAATGGGAATATTTTAGCAAATTGTACATGTCTGCTGCCAGCTCACAGAAGGCCAGTGCCTGAGTGGCACAGCTAGTCCCTTAGCCATCCCTTATTCAATGCATTAGGGTCCTCATCCAGCAACAGAGGAGTGGGGAGGCATTTCCACATTCTGGTCTTGGTCTCCTGAGGGGATTAACAGCTTTGCTGGCAGTGGTTAAGACTTTTCCTGCATTCTGGGCATTAGCATGGCCCACCAAAACAGAGGTGAGAAAATAATTAAACCATATGATGATGGTGTTAAAAATTCAAGTTAACATCTGTCAGAAAGCAGCAACTGTGCCCTGGTCTTACTCCACTCGTTCTCTCTCTCCCTCTTTGGCCTTTCTAACTCCTGTTAATTTATTAACATTTTTCTGCTGCCTAACAAGACCTACAGTCTAGTATTACAGTACAAGAAGTTATCTTGGCATTTTTGGCTCAAACATGTGATGGACTTCCTTCCTTGTACGACAGGTGCATCCTGTCCATGATTCTCAGTGTGGATGGGAGGGATCAGGACAATGCCAAGGGGCCATGCTGAGCAGCAGGACTCACTGGCTGCTGAGGGGCTCCAGGAAGCAGTTTTGCTGTTGCCAGGATGGAGCAGGTGGAATGGCTTCCTGGAGAGAGGGAACCATCTGAGGGGGACTTTTTGCCTGATGTTCCAGCTGAAAGAGGAATAAAAAATGGCTTTTTACATGCAAGAGCTGGTACAAAATGTTATCAGCAATGGAGCAAAACAATGTGCATACCATCACCCCCTTAAAATTTTGAACTGTTTCTGGAGACAGTTTCGTAGTTAGTCTTTCTTTCATTTAATTAATTAGATAACCTCAGTTGAGCATTAGCATTGCATTCTAGGCACAGAAATACAGATACCAGTGTTGGCACTTCCGTGCAACAGACTCAAAAATGAATGGGAATAATCATAAAGAACTCATCTTCTATCAGGTGAGCATCACAGAACTCCTAATTTAAGTCTGGAAAATGTACACAAAAGAAAGACTTTTGGGCTGCAAGAAAAACTTGATGTATGGCTTGTTTAATACAGGAGGCAAAGATGATTATGCTCATCTAGCAATCTGCTTTCATCCATAAGTAGCCATAAAAACAGGAACAGCACAGCTCTGGAAGGCATCTCAGGGGGGCAGAGCTTAGGTGAAGAGTGTCACTTTCCTTTGTGCCTCATGGAAAATCATAATCCACTTTGCATTTCTTTCATAAACACAAGAATTGCTAGCAAAGAAGGAATGGACAAAAACTGTCCAGGATAAGTATTTTGTCAAAGGTTTTTAAAATTCTGATTATAATCAATTCAGAATTCAAAAACCTTCAAGAAAACACTCAGTGACTTCAGAAGTCAGCAGGCATAAATACCAATATCTTTATTGCCACAAAGTGGCTGCTCAACTTGCTAACCTTAGTGGTGAGCTAGTATGAAACATATGGGCTATTCTATCCTTACTAAAGACATTTTTTTTGTGGATTATCTGTCATCCTGAAGACAAACTTCTCCCATTACTAATGGCAGGAATACTCACGCTGAAACAGGCTGGGAAGCAAGTACAAGTCCCTCAACAACCTGACATTTCAGAACAAGGTATTACTTTCTTTGTCACCCAGACATGGCAGGCAAAAACTGTTCAGCTGGGGCCAACACCCCATTAAAGAAAGTTCAACTCACCAGGAGGGGGAGGCCTCTGTGGTGGATGAAGTGGCCGAGGCCTGGTAGGAATGGACAGAGACCTGCTTGGAATCCGGCGGGGGCATTCCCCACTTGCCTCCAGCTCCCGCTTCAAATCGGCCAGGTCTGCGTCATCTGGGACATTTTAGAAAGTGTCTGTATTAGATACACACTGGGTGAGGTGCGCCAGATCTGAGAGGTCAGGAGAGAGGTGACTCTGAGTGGCAACACTCAGCCAGGTCTCTTGGCAACATGACAGCTCCATTCACATTTTTTGCTCTCCCCCAACGTGTCTGCCTGCTCCCACTGCAGGAAACATCTACCCTTTTGTCAAATTCTTCTCTCTCTCTCTCTCTTTTTCCACCATTTATTAG
Source organism: Sterrhoptilus dennistouni (assembly GCA_013397095.1). NCBI lineage: Eukaryota > Metazoa > Chordata > Aves > Passeriformes > Zosteropidae > Sterrhoptilus > Sterrhoptilus dennistouni. The sequence continues at coordinate 525,308 of VWZU01007037.1, read as the reverse complement.
CTGATTGCACCAACACAAAAAATGCCTGCATCTGATTCCTGGGTTACTGGGCACCTTGTTAGATTCTGAGATTTTCACAGCCAGACTTAGTGGCAACCTGCTCCCAATTCAAACTGTCAGGACTAGTCATGGTGAATTCCTTGCTTTCCCTCCCAAACACAGGAATTCCACTTGAGGATTAGACACCTCTCCTTGCACAGCAGAACTGTCTTTATACCAGAGAAAAATCTCTGCTTTCCAGCAACATCTCCTAACAGGTACAGCTGCCTCAATCTGCTAGCTCTTGGCTGCACCTTACATCACTAACTACTCAGTCTTTCATCCCATCTAAGCCTTTCTGACAGCTGGAGAGGGGAGAAGTACGGATTGCTTTATTCTCCCCCATCTGCTATAGTGAGGACGTTCATTTCAGCCCTCTCACCCTGCCACGGCTGCCCAGCTATGCAGCTCTCGTTCTTTAGAGCAAGATTCACTGGGTTTAGTTTTGTCACTGTGTTTTGGAGACATGGGGAAGGAATTATGCAGCAGCAGTCTCTTGCACTTCAGGAATTTGTAAACAAGTTCTTGTTTTTCGGAAAGCTGTGCTCTGCAGGGAATCACGAGCTGCCTCACAGTTTCCTGCTCCCACTCAGCAACAGATGGCAGCCACAGAGACAGAGCCTGTGGTCTGCCCAGCCCGCCCTCCTCATGCTCTCTGCATTTTCAGGACTTCTAAACTGCGGATGTGGGCTCATCAGTAGGACCCAAGGAGTCATGCAGGCACCTGGAGGCATGGTTTGAAGTTCTGGCAGTAAAACTGAACACAACAAAAGCCAGCCATTACCACTCAATTCCGTCCCTGAAAGGCTGCTGGCAGGGACATCAATTTCGTGAAGCTGTGACCTTCCCTGACCTCAGAAACACACACACGCTATTGTGCCTGTCACTGTTTTCCATCTGTGTCTACCACCAGCTACACAATCATCATACCTTCAATTAGGAGTTACTCAGGCAGAATTGGAAGCTTATGGAGGAATCTGAAATTGTAGACACTTTAAGATTAATTGAATATATCATATTTTGAGTTTTGTGAGATCATGACCCCACCTTGACCTCCTTCAAACTATACTCCATAACATCTATTTATTTTGTGATTTTTTTTTTGTGGAGAAGGGTTACTGTAGGTGACAAGACTCACTGCAATTCTCTGTGGCTTAATGAATCATCACACAGTAGGCCAGAGGTGCTTGGAGGGCAAGGTACCCTATGATACAGTGATTGACTTCACAGTATTTAATAATGACTGATTACTCCTTGACTCAGGGATAGGCTTTAGGGTCTGGCCACACTGAACTCAGCCTATGACTCAAGGTGGGCAAGAAAGCCATAAATCACTCTGTTTGGAAAATCTGTCTGTGTAAGTGTACAAATTTCATTCAATCCTTTTGAACTCTACTTCTGACTCAACCTTTGAAGGTATTAAAAGTTTTCACTTTTATGTCAGAAGACAAAGCACTTCTGAGAAAGTGCAGAATGACAGCTACTGAATCATTTGCTGTCACAATGAGGTGTTTAATACATATCCCAGCCTGTCAACGCTTGGCCACTGAAGCACATCCTGATCACATCCCATTGTAAGACTGGCTGGCTTTGCTAGTTCTTGCTGCAGTTTTTATCAGTTTTCTCTCCACAGCTTTATCTTCTTTTTACCAAGTCACTTCACAATAATGTGCAAACAAGGCAGGTAACTGAGGAAAAAGGTAACATGAGGAACCTAAGGAATGATTATATATCTATTCTATGAACCTTGACTCCCTCAGAAATAAATCAAATATGAACAAAGGATAAACTTCAGGCCTCTGAAGTAATTTGAACACAACAACCACCCAGCTTACAGCTGACTGCTCTGCCACTGCTACTGCTCAAAGGACAGAGTTGAGCACATCACAGGGTCAACAGGATTCTTTTGGTTTGATTTTGTTTTGGCCCTCACCAATAAGAAAATAGCATGCAATTTTTTTGTTGTATGTTCTGGTGCCAAACAATATCAAATGGATAAAAAGATTTAATTTCCTCTGGCTAGAAAAGGAAAACCAGTATTTTTCAGCTTTCCTGCCTTGCCCTGGCCTAGAGAAAAGGAGAATCTAAGTTTCATCATTTGTATTGCTGTTATGCCTGAGGACCTCAGTAAAAGTCACTAGCTCAAGGAGAGTTGAGCATGAATAGGTACTACAGGAGAACCTAGCATGAAAATATAAACAAACAGGGAAATACATACAACAGGAGAGCAAATATCAATCCTTCAGGTCTTACCTTAAGGAAGGTGGATACTTTACCTTTATACAGGCGGGGGATTTGTCCAGATTTGTCTGAAAGAGTTACAGATGCACAGTGTCCAGGGCGCTCTGACATATCTTCTGCTGTGTCTGCTACTAGGTGTTGACTCAGAGCATCCTCTAAATAATCATCTTCATCCTCTATATCACCTGGATTGAAATATTAGATGACAAAGAATTAATGAGCAAATTCATTCTCTGTCTCTCGAAACAGCCAATTAATTAATCTATACTATTAGTTAATTTAATATATAGGCTGGGCAAGATTCTTGTGTAACCACCCCATGTGTTTCATTACAGTGTGTCTCTACCAGCTGTACCATACATTGACTAACATATAACACTAAATTGACAGGATGATCTAAGTAACAGTTCTATGCCCAGGCACAGAGTCAGGTCATGGCTTTAATTATAGTCATCTTTTTAAGAAGTGTGGCTTCATTACAAATTAAGGTACCACTGACACTCACATTGTACCTTCTCTGTGCAACCAAAATCAGCAAAGCAATTTCTCACTACTTAGCTTAGAAACAAATTACTTACCTTCTGACTCATAGTCCAAACTTGAGAAGTCAAAATTTTCTTCCAGAAGATGGGAATTGGCTGTGGGGGACATGGGGACAACGCTGTCTCGTTTTCGAGCAATTTCCTCCTGCAGGCCTTTTAGCCAGTCCTTAGTCTTGGGCTGGATCTTCACTGTTCTGCCTCTAATCTAAGCACAGAAAGACTTGTTTCCCTTTGCCAAGCACCTTCACAAAACGAGAATGCTTGAACAGAATAAGCAAGTGGTGCCAGCCTGTTCAGAATCACACAAATCACAGATTCTGAGTTGGAAGGGACCCAGAAGGATCATCAAGTCCAACTGTTAAGGGAATGGTCCATGCAGGCATTGAACCCAGGACCCCAATGTTATCAGCACCATGCTCTGACCAAGTTGTACAACTGCTTCACTTCAGAAGCTAAATGGAAAGGAAACACTCTTATTACCCCCCATAACCAAGTTTTCAGATTGTAACAGTATTTTTGAAAGAAAATGAGCTTCACAGCTCAAAAGCACTGCTGCTGCATTTGAGAAAGACTGGAGAAATAGGTGGAACATCAAATATCATCAAAATGACACTGGAATAACAATATTGGCAAGGGAGTGTGCCATTTTTGAGTCAGCAGCTTTAAAACACACAAGAGTTTTGTACCTACTGCCACCTGTAAGGAGACTCTTACCATAAAATTTCATGTATGATGTATATGGAAGGTGTATTTTCAAAAAAGATTAGGACTTCAGCTGCTTATGTGTTTTGTTCTATGACATTTGGGGTGAAATGTAGACAAGCCAGCAGCTTTGACAGGAAAATCAGTTTGAAAAGTTCTTAACTCGGATTCCCAGCACCTTCACATGCTGTGTGCATACAACTGTGTCTCAGTCTGTGCTATAAATTACATCAATGGCAGGAGTCAAATTAGAAGATAAAACTGCAAATATGAAAGAAGAATGGGAGTTAAATCCATTACCTCAGTATTAAGTTTACAGGGCAGCCCCACAAACAGCTTCTTCCACAGGGGGCTGATGATTTGTAGCGTATGTGTGTGGGAAGGACAAGCAAGGGATGGGAAGGTAAACGCCTACAGCTAATGCTGGATTTGCCATGGAAGCCAATGAATCATGTTGTTAACAGCTCAGCAGAAGGAGCCTATTTGATACACTGGAGAAACAAAAAATCTCCAAACCACAATCACGAGGATGCTTTGGCAACAGTATAAAGTCACACAGAATGTCAGGGGAACTGCTTCAAGCAGCCACAACCATGAACAAGTCCATCTGTTCTGCAGTGGTGTCAGAGGCCAGATCATAAGCTCTGCTTGGGATCCATGAAAAGTCACCTCATGCCATCCTGAAACTAAAATACTGCCTTAATAGCCTCAGCAGATGTGAAAGTTAAGGACTTCACGAGTACTAACTTCCTTTGAAAATAGGGTACTTGATTAAGTTAGAAACTCAAGTACCTTATTCTAAACAACCACTTTTGAGAAATTTGTTATGAAATTATTATTATAGGTTTGAGAAATTCTTACTTTGGCACCATCTATATCCATAACACGAAGAGCTGACTTGCTGTCTGCAAATGTCACCAGCATTTGACCTCCACAGATCCTAGTGAAGAAAAGCAGGGAGAAAAAACATTTTATTTCACTATTGAATAAAAACCCTTTGAAGGCTAGCATGATAGAAAACTACCATTTAGATCTACATACAGAACACGTATGCAGTGCTATGCATTTGCTTTTAGTTGTATTTTCCTTTGCAGTTCTATTTTTTGAGGAGGAGCAGGTGATCTATGAATCTCAGCTGGACTCCTCTCTAATCCTCCCTTGTGTGACCTCAGCACCCTGCCCTTTTCTGAATCACCCCTGGAACAGCAGGACAACATCTCAGCAGCTGTTGACAGGATACCCAGTCCAATATCTACACTCCCCCTGGACTAACTTCTGTGGTTCTGCACATCCTTCACCTCAGAGGGATGTGATGTTCCCAAAGATTAAAATTCCACCAAGATCTAAAGCAATTAAAAACAAACCAAGAACTATCCACCAAAACATGTTCTTTTCTTGTTCCTTTTCTTCACAAGCAAGGTGGTGCTGCTTTTCCTGCATGGCTGCTTTTGAACTCTCAGTTTATATTGGTGCTTCATAAAACTTTACAACAGGTCATTGGCTTTCCCCACTAATGAATTAATCAAAACATCATAAACATGAACAAGTTTTTGGTAGTGTTTCCCAGAGGTCAACTGTTAGGTCTTTTGCCTGTATTTCTCAAAACAGAAGTCTCACAGCTGCGCTGGAGCCCTGTAGAGAATCAATCAGAATGAAATTAGGCTGCTCTGCCAGAAGGTATCACACTCTCCCTCTCAAACCCAGTGGGTGATAGCTCTGCAAGAAGCTGTACTGTTAACAAACAAGCAAAATGACCCCCAACAGGAAGGAGAGCCAGCCAGGAAATCCTGCCAAGTGTGAAAGAGTGGTGGAAGAGAGCAGACCTCACCCCAGAGGAGGTAAAGCAGGGCCTGAGGATCCACCAGAAGCAGCAAATGCTTGGAAGCAAGGTCTGAACCTAAAGATGATGATTTACATCAAAGACTCTTGCTTTATGGTGGTGTACTGACTAAAATTCTCTTCCACTCAGACAAGAGAGCTGTTGCATTATTTCTTTAAAAGGTTGTGGAGAGACATGATATTCAAAACACTTGCATTCAATTTCTAATGAAGAATTGAAAGTGCAGTAAAGGAAGTCTACACACTTCCTTCCAATACAAAGTTAACTCTGTCAGGAGAAAAGGGATCTTCTAGTCTGTGGTTTTTAACAGCTGTCATTTCAGATCCCAAACTCACCTCACCAGAACAACTGTGCCATAATCCTCAAACACTTGCATAAGCTCTGTACGCAAGTCTTCAGGAAATTCATTTTTCTCTTCAGGTGTTGGTGATAGCAGATTTACCACTACTGTGGCATCCAATGGTCCCTGGAAAGATGACACTTCTCGGAAAACACTGTCACGGGCAGCTTCATTAACTTCCTGAACTTCCACTTCTACAATAGCTAACACTGGCCTACACAAAACAAAGGAAAAATACTTCTTTAAAAGTAAGAAGTACTTATATAAAATTAAAATCTATATAAAGAAGGAGGATAGGTAAGCTTCATTTATTCTGCAGTGGTCAATATCATTCCTTGAGCACTATTAATTATATTTCTCAGTCCTGCATTAGCTGAATGTAACAGTGAAGACCCAAAATAAGTGAATTGAAATAACAATTGTATGTAGCACTTATGGCAAACCTAACAGACCAAAATATCAGGATACTTCACTCATTATCAAACAGCTGTGGCACCAAACATCTATAAATCAGGATGGAAATATATTATTTTCTGTTAAACAAGGCCACATATCTTCTTCCAAAAACTAAGGACAAGGTATTCTAAATGTGTAATGGTGTCATGTAGCAAATATGTGCCAATCCATTACACTACAAGCAGCCAACACTGCAAACTTGCTTCTTGAGCCATTTCTTACAAATTACTTCTCTGTGTGTTAGATCTGAGAGAGCTGTCTGGAAGAGCAGAACTCATCTCATCTCAGTGGGTGCAATCCACAATCTCAGATTTTCACCTGCACATACACACAGAGCGGTGACTGGGACAGCTGCTCTTACAACTGGGTCAAAATTGCTGCCTTCTACTTGCAATAGACCTGGCTCTTGAATACACATTAACAGAACATATGAAAGCAACAGCAGGGCTAGAAAGGGATAATAAAGGGGAAAAATGTATGGGAAGCATTAACTATTTCCATAAGTATTGTGAATCATAATGCATTTCCATATGTCACAAACATACTGCTATGCCCTTTTTCTAGCACAAACCTTGGGAAAGCAAACCTGCTGACTGTAATTAAAAAGTAGCTTTTGGAGTCGAGTTTGCTGAAGTAGAAAACCATGTATAACAGTCACGTTCCACAGATTGCATCCTCAGGGTCCTATATAATGAGAGCAGCAGCTCCACTGTGCTTTGCAGAACACAGCAATGTCAAAGCCTTGACACAGAGAATTGATTGCAAGAGGGATGTTGTTCCATTGCTAGAGGAATACAGAACAGTCCTGGCATGCAAGAGCACCACCAGAAGCACAGACAGCTACTGGGAGTCACTAAGCACTGCTAGGAGGAGCAATATTGTAGCATGCAAGGGGGTGAGATAAATATCCTGAACGTAAGGGACCCTTCAAAGTGTATTTATTACAGAATTTTTTTCTGAGAAGTGAAGCAGAGAACAAGTTTATCAAAGATAGGTCATTCATATCCCTAAAAAGAAGTTAATGATATAGACCAACCAGAAGCACTGGGCTTTGATTTCTCTATCTTCTCCCATTTCCATTTTTAAAGGAGGCACAGAAGCCCCCCACTTGAGTGCTATGAAGAGGCCAAACTTGTCCCTGTGTGGCATGGCTTACACCTCTTCAGGCCACCCAGTCCTAACCTCCTCCTCTCCCACAGCAAGCTTAGTGGAAATCCATCAGTGCAGCTTCCTTAGGTATCAGAGCTTTTCCAAAACCAAGCAACAGAAAGCTCTGTTTTCTATACCTCTTGCTGCAACTTATCTAACCCCTGCTGCAACCACTGTGCAGGAAAAATAAATACATGACTAGATACTTCCCATTCTGGTATAAAACTCACCATGAGAGGAAAAAACCCATCAAGAAGATACTGAGTATGGAATGAGGGTACAACTCCTGTTTCAATCAGACTTGGTCCCTCAACTCTGAAGGTGCAATTCAGCATGACACATTTTAACCTGACACATTTTAACCTCTCTCTGATTGTTTAGTTACCTGTGGTCAGATGCTTGCAGCTCTGCTCTCCCATAGTACATCAAGGCTCCAGGGGTCCAAGTGTGCCTGACTTTAGTATCAGCACTCAGATCACTGTCCAGAAGATTGATCTCTCCAGCTATGCAGCACAAAACACGATTTAGAACTCAGTCAAATCTAGTTTTACTAACAGTTAAATACTATTTTATTAGGAAGCTCTCCACAGACCTTAGGAGTGGGACGTGGGGGGTTTTTGTTCTTGTATATATATATCATTTAAAGAAGAGCTTGTATCCCACAAGATTTACAAATTAGGGATTAGAAAGAAAAAAAAGGACAAAGGACTGGGAGTGCAACTGAGACAGCCAATCAGTAGAGTAAGACATCTGCAAAATTGTTGGCCTGAATGTTGCACAATTAATTATCTGTACAACATGGGTTGATAGAGTCATATTAGTATTTTACATTCTACCTGAATATTAGACAGGGATTGGAGAAATAATACACAAGAGATAGGAGAAACCAAACCCATGTAAATCCAACCTCCAAATAATTCCATTGCAATCCATTTAAGGTGACAGAAAGTGCTCCAGACATTATGCTAGAGTGACATACTCTATTGTTGTTAGTAACAAGGAAGTGTTTAGGTCACTGTTTGAATAAATGGATAATGCTGTCCCTCTTTTCTGTGAAGCTGAAAGTGAGTTAACATGGAATATGGCTTTTCTTCCTAATCACTCACACTTTCTTCTTGTAAAGCCTATAAGAGCAATTAGAAACATTCATTTAGCCTGTAACAGCAATAAGAAGCAATATAATAAGAGGTGGGAGGCAGAAGAGCCTTGCCACCAGCAGTAAAGGAACTCTGGCAGAAAACTAAGAAAGCTTTGCAGGAATGTACCAGTCAGTTATGGACCCGTGTGAGGTAGCTGTGGGAGGCCTACAAACTCTAAAGAAAGGGGCCTGCCTTGACTCTTGCAGACCAGCTAGTTAGGTCCTATGTGTTGTATGTATGTACTTCAACTGCTGAAGATCCCCAGGTGCAAGTTTTGCCATGCAAAATAAGGAATATGCATCAGAAATGCTGAAGGGTGTTCTTTCTCCTAAAATGAAAACAGTCAGCACAAGAGGGCTGTTTTAATTTTGTTATTATGTCTCATACAACTTTTCTTTCCTGGACTGTATCTCTCAATAGTTTCAGCTCCCCATTTTACTTTGTTTTTAATTCCTTAGATAAAAGTGAATAACTGTATCGTGATGGCATGTACTCCCTCATAGCCCTAGTTTTGCTTTGTAGTTTTGACACTTAACATAGTCATGGTATGACTTGGATTCCAATGTTATCAGCACCATGCTCTGACCAAATACATCTGCAGGTACGGGCCAAATTATTTCTTCAGCAATTACACTTCTAATATGAATTTATTCAAATTTTAGAAATACTGGGGGATAGATGTTCATGCAGATTGAGAGAATGATTATGAAAACTATCCCTGGATATGAAAATAAATACTTCTTATTTCTTAACTGTAACTTTTGAATGACAAGTGAAAACAGCCTTTCTGTTGTGTTGGCCACTCATGAATTCAAAGTACTTTATAAGCACTAATTCATGAAACCTGTCCCAATTCTATAAACTAGCAGAAATATTCCTAAGAATTACCAGTACAGAAGAAATTACAGAAAACTGTTTCTATATTTACTGGGAACAGCAGTTTTAACAGCCTAGCCATTATAACACAGGAACTTTATGTGGACTAATGATTCTGTTGAAAAACGACAGAATTATTTCTGTATTACTACAGCTGAGCTGTTTTCAGTTCCTCAGTGAGCTCCCAGCACCTTTTCGATCTGTAGCATGAAGCCTTTGTTCACACACACAAGAAGAAAGGGCCTTCTTTATCTCTGACACTTAATCCAGTGAAGCTGAAAGAACATCTGCTTCAGTAAAGCACCATTCACTAGATTAAATCCCCTTAAGTGGGTTCTAGATGAATTCTAAAACAACTTTCAGATAAGGGAGGATCCTACGCACCTGTTTTTTCAAAGGGCAGTTTCTTTCTCCACCAAAGCACTCTGTCAGTCCACGCTGGGGTTCTGCACTTATCACTTGTATCATAAGCCTCCGAGCCAACGTCATATTTATATGTTGGTCCAAAATTAATAGTCCCTTCATGGAAGTCTTTAAAAATCTAATTAAATAAAGAGCATCTCTTTAATTTACAGATGAGGAAGGTGGCACTGTGACATATCAACTTCCTTGCAAACAATGTTGTGATTTTTAAATCAATTGCTGCATTCAAGTGCTACAAACAAGGGTCTGAAAATGCAACTTCTTCACTCTTTCAAGGAACAAGAAAGACCCAGCCAACATGCAGTTATTCAAGAAAATGAGACACATTGCCTTACTTTTCCACTGGATTTTTGCTGCTGTAGTTGATCAAATTCCAAAAGTGTCTTCCAGTCTTGACGTTTCAGAAAATAAAAGACTTCTTCATACGTTAGATCAATGCGATAGTTAAAATCGCCACACCAGAAGACATAGTCATGGGAGAACATGTTCTGCCCCTAGTTTTGAGGTACAGAATACTGTTAATGTTAAATCACATTCATGAAAACACCTTTAAAATGCACTGAAATGTAGCACTCAGCCTCTCTGAATTACTAAACGCTAGACTTACTCGTCACAATTTATTTGCCAAAATTATTTTGTACTAAAATAGAATGGTTCCTTCAGTGTCTTTGGCACCCCACTGAGCCAAATTTTGTAAACAAGAATGTCAGACTCTGACCCCTCTTTCCTGAAGGTATGTCTAAGCTGGAACCTAGCTTTATATTCACAATTTGTATGTCATGAATATTCAAAATATATATTTGTTTCCGTAACACATTTCACATGCATATATTTGCATATTCTAAATATAACACAAAATGTGCTTCTGGTACCAGGGCAAATTTAGCAACAAGCTCCTGAGTAAGAACAAGCTCCTAATTCGACCTTATGTGCATGTCACAGTTCTATAAAGGTATTGAAATCAAACATCAATGAAAATCCACTCCAGTTCTAAATTTAGCATCCTATCTTCTAACCAGTCTCTCTCTCTGTCTTTTTTTTTTTTTTCTTCCCAGTTCAGCTATAAACGTCTAAACCTCAGAGATTCCTAACGGAAACGTTCCAGACTGCGGCTGTCACAGCACTAGAGGGCACTCTTTATATGCATTATACACACAAAGTACCTTCAGCTATTTTAAGTGTAAAGGACATCAAATAGTTAACGAGGTATTAGAAGGAAAAACTACCATAAGCACAACTTTATGGCCATTTGGAACAGATTTCCTTCGCAGGATGTCCAGTCTGTCAGTATTAGCTCCCACATAAACCAACTGATTGATACCCTGCACGTTCCAAGCCTCTAAGCCTTACAAACGACAGGAAGGTAAAATTTTATGCTTTGCAACCCAAATGCCATTTTTTGCTGACTAACCAGAATACACAAACTGATCCAATCCCTTCCTGGTTTAGGGCCTTTCCAGAGAGGTCCAACAAATAAGGTATTGTGGAAATTAAAACAATCAACATTAAGGGAAGCAAAGGAGCCCTGCTACCAAATCCCATGGGTTGTCTACTGGCCTGAGGAGACAAATTGGAATTAAAACACTAGGGTGATTCATTTGACACAATTTAGGGGGAAAGTTATTCATGCAGACCAGTGGTGCCTACTTGCCATGCTCTGAGAGAAGCCAGCAGTTCCTTGATAGTGACACATTCCCGAGGACAAAAAGAAGGGAACAGAAGGTACCGTGTCAGTATCCAAGAACTGATCTATCACACCCGACCAGAAGCAGCCAAGGCACGGCTGCACTGAATGGCATGGATGGTCTTTCCGGAATTCTCGCTAACTAGAGCCAGCAAGAGCTATCAATATCATGCTCTCCCAGTTCTAACATCAGTCATCCAGAGCTTAACTGCACAAAGCCAAGGACTTTTCAAGCACTGAAGCAATATTATTTTTTGAAAGGATTAGTGTTTTTGTAAAGCAAGTGCTATACTGGGTGGCATCTAGTCTTCTGTGAAACATGCTTCCATATTTTTTTATTTAGTTGCTAACATTTCCTTTAACATTTTCTTTCATGGTATTGAAATTCCTTCTTTGATGATCTGTCATCAAAGGTAGCCCGAGACCAGCTTTCATGATGTAAAGATCCCACCTTTATCTCCAATGTTTTTAGCATACATACATACATACATCTACACTTACCATTGGGAAGCTGAGTTTCTGTGTGATTTCTTTATAGTCTTCATTCCTCTCTTTCACCTGAGTCTGCCCAGCAGTCAAGTGACTGCATATAAAGCAGAAACTGGTGCTATAGAACTGAAAACGAATGCTCACTGCCCCTTTATTCCCAGCTTTTCCTCCCATTCCTGTCTTCACGGTGTCTATTGCTACATCCCTGCGTTAAAAAAAAAAAAAAAAAAAAAAAAGAAAAAAAAAAAGAGAACAGAATAAAGGACTTCAGGGACAAACATTCAATTAACTTTGACTGCAACATAAAGGGAAAATCCAGTTTACAATGCCATGTCTTCTCCCCTCTAGAAAGTTTGCTGCTTTTAGGCACATCTTTTAGTTTCTTGATGTTCATGTACTTACATTTCAAATTAAGTATAATACCATAATACAGAAATAAAACTATTTGAAAATATTTTTTCCCTTTTCTTGTCTCAGCAAGACCTTATTTCTGAAATACTGGGAATTTCTATAGAATATACTTTTCAAGTTTACCTCTACCATGATCCTTAAAATACTGATAGTAACTAAATTTACTATTATGCTTCCTTTTACATTTTAACCTATGGGAATCTGCTTTTCAGACAGTTAACAATTTACTGTTCATATCAGCTCTGTACTGATGACAAACTGCTTAAGGTCTCCACGTTGCTAATTACTTAGTATTTCAACGTGATGATTAGCACATATTTCACTGCAGAAAGATAAACTGATAAAGCAGACCACCTGCTCTCAAGGCAATTTCTCCCAAATAGCCAGGCTACTCCAAGAACAAAGCATGGCTGTCTGATCAGATAAGTAAATGAAGAGATCATTGTTGTAGCAAATCCCAGCACCATGCAGGTCTTTCCCAGTGAGAAAATTTTACCTTCCAGAGAAAAACATCAAGCAGATCTGACTAGAATATTACTGATTTTCAGAAGGGATGTGCAGAAAAGTGCTAGGTCTTATTCAAGTTATTCTCAGAAATTCGTGATCTAAATGGTGCAAAATGTTACAGGTCTCCTCTCCTCACCCCCTTAATTTTCTTCTCTCTCTTCCTCCCCCATCTTTTGTACCTCCCTCTTTTTTCTCCCTCTTTCATTTCCTGTCTTTTCCAGACAGCAGCACACCACCAGGAGACGCCCTCGGGGAGGCAAAGGCGGAACATCAAAGTTTTCTATGAAACAATGGGTTTTAAGCACTCCTGCAGAAGCACTGTTTTCACTCTAAAGTTCTCCCTTCCTGCTGCTTGACTACCCATCTCCTGACTGGTATTCAACTGATTTTGTTCATGGCAAAGGTTATGTGAGATAACCCACTGTAAATTCAACTGCTTGTATTTCATCAATCCTTTCACTGATGTATAAATCTCATTATTTCTCTATTCTCTATCTTCTGTCTAAACCTCTTCAATATCTGTAAGCACAGAAGCTTTTTTTTTGCACTTCTGATCATTTTTTCCTTTACTCCTCTAGACATGGGAGAAAAAATGCAAGCATACAGGTAGGGTTTGATTATGCTCACATAGCACATAGCAGCACATTTGCATTAAATGATGAAACTTGGTCACTAAAATCAAACCCTTCCCTTTTTCTCTTGAGTTTTAAAGGGTACATCCAATTTCTGGCAGTTTGACAATTGCAACAGAACCATTGTGCTGTTCTGCTTCTGATTTCCATTTAAACCATGAATTTCCTACTAGATTACTCAAATAGTTTGTAAGCTGAGTGAAAAGTCAAAAGCTGAGAGAAACACTTCTCCTTTGGGCTGCTTCATAGCAGCAAAAAAAGTATTATTTAAAATAATTTTGAAGAAAGATTACTGGAAAGCAGCAATGCAAGACCATCAGAGTTAGCTGGATTGCACTGCTCTGTCTGGCCTACAGCACCGGATGTTGCTCAAGCTCTCTTCTGAGGTTTTCAGTGGATATAAGATCACAGGGAAGAAAGAGGCAGCTTTTGATATTTTAATCACAAAATGCAGCGACCAATCAGTGCCCCGATATGCGGTAGAGAGGAGTGTTTGGATCTCAAGGCTTTAAGGTCAGACAGATGTCCAAAGATAGCTTTGGCTAATTATTCACTTCCTAACCATATACATTTAGCCTGCATAATTCTTTTACACTTAGCCTGCATAGCTCTTGTCCACAGCAAAGGCATTTTAATGCAAGTATTTCCATGGGTTGGTAATTTTCTAGGAGGAGTTTGGTCACTCTCCAGGGACAGCTGAGAGCAGAGGATACACAGCTCTGCACCCTCCTGACTGAGCACACAGTTCTGGTTCTCATGACATCTAGGAAAGACAAACACTTCAGAGGTTCTGCTACCTCTGAATTCTATAAAATGTCAGGGGCCAAAATTTGGTCTCTTTCCTCCATTCTTTTCAGGTCTAGAACTACCCCTGTTTCCATAAGGAAACAACACGGACAGGGCTAGAAGTAACTAGAAGGCAGAGGCAGGCACTTGCCTTCACTTGGTCCATCAAGCCCTCTTGGATTAACTAGCCCAGGTCATTCCCAGAAAGACAGCACCCAAAACAAGGTGCTCCACCCTGACTGCCCATCTGGAGCATGTCTGACTTTTCAGCTAACTGGAGAAAGGCCCTGAGGCTACCTGGCCTTTGTGCTACCCAGGAAGATGGACTCCAGCCTATTGTTGTCTGGAAGCATGCTGCTTCTCCATGCTGAGCAGAGATCAGAACCCAGGTTTGCATGACTCCCATCAAGATGTTCTCTGGTCACACTCCAACACCAGATATTACTGAAGACACAGGCTGGGTTTTGGGGATTTGGGGTTTTTTTGTTTGGTTGGTTGTTTTGGGATTTGTTGTTGTTGTTAGATTAGTTTTATTTTGAGGGGGTTTTTTTTAGGTTTTGGTTTGGTTTACTGGGTTTTTTGGGTGTGGGGGTTTTTTTGTTTGTTTGTTTGGTTTGGCTTTTTTCTTTACCTGATGAAGGGGACATGATATGGTCGTACAAAGATGAAAAGACAAACACCAACAAGCTGTGCTGATGTCAGCTGAATGTAGCGATGAGTCCTGGAAATCGCTTTTTGAAGCTGCTCTCCCCACATTTTTCTATTTGTTGTACTGGAACAAACATAAAATCATTTAATGGAATCAAAACAAACCACATACAGTCAATAAAATGAACAGACTAACTGTGCCTTAGGTTTACAGAGATCCCATTAGGCTGTAGAACTTGAAGTGCTGTAGAATGCATGGCAGAGACTGATAATACCTCCTTGTAAGCCAGCCTCAAGTCAGCAGGGTCAGTGAGCCCAGGCACAGCACACAAATAGTTATCCTGCTTCTGGATGTGTGAGGGATTTTGTCTACTACACTTAGAAACATCCACACTCACATGACACTGGATACACCCCTTCTGTAACTGGAAGGTGATTACAGCAATCATAACCATAAAAACAAATTTCCATGTCAATCTCATGACTTGTAAGATTTCCTGTGCTCACAGTGGAGAGATCTTCTCGGGATTTTCTGAGTGGAAGGTGACTGGCTGCTCACAGCTGTTGGCTGTTCTTCGCTAAGGTTTGTGAATAGCTGCATATGCCTTCACTTCAGTGGATCTAGCTTTTTCTTTTCTCCAAAGTCAACATATCCATGCAGATATACTGCCAGCCCAGCAGCCACACTAAGCACTGCTGTAACTTGTCATTCCCAAAACAGAATTAACTGCCCAGCCTGATGAATCACCATTGGAAACATGATCTTCAGGGCTCCACCTCCATTCAGATTCACAAGGACCAGTAAACACAACAGCCTACTGCACATGCTGATATGCCAACCTTAGGCTTTGCATTTAACTTCTTCTCTAGCCATAATTTACACAAATACAATTACCCACAGAGACTTTTTTAGACAATTTTAGAATTCCCACATGAATGGCAATTAATTTTGTAGTCATTGAACACGTTTTTCCAACATCAAACAGGGCTTTAAGGACAAGTGTTAAATCAATCTCAACCATCAGAATTCTTCTCTGCCAACCTAAAGACTTAAAAGGCTTAGCAAACAGTGTATTCTACTGTACAGATGTTCACAGAGAAAGAGCACTTTCAACACCATCCCAATGACATTTGGTAATGAGAAACATATTTCCAGCTGTGGTTGCAAGCAACAGATTCAGAAGGGAGTATTCAATACAAGTGACCATAAAAATGAACATGTCCAGTTCCTTTGGGGAAGATATATTCTTTGTGTTGGAGTTTTGTTTGGTTGGTTGGTTTGGTTTGTTTACAGTTGCAGGTTTTTTTGGTTGGTTGAGTTTTTAGGTTGGTTGATTAGGGGGGTTTGTTCGTGGTGTTTTGTTTGGTGTTTTTTTTTACATACCTGGCATTCACAATATTCCCTGCACTTAACTCAACCATCTCTTCAAATCCCACTGCAAATATGTCAGGAGGGCAGCTATCATCATCTGTTGGCAGGAAGGAAAAGTCAAAACAGAATTACTATTTTGTTGTTTCTTCTAATGACTTGTATTCTAATTTCTGTCAGAGATCCTTCCTGTAGTTCTATCTTGTGTATCCCCTGCCAAGCTATACATATTCATAGCTCCTTTAATCTAATCTCATAAAACATCCCCTGCAGTTCCTCTGAATTTTTTTTCCTGCTTTTCTCCCACCAGTTGGTCTCCATCTCTCTTGCAGGAAGCAGTTCAGAACAGAACATTATATTGTAGCAGTGTTAAGATCTCTCTCCCCCACCCCACTCATCACTAAAACCACAACATCTCACCACTCACCATCTCTTTCTCGCTTGTCATTTTACCCAACATGCTCTTCCTTTCTGACAGATTCCTATGTAACTGAACTTAATTGTCCTTAATTGTGTATGTGTCACATACACACCAGTATGTCACCTCCATCCCAACGCCTTTAGTAAATTTATCTAGTTTAAGGATGCTTTTGAAGTTTCTTCTTGCCTTCTTTCTTCCAAGCCCTTCTTAGATCACTTCTATTTAAGGTTAGATCACCCTAGAGCACAGTTACCCCCACCCCCCGCCACTTCCCTGGCTCTGTGGATATTACTCTAAGGAAATACCAAAGATCAGATGCTCTCATAAAATAGTGTGAAGCAAATCTGCTGACCCATTAGGTCTGTCCATTGCCTAAAGAGCTTTGTTTCTTTTAAAGTATCATATGACCATAGTGACAGTAACTTAATTCAACATGAAGATCTAAATCTAGACAAACATAGGAAGCTAAGTAAGATCTGACTCAGAAATCACAAATAAAAAGTAAAATATGCAGCAACTCTGTGCAGACGCAAGGGTGAAACTAGCATGACAGCTAGCCTCCTTTACTGGCTTAACCAGACAGGCACTGTCACATGTATTTCCCATTAATAATTTTGGACATCTGTCTTTGAATACTTGCCCATTTATGTAGGCACTGCACTGACATTAACATGGATACAGACATTTGCACGGTCACTAGCCCTGCCCACTCACAAAACTCAGCTCTCTTCCAAAAGCTGCTCAGACCATGTTCACAGCTGCCTGTTCCATGTAGCCCTGCACCTCTGGTTCTCTCAGGAGATGGTCTGGCAAGGCTAACACATGACAGGCTCTCAACAAATTTTAGTATTATGGGCACAGTCATGTGCTAACACAGCTGAAGTGCTTCTGAAACAGACTAGACTGGATTAATCACTTACCTAGGCTGCTCAGAATACAGTGGTCTGCACCTAACCACGTACCACTCAAATGAGACAACTTGTATAAGGGAGCCAAGGACTTGAGGAATGTATTCCTGAGCTACAAGGTTAAGTACAGGACTATGTGTGTGATCCCTGCAGGAAACTAAATGTTCCACTGTAACAACATAAGCATGGGTTTTGCTGTAGTTTTGCAACCACTCAATTTTTAAATGACAGAATATTCCCTTTTCATTTACTTTAATAAAAAATCTGTAAATCAATTACAATACCTGACCTTTTTCTATAAATAAGAAATTCAGCAGCTAATTTCATCAAGCCACAAGCGTAAGAGTTTTCTATACTGCTAAAGAAAGGAAATATTGCCTTCTACAATGTAAATATTTTTGTCTGAAGGCTTTGATAGTAACATTTCCAGAGAAGCTCGTAGTCCAGATTGTATAGATATGTTTAGCTCCAGACGAGAGACCAAGGAGATGCTCTGATGGCACCTAAGCACATAGCTCCCACTCATGATAAAGAACAAAGAACAGAGATACGGAAGAAGAAAATTACATACAGGGTGCAGAATAGGCAGATACATCCCATGATGGCATGAAAGAGAGCTCTGAATTCTGACTTGCTGGAGGTTTGAAACAGTCACATGGACTGTTTCAAGGTGTTCAAAGAACTCTGACTGTCAGGGGCTCTTCACACACCATCCATTTCTGCAGGGCCGCAGCAAAAGCATGGAGGGGCTGAACACACCCCTAGGAACTGACAGAAAATGCTCCAAAATGTACCACCTTTGAAAGGCTGGTCAAGTCTTGTGTCCTGACTCACTGTCTCTAGAGACGGCAGCAAATACTGCTAACACATTTTGACTGTGAAGTCTTACCTTGAAATTCTGAAACTCCTGAGAGCTTGGGAGAATCCAGCAGCCAGTCTGTCAGCTCACTGGTACCAAGGATGTTGCTTCGAAACTGCTTTCCCCCATTGACATTCCAGGTCCCCGTGGCAATACGAACACGCTTGGAGCTTGTGAATTCAAACTGACGCTCTGACATGGCCTTCAAAATACTTGGAGTTACTGACAGAAGAGGGGAGAGAGAAAGATGGTGTGTAAAAGAAGAATGTGCTGCAAATAGGACAGAAACCATCCACACTGCAGCAGCACAGTCACTCTGAAACAATAATATTACCCCAGCAGCAACAATACAAAAGGCAGAGAATAACTCCTATGGCAATAGCTACAAGATAATTGGGGTTGATGTCAGCAATTTCTCTTCCAGAAACCAGGCACCCTTTGAAACCTTGGGAACGGCTGGTCACTCACTTTCAACTCACATTTTTCTGTACTTCTTCAGGTAATAAGCAAAAAATTCTTTTATCTCCCATAATCTTTTCAGTTTAGTCTACAGCAGTGTCATGGTTTAACCCCAATGGGCAAACAGTGCTTAGTAGTGCTTATCCCAGCCACTCATTCACTCCCTGCCCCCACAGCAAAATGCAGGAGTGAATCACAAGAGTAAAAGTGAGAAAACTCAGGGATTGAGATAAAGACAGCTTAATGGGACAGAAAAGGGGAGGGGGAAAAGGATAACAGAATTAGAATATACAAGTGTGACACAGTGCCCAGCCAGCTCCAAAGCAGCAGACCTCAGTCAGCTTTCCCCCTTACCAATCAAGCATGGCATCATTTAGTATGGAATATTCCTTTGGCCATTTGGAGTCAACTATCCTGGCTGCATCCCCTCCCAGCTTCTTGTAGCCCTCCAACTTTCTGAATGGGAGGGCATGAGAAGCTGGAAAGTCCTTGACTTAACATTAACACTATATAGCAACAACTAAAACCCTCAGTGTGTTACCAACCTGCTGTGGTTTAAACCCAGCTGGCAACCAAGTACAACACACAAGCACACACTCATTTATTAGTCTCATATTAAATCCAAATCACAACATTATACCACACATTAGGAGGCCAATGAACTCGATTCCTGGGCCCAGGACAAGCAACCAAGCATGTCAGAGGCTACAACTTTAACTGAAGCCCTTAGAAGTTTAGAATGTGGAAGGAAAGATGGAGAGCAGCACAGTCTCACATCAGTACAAATCTATCACCGCCACGGCTCTCTAGCCTGGTAAGAACTCCTCAAAAACCCCTGCTATATTAACTTATTTTGCTGAGTATAGAATAAGCAGTGCGCTTTTGCTGTCTAAGCAAATGAAGCAGAGTTAATCTTTAACTACCCGACTTGCATTGGCAGTCAGGCATAGAGAAATAATCTATATTTTCTTTGTGGTCAACATCTGGGAACAAGCCCAGGACTGAAGTGATGCTGAATGGTTCTCTGGAGTAAAGTGACCACCAATACTTGTTGTGGGTGAAATTATCCAATATTTTGCATGTAAATATCTTCTCAGAGAGAGCTGAGTTTATTCTAGATGGGTGCAAACAAATGTGTCCATGGTGTCGTCTATTAGGGGCCTGGAATAAAGCAGGAAATGAACTAAAATAACAGAGATGTGCCTTTAAAGATCCAAATGGCTAAAAGCATGTGCAAACATCAAGGACATGACTAAGGAGGTAAAAAGGCTGAGCTCAAGAGACTTCCTCAAGACAAACTCAGATAGGACAGATTGGGAAGATAGCCCTAAAATCCTTCCCTCTGGTCCAACTCTAAACTGTCAGAGAATATTACTATCAAAGCGCAGAAAAACATAATCAAAAGTTCTAAACAAAATATGAGAAATAAGCAAAAGGGTTGTGCTATGGTCACTTGAAAGTGGTGCTTTAAACACCAGATCTGTGCAAAAGCAGCTTATTTATTGATTTTTTGGTCAAAACGGTACAATTCTGACAGCTAAAAGCAGATGCAAAAACAAAAGAAAGAGTTTAGACTGGCTTTACCCAGCAGTGCAGTCTGGTCCATGAGCATCTTGCCTTTGTCTGCATATTCCTCACGGTAGAAGTCACCCATGAGCAGCAACTCAATGGCTTCCTGCTTTACTGTATCAAAGAAATTTGACTGGATGGTACGAGACACAGAACGGGCACCATCCTTGAGCTTCCCAACCTACAGCAGACAGGAATTATGAACGCAAGTGACACTGAACCATAAACAGGATATCTTTCTTTACTTGTAAATAAAGAGTTTTGTCATTTTTCTTTACCTTGTTCTTCCCCTCAACGGCACGATTGCCACTAAATACTCTGCTCAGATTTTGACCATTGAGAGTCCACATCTCCTTGTAAGATTCCACAAAGCGCTCAATTATAGGTTTAGAGTTCAAATCAAGGCTCTCTAATTGAGCAAACAGTATCTGGATTAGGTGCAGAAGGAGAAAAAAAAACCACAAAAAAGAAAATTACATTGTTTTTAAATGTTTAAAGTATTTTTGCTTTTTATCTTCAGTATTCCAGCCAGCACCATTCTGTATCATAGAGCTGGCAAGACAGACCTACATAACTGAGACTTGCAGCCTCTTTCCTGTCTTTCCCAGGGAACAGCCAATGAAGGTATGACAGGTATCCCACAGAAGTGACAAACTCACCTCCTGTGCAACGAAGGACTGTACACTATTAGAACGATCCAGGCAGTCCAAGCAATTCATTCGAAAAGTACCTGTCTGCAGACTTTGGTAATCAAACACAAGAGGAGGGAGGAGAAAATGGTACATTTTAAAATAAGATCTAATCATGAGTTGATTGAACAAGATCATCAAATGTTCAGCCTGAATATACCCACCCACATTTTGACGGTGCAAGCACACTGTGCACAGTATATTCCATTAACACATCTAATTACTTGGCTACATCTGCAACACTATATTAGCAAATCCATGCACTAGTACATTTGCAGATTTGAAACCATGGAGATACAATTAAGTCAAATCATTGATTTAGCACCAAGACTAGTTTCTCTGAAAATTTTATTTCAAGATGGTCAATTTACGGTCACGGCCCAAGCAAGAAATCTGGGACGGTCAGGATAAGCAGTGCATGGCTACAGTGGGACAGAGGGGCAGAGACACTCACCATGGACTTACATGCTCTCGCTTTATGAAGATTCCAAAGTCTTCCCAGTGCAACTTCAGCTGAGGCCTCAGCAAATTTTCCAGTTTCTCAGTTTTCCCACCTTTTGCAAATTGGTGGTAGTCAAAGTTTATCATGGGACTGTCTTCCGCATGGGAAGAGGCCCATAGCAGTTTCTGTTTAGGTAAGAGAATGAAGGAAAACAAATCCTGCTCAAGCCACATGTAAGTATTGATATGCTTTTATCATTAATAAGCCTTGACTGTTAATCACATAGTTCATAGGGAATTTTGAAAGGCCAGACATGAAAAGAGCAACTGAAGTTCCCTGTTTGTTTTCTTCACAGAAGTAAACCTGACTATTAGAACCCAATTTTCCTGCAGGGGAACTCAAACTCTTAACTGCAAAGTATACATCAGAATTGTGCCTTGGCTGGTGGCAGCCCTGCAGCAATGAGCTGCTGCTACCACTGTGCATGAGGGTGGACAGCACCAGCAATGCTCTAGGCAGGCTCAGGGGGAGGAAGTAAGTAGGCAATTACATCCCAGGAAACGTACTATAAAGTGTTTGTGGTAAACTGCAGAAGTGAAAGAAGAGGCACAAATAGCCTCAGTATTTCATCTCCTATTTCAATGACCTCACGCGCATTTCCGTAATCACCACAAATTTCATTAAGGTATCTGCAATAGATACAACAGTAATACATCCTGTTCTCCACAAGAAAGGCAGAGAGAACTATTGCATTAACTCAAACTATGCCAGCCTTAGTCTATTCCCCACTGCACATTCTCACCCCAAGAGTTGGATGCTTTTCTCCACTTACATTGTGGCACACACTAGACAAAACAAATCTTGTATTACATTAAAAGTGTACATGTAGCAGTTACACCAGCATAATTGTATTGAGTAAGCCATTAAGCCTTTCCTGCAGAAAGAAATTTAAAGGCAGTGCTTGCAAAGACCTGTAAAATGTATTTCATTAGACTGTTACTGTTGACACCCCAATCTGCCCTGACAGATGCTGGCACTAGTAATGCACTTGAGGATGACATTTACCCACTGCCGCAGTGTAAATTATTGTCAGAGTATTTGCAACTCTACACTACAGCCCTGCTTTTACTGTAAACATAATTACATCTGTTATAGGGAATGCTTATGGAAGGAACAGCATTTCCTGGGAACAGTATTGATTTTTGGTCTGGTCTGATTCAGGTAATGCATAATGAACGGTAAATGAATGGTAACCATGACATTCTGATTAAGAGAGCCCAGCAGCAGTAATTACAAGAATAATTTGAACGCTGATAAGAATTACTAAGGTTGAAGCAAGAATGGAGAGAAGAGAAAGAAACAAAAGCAAAAAAAAGATGGAGAAACTAATGACAGGAGACAAGCTCACAACTCTAATCACACTCCAGTGAATTACTTAATTTTAAATTCAAGCCCTTTAAAATTATCAAAGTAAAGTTAACTCTATATTCTTTCCTAACATCTGTTTCTTAAAACACAAAGATAAAGAAATTACCAAGGAGTCATTCTGAATTAATAGAAAACTTTAGTTTTCAGTGATGTCAGTCTAAATTCTTTGTGCTCACGGGGTATTTTCAGAGTTTATTTACTTTTAAAATAGACAAAAAACGTAACAATTTAAACAAAACAAAATGTATTTAAATTAAATTAAAAAATGCAAGGTCTTTATCCTAGAGCTGCCCAGTTTCTGACTTAATGTTTGGTTGCATGATATTGACTAGAACATGGTCTCCAAGAATGAGAGAGTTTGAGAAAATATCAGTACCAAATTATCAACAAATCTCTCATTTTTATCCATGTAAGTTATTTCAGCATTTCAGAACTGGTAATCTTTTACCTTTACATTTCAGTGGTGTTTACAAAACAAAGTAGAAAAAACTATTACAAAGAGAGGGAAACCACAGGTTTACAGAGGCTTAGCTGTGTCATACAGAAATTCAGTAAGAAGCTGAAAACAGAAACCAGGACCAGACTTCACTCCTGTGCCTTCCTCACCACCTTGCAAGTTTTAGTCATTAAACACTTTCTTTGGCCACATCCTGTACAAGGGGAGACCTTCACTTCATCATTTTCTGCTGGGGAAGTAGACAGTCCTCCCCAGCTCCTTTGCAGGAGGAGGAAATGGTCACACAGAAAATCTGACAAAAAGCTTGACATTCCCTGTAATAGTTCACTATTGCAACAGAGAGGGATAGAAATTAGGCACCATTATCTGACCACAATTTGTATTTTGCTTAGTTTGACATAGTAAACGCTCCAGCTCAGAACTGCTGGTATCATTCTTTACCAATGATATATACATGGCACTTACTACAGGTGTCTCCTTAAATCATCTTACCATTAGTTTTACGAACATCATCTCTGAAGTATCTATGTCAGTTTGCTAAAGCAACAGGCACTTAAGGAGGCAGACTTCCATCAGCTCCCAGCCAGATTCAGGCAGTTATAGCACTGCTGAAAATCCCACTCAGGGCTAATCTGTGGCTTTAAGTTCACACTAGTTTTAAAAAGAATGCCACACTAGAAAAGCAGCACAGCTTTAGTTCTACAGTGTCTGACATCCTTGCTTTCAGTTATTAGTTGTGCCTGGGGACACTTAGGGGCCAGGAAAATCTCTCTTCATATACCAAACTGTCATCTGGTGCTCAGGCAGCCAATTCCCAACACGATCAGTGCTAGATAGCTATTTCCCATTACTATCAGAGCACGACAGCTTAGTGATGCTAAGTCACCATGCTCAGTGACCAAGGCCCAGGGCCCAACCCCCAGGCAGCTCTGGCAATCCCAGGGGGGCCCTGACTGCAGAGGTGGCTACATACAATGTCAAAACTGGCTATGATTCACTTTTGCAAATGTGAACTATCCTTAGGAGTATTCAGGCAATTTCTTTTTAAGTTTGGTTAAAGAGAATGTACGCAAATGTGTGAAGAGGTAAGCAGAAAGGAAGTGCTGGAAACTAAGCCATGAAACCAAGAAGCACTACTCTTAGCATGTAACATGTGGTAAAGAGTTAACATAATTTCTTCAGGAATACTATTCATCACTTCCTGGGCCAGAAGGAAAACAGAAGAACACGGAGGCTCAAGGGAAATCAGCGGTTAAAATGAAAATTATTGCTTTTACCTTAAAAGCTCTGTTGAGCACCTCCTCTCCTCCTCTGCTTCCCAATAGGTTAACGATCACTTGTTTTCCATACTGCTCTTTCAGAAGCATCATATGCCTACAGCAAAAGTAACCATAATAGGTACTAAACAAAACTAAGTTATGTAGCCTACTGCCATTTTCAAAATACAAAGTAGAGATCACTGGTTGTTTCATCCAGCAGAAAGTCTTAGCCACACCATCTTTCTCAGTTTCCCTGCAACCAATTATTTAAGTAAAAATGGTGAAAGTATGCAGTTGACAGAAATGGTATTCTGTATTGAAGAAAGAAGTGTCTTAGGAAATAAACCCCAAATCTTTTATGTCACTGTTAGCTTTGCCCTTTACACTTCTACCTCTTGGCTGCTAGCCTGGGAACTACACAGAAAAGACAAGAAGAGAGGAAATGTATTACACTTCAACTGGAATTGCCAGGCATCTTACAGAGCTGAGACTACTAAGAGTCAGCAGCAGCAATGGGGCCTATGACTCCAGTGCCAAGGCCAGAGAGGTCCAAACACACATCACAGGTGACAGGGCTGAGCTACTGCAACATACAGACATTCACTCTGAACTCAAATCAAACAGGAAGATGAGTAATCATAAGAACTGCTGCACTGGATCAGAACAAAGATCCTTTTAGCCAAGCTGTCTGGCCCAGATTCTGCAGGAAAAGCACAAAATAGGACAAGTATAAAGTGGGCTGGATTTTTTGCTCTATGTAATGAAAATCTCAAAGCCTGACATTTAAGGACTCTCAAGTGAAGAGCTTTTAGCCAGATGCCGAAACACCCCTTCTCCCCTCAAAACATCTTTTTCAAGTTGGCATTCATGGTCTGCAGAAGCTGTGCTGGCTCATTAAGAAAGAATTAGATCCTAAAGTTGATTTCCATCATGTACAGACAATGTTGTAGTAGTACTTAAGAGGAAGCTGGGTAGAAATAGACAAGAAAAATAAACACTCACAAAAATGAGAAGTTATTACATGCTGCAAAATAGTGTGTAATGGCAAAGTGTGAGAAAAACAGCAAGCACATATATTCTGACATTACTCTTTAAATCCTTTAACCAGAAATAAGTTACACAGAAAACCATGGAAGGGGAGAAAAGAAAGAAATCATCAGCATTGCCTTCAAGAAATACAGCTAAATATATTTTCTGGTGCATTCCTGATTCTGCAACCTGTCCTCTGTATGCCAACTCATCCAATATAGCTGCACCCCTCTGATCCCAGCATCAACACTCTCTGTCAGTGTTGCTTCCTTGCAACAAAACTACCGAAGCTCAAGTCACCTGTTTGAATACTGTAAGCAAAGCTCCCTGTGGATTTCTCAGGGAGAGAGACAGAGGATGAAAAAATATCTAACAAGATTACCATCCATTTCTCACATGGTTAAATGTAACAGGCAAAATTAACATCTCAGAAAAACTGTAGCAGGTTGCTAAATTCCTGTGTACTTTTCCATATAAGCAGCCACTTATTCCTTGCCCATTTTCCAAGGACTGTCTTTTGCAGATCAGTAAGCAGAGAGATCCCTAAGTTCATCTGACTTACAGGCACAAGGGAAAGAAGGAATAGCGCAAGTTTGTCCTTATGTTCACCTTTATTAGGAGAAAGCTATTCACCACATGTATAAGGGTCAGGGCTAAAAGGTCTTAGAAAGTTGTTCCTTCCTGAGGTACTCTCAATTTCATGGGCAGTACAAAAAGATGCTGAATAAGTTACTGTTTTCTTCTTACATGAAATATCTCTGTTGTGGAATGCAAACCTCTAAGGATGGAGCTTCAGAGACACTGGCAGGGCAAGTTATCACAGCACCAGATGGCCACAAGACCAAGAATCTCAAAGGCACCTGAATTCAGTAGGATTTAAGACCCTTAAAAGCTTGGAGAATGTAGGCCAAGAGCCTCTGGAGCAGAAACTTCTGTGGTGCATAGTCCCTCTAGATTCTAACCCTCTTTGGGGTCTCCAGTGTTGCAAAACCATTAACAGTCAATAATGGCCTGTGCTAACAGTTGTGGTAATAAAGAGGCCTGACTCAAAATCAACATACAACCTGATCCACCAAAACCAAACCAAAACAGAAATTAATCACTTGACTTGCACTTACAAGGTGAAAATTTCCCACAGACCAAATTCTTCATGTGCTTTTCAGACACTGTTCCCATGGATATCAGTAGAAATACATCCTTAGAGATAGTATTTCCTGGTCAGACATTCAAAGGAATCAAGCTAATGCAAGTCTTTTTCTAGTTTCCAGCTGACAAGCAGAGTCTTAATGGTTTAAAAATGTTTACAAGCCAGTCTTTGCATAAAATAGAAAACATCAGCATAATAGCATCATACAACACTGGTCACAGAATAAGTCACTGCTATTTCTGTGTAGGAGTAAAACAATGAAGAAAATACAAAATCTAGAATGTACTGAAAGCAGTGTTTACTCTTTAACTATTTCTGTTAGAGTGGTAAAGCACACATATTCTGTGCATCATAAGTGTAAACTCACATTTGTTGGCTTGTGAAGGTTTGCACAAACCTTTCTCTTGTATATCACTCAGTATTTCTAAACTTTGACAGAAACAAGCTGGAAGACCAAATTAATTCAATTGCCACTAAAAACAAGAAGGAAGAAAAGCACCAAAAAAGTGACTAAATTAAGTAAACCAATTTAATAATCTGCCACACCTGGAGGATTTGCCACATCAACTGAGAGATATTTCACATATCAAGATTTTGTGGAACCTTGGATACATGCCAGGCTGCTGTGTTGATGCCAAAGCGGAATGAAACTTACCTGTCAAAGGCAGGTGCATTGGCTTCCAGACCTCTGTTAAGCCTTAAATGGCGGGAACCAACCTAAAATAAAATATTAGAAGACCAAGAAAGAGAAAAAGACTTCTTAAACTGCTGGAGTCCTAAGTCACTAGATGTCTCCCTTTTTCCTTCAGAGAAAAACATTTTTTTAACAGCACCAGACATCTCTAACAGACTCCAACCACCCTCACACATAATATCCTTAACACAAAAGCCCCAGCTTTTATTAGACAACATTTACAATTACAAGTGAAAACACAATTACCATTAAGCAAAGGGATACCTACACATCTTTTTATGGCCAAACAAATCACATCTCTTTGCCAGCTTCCTCTTGCAAACAGCACACACTGCCTCACATGAGTATGCTGTGAGCCTAGCATTTTTACTGCCCTTGGCTGGGTAGAGAGGGCTGCATTTATGCCAGTTCCATGGGTTGTTTATTCTGAGTTCTTTCAAAAGTATCAGAACAGTGATTCAAAAATATGAAGTATTAAATTCTGTACCATCAAACTAACAGGTCTTTTGATATGGATGCCAACAACAGTAGCCTCAAGTTCCTTTTGAACTGTAGCTACTGTTACCACATTATCACAGAGGACTTCTTTCCTCTCCAAAAACCACACTCCTAAATATGTATAGGATCATGTGCTGTTTCCTGTATTTCATCATCTTTATTTGTTTATCATGAGGTTGATTTTTGCAATTCTTTCTAACACCAGTGCCAGTACATTCATACCCAAGGAGTAAGAGTACATAATCTAATCCAGATTAAGCAAAAAAAAACCCCAGGCCAACTAAAAAATGGAAAATTCTATTTAACTAGAGATATTACCCACTAGCCAAAAATGAGGGAATGCTCAATGGCTCTGTAACATACAGAACAACAGTGCTGGATACAGCTACACCATGGGCAGGACATGCACAATCATATGGACAAACTTGCTTTATTAAAAGAAGGAAGTATTGCACTGGATGATGTTAACAGACAACAGAGATCCTTTAGTAATTTCCTTCTGTGCTAAATCCAGTGCCTCTGAATAGTACATAGGTTCTAGTTTAATGATCAAAAAAAGTATCACAACCTTTAAAGTATCCTGAAAACCAGTTATGTGATATACTTTCTCTACTAACACACACAAATATATGTGCATATTCATTTCAGTAGCTTATCCCTCTGTTACGAGAATGCAAAGTGTGCTAGGAAGATTGTTATTTGGGCTTACAACTGTATATAAACTGCAAGTCACAGACCATACATAACCCACTAAATTTGATGCAACAATCTCATGATGAAATCCTACATCTCTGCCTCACAAAAGATCAGATTAGATCATTATCACCCTTTTGACCTAAATCTCAAAAATGCATCATCCTGACATTTTACTTTGTTTCAAGGTACCACACTCCTATAGTGCGCTGGTATCCCTAAACACTCCAATTGTATTCTGGAAGTCAATATCATCAAACCAACTAGGCATTTCAGAGGAATAAGTTATTCCAAATGAAACTGAAAATGTTATAAAGATACAGCTGTAAGCTTCAGCTCATAACATTAGGTCCCTTACAAACAGTTAGTCCCTTACAAACAGTTCCCTGTAGAGGCATTCAAACACACAAAAATGTTAAACTTCAGTCACCTATAGCCATTTGTCTCCTATAATTCTGTTTATCCAAACACACAAAATTTCCTACAAGATATACCTAAAATGAAAGAGCTCAGCACTTTCAAAGCTTTGAAGCTCATTTAAAAAAAAAAGCCCATAACTATTTTATGTTAATTCTAAATTATAAGTAGCAAGAGAGAGACGCAAGGTAGGGTTTCCAATTATTTGTTTACCTGAAGCCCCGTTTGCTCCCAAAACAGTGGAACAGAACCTCTGAGCTGCACAAAGGAAGAGACATCATCATCCAAGTAAATTGTCTGCAAAAACAAAATAAAGTAAAGGAGTTCTGCTGTTAGGTCAATCAGCCTGTGGACCCTTCATCAACTGACAGTTAAAGACACTGAACTCAAAGGGTAAAAAAAGGAAACCATGTATCTCCCCGTATCCACTTACCGCTCAGCCTCTTTTCCATAGTCTCACAGGCAGTGGAACAAAGCACAACATATTTGCTTTCATGCCATCACAGCAGATTCAATTCACTTCTCACCAGAAACAAGAGAAAACTTAAAGCACCACCACATCTTCCACCCACAATCAAGATGGATCTGATCTACTGGTGGAGACACTCAGAAAGACCAGGCAAATACTCTCCTGCTGTCCCTCTCACAAAACTTAACTGTGCAAAATGTCATTGCTCCTTGTGACTGATGATGGGTAACGTCAGGTGGAGGATAAGCTTATCTCCTGCTGTATTTACCATTTCTTATTTCACTGCGTGCTGTGCCTTGTCCGAGAATCCAAATAAAACTCTGAAACCAGCAGCTTTGCCACTCCCATCCTGAGGTACAGTGAACAGCAATGTGATCTACTTCTTTCCCAGGGGGCTTACAGCAAGAGGTTCCAAACTCTCCACTTCCTTTCCCAACCAGACCTCAAACTCTGCCTCTATGTGTTCTTATGATCACTGTTAACAAGCTGATTTTGGGTCAAATCTATACAAAGTACAAAGAGTGATTTCCCTATTTGCCTTCCCCCACCCACAATCCCCAATCAAAGTGTTACATTATGTCAATTTAGCATAAAAGGTACTATCTTCAGATTCAGTATGACCACAGAGCAACTGTGCAAAGCCAGGCTCACTCCTCTGGCCTATACTTAGCAGTGGAATCCTGGCTGCTCTCAAAACGGGACACATGATACACATGATACACATCTCCGTTATCTCATGCATGACAATGACTGCTCTGCAGCCCTGGGGAGGAATGGTATCCAGGTTATCCAGGTAGCTGCACTCACTGCATCATATCATTTGGCATGGCTGCTGCCAGCTGGCTAGTAGCTCTGAAAATAGAATAGAACAAGAAAATGGATTTCTCTACAGCTTTAGAGCTGTTTTGTCTTTTTGAATTCGCCACTAGATGTGGCCAATGGCTGGCTCAGGGTAAGTGCCTGACTTTGACCCCTCATCTTCATAAGCATTATCAATGTACAGTTTTTAGAGCTACATATAAAAGAGAGGTATTTAGACAAAATTGGTGACAAAACATTTATCTAATATTTACCATATATTTGCAGAGCACTTAAAACTGTCTCAATTTCACTAAGATGGAAGATTTAAGTGGCTTCAGCATGGACACAATGTCAGTGCTAAAAGGATAGCCAGCCCAGACTCAGTGCAAAACTGTTTTGATCTTTTTAACCTCTCACCAAAGCATTAAGAACCCTTTTTTCTGTTACATTCCATCCTAGCACAACCCCCTGCAAGAGAGGGGTTGCTCAGAGAAGCTTTCTTGCAAGGCCTGTGTCACAGTTTGAGTTATGTGACTCTAAAACATGCTCTCCCACTAAAGTTTTCTGAACATTATTGGCACCTGAGTGCAGGAGCTAATTACCATGGCAACACACTGGTGCACCTTTTCTTTGTACATTTGTGCTCAGAAGAGGTCATTCCTCCTGCAGCTGGACTACGAGAGGAATAAGCAGCTCCACCTTCTTCCTCTTTATCACATTCTCCCTGAGACTGGTCATGCCAAGATGAGCCAGAGACCTACACATTGAATCATCTTTTCACTCACAGCTATGGACGCATAGAAGCTCATTCCAAGGTAAAGCAAATTAATAGCACTGCTACAGCCCCAGCATTATCCTGACTAATACTAAATGAAGATCAGGATCCGAATCTGTGCTAAAAAAGATTCAGCAGCGGTCCACTTAAAATTTTGACCATAATCATCACCTTAGCAATCGATGAGCAGAAATGAAACATCTAATGATGAAAAATACAGGCAAAGCTTTACCTGAAGTACAAGGTGGCCACTCAAACACCTTGCTATAGAGGATCAATTTTCTTTACAGTATTCCAGGAAGTCTCTGTTTCCACACCTAACTGCAAAACTGACAGCTCAAGTATTTCTTTGGCCAGCTCTTTTAGACATCCAGCTGCAAATCTCTAGACTCACTGATTAACAGATAGTAATTCTAATTCAGTACCTGCAGTTTAACATCCTTCTGAGTTACAGTTTAAATGGAAAGCTTTTCCTCAGTTACGGACCATGAATATATAATCTTTCTTCCTGCCAAATATAGAAGAAAAATACTGACCAAACATTTATTTCTGCACTAACAGATGCTCTATTTCCACTTATTAGTGAGTTAACAGATGTTTGTTACCAGTACCACTCATATTTTCTGTTTACTAGTTTTCACCCATTACCTCTTCTGTTTTCTGCTCCATTGAGCTGTCCATTTGGAGAACTGAACAACAACCAAAATATTCAAACTATTTGATCATTCCTGTAACCTAAACAGGATGCCTAAACCTTGATGTATCCTCTGTCAAGCTGAGGTCTAATACAGGACTCTCCTATGATGGCACAGCATTTTAAAGGAACACATTTTTTATGTATGTTGCCATGTAGCTTTTAGAAATTAGATGAGGTTTTTGAACTGGGAGCACAGCCTCTCCAACACAGGCACTCACAAGAAAGTACTTTTTTTTCCTGTTCCCTTACAGGGCTCATAATTCTGTTCTCTAGAGCAATCCTCTGGTCTTTCACAATCCTTTCACCTCATTCCCATGACCCAGATGAATCCAAAATTACTTTCTTCCAAGCTACCAGCGAGTTGGAAAAAGACCTAATACTTTTTTAATGAGTGGGAGACTCATTAAAATGACTTTTCTGCCAGTCATTCCTTCCTAAACAGACTCTAACCATTTCATTAAGCATTATAACTGTGCAAATCTTCCCTCAATTTCAGTAATACCCACTATCTTTCATTCACCACTCCAAGGAACACAATCCTTGATCCTGACACTGCCTTTTAGTGTACATGTCCCTTGATCTTACAATATCAGTGGCAACAGACTTCCTACCAGCAGACTTGTTAAGCGAGCAGGTTTAAAGATTTAAGATAACTTTCCAGATCAGGAATGGATATAATCTTAGCAGCCACATACACCATAAGAAACCCTATTTGCTAAAACCTTAAATAAGCACTAATAATACATTTAGATTGAAATTACACTCATAAATAAAAGATTCCAACTTTGTTGCTTATGCATGGACAAGTGCAGTTTCTTTCCTCATATACTTCCCAGCCTTGATCAGTTTTTGTGCACAATGTCATGTTTTTTACAAATACGTATGTGTCCTACTTTTTGTTGTTTTAGTTTTGATTTTATTACCCTATCCTCTAGCAGAGCCATTTCCCTTATTCTAAGGTACCGTACAAAAGATTAACAGCTCTTTAGGAAAAAAAAAACTTAAAAAAAAGTGAAATGCCTTATGTCCAGAATTTTCCTGTCCTCTGCTTTCCTTTTCTCATGGGCAAGAAGATCATACTGGTTTTTCTCTAGAAGTTCAACAACAATCAGTTACTTTTTGGACAACGCTTGGCATTAAGATTCACACATACTACTAAATCTCTGTCTTTGTGAAGTCTTATCTCTTGTCTTAGATCCAAAATGACAGCAAGTTGATGCCTTTGTACCCCAGGGAGAATGTTCATTCCTATCAAATCCTCAAAACATTTGAGGATTACTTCATTAATCTCAAGAGTTCTGGCCCATGCTACAATCCAATCCAGTCAGCTGCATGAACTTTCAGACCAGTCTCCCATCAGACAGCACTGTAGTGACTGGATGTGGAACCCATGTGGAAGACCTATTTGCCTTAACAATGGATTACTTGGCCTCTGACCTCTGCTGTTAGAATTTGCCATGTTTTTCTTTCAGCTTCCATGGTCTTAGACTTTCTTTGTGGTCCCTTTCTCCAACTCAGGATCAAAGGTGATAGTAGTGACAGTTCAACTGGACATTTTTCAGTCATTCTCTTCTGTTACTTAGGGCCAGACCTTGCCCATGTGATCCAAGGATCTTTCCTGGTAAAAAAGCTTCATGCACAGGTACTGCTATAAAGCTTCTGGGCAAGAAGCAAACATCTGTGCCAACCCACCGGTGTTCTTATCCCAGCATGCTCTGCCCATTTATTGCTTGGGACAATTTATTCACTGATCTCCATCACTCAGTTGCATTAGAAACAAATAATCATCTGGTCACAACTTCAAACAGCGGAATTCATTACAGATTCAAGGGGTACACAGAGACACAGTTCCTGATGAAATGGATACTCAGATGACTTATTCAGGGATCTCCAGTTCTGACACACAAAGAGCATGGACAGCAGATGGCCTAAACATACCTCTCTGTGAGTCCCTTTAGCTCAGACCATGGGACCCAAGGATATATTTGCCAAAATAATCCTTTTTGCCTTGCCTGGGGTCATACTAAAACTTGATCCAGAAAATAAATCAACCACATGATTGCATCCATTCCTCTCCTGGAGAGCTATCCAACACTGTCTAGGAGGTATTGTGAAATAGGGATAATTTTCCTTAATCCATGCCTGACATTTTTTTCTGAAACTGGAAGAAAGGGAAGGTTAATCCAAATTCATGGTATTTCCTTTTAACCGTTTCTCAAGGTTTCAATTTTCTTTACTGAACAATTCCATGAAGGGGAAAAAACTGAAACCATTTATTTGTCTTTGGTTAGTTAGAATTGTTCCCTGTAACCCACGTACTAAGATTTTAGCATGACTCTTTGGAGGATAACTGGGAGAAGAGCAGAAATGTAAACAGTAACAGGCACACAAGCTAAATGAAGAAAGCATTTTTACTTCTCAAAGCTATCAGAAGAAAAGAATTACAAAAATGCAACACAGTCTCAACTTCAAAGGGTTACTAGGGGAGGAAGAAAAGGTGAAGGGAAACATTTAAGCTACAACTGAGAAACAGAGATTGATTTAAAAGTTACTTGAGAATTATCTGCAATACTGCAAACACTGCGAGTAGAAAGGGCTACTATGACATTACAAAATATTTGTCAGCAAATCTGAAAGTACACATTGAAGGGATTGCCCTCTTTTCCCTTCATTTTATTTTTCCTTAAGTGTTTCCTATAATATTTTCTTTCTTCTTTCTACATCAAGACACAAGCCAAATGATCAAAAAAGATTAAAGATATACTAGAAGTTGTTATTTTGGGGGGTTCTTTTTAAGAAAAAGTGATATTTTACTTTTTCCCCTTCTCAAACACTGAGTCACAGCTAAGTGAGCCCACAAAAAAATGACTCATTGCAGAGCTGAAATGCCACAAGGCTAACTCAGTAGGAGACAAAAGCATACCATCTATGCATAAAAGAGCTGCCTGGAGATAAGATTAATTGTTTCTCACTCTTCTAAAAACAGAAAAATGTTTGAAGCAATTTCTACAAAGAGGGGGAAAGTCTAGGGTTTTCAGAATCCTAGGGTGCTATTTATCCATAAAAGCACATAGCCAACATGCCATTATACTGTACAGGCCGCAGCAAATGGAAACATAATGTTATTCAGCCAAGATATTACCTCATAGGAGATTAGTCAGTCTTTTACTATGAAAGTAGGAGAGAGTTTATTCTTGGACTCTTCCTTCCTAACGGCAAGGAGATGCCAGCTTGAACTGGATTTCAGGCATCCTAGTGGTTAGCCCAACTTTGCTGTCCTAGGACATGCCGCTTGGTAAAACGAGTGTTTAGCACTATTAGTAACAGCAACCTTCTTTTCTTTGGTTTTAGAAACCAAACAAAAACACATAAGCCTTTTAAACTGCAAAGTCTTGCTATAATTTTGAACCTACTCAAGCCTTTCACCCTAAAACGGTTTCACTCTTGCACTTTTGCTTACCCAGTTGAAAAAACATCCAAAAGCCTCCCACTTCAGCATCTGGCTGAATGGGAACAAAGCACAGAAATTCCCATGAAGAGCCTGACCCAGACCCAGCTAAGGGAAGCATTAGCAGTCAAGTACTATTTTGCCACTCACCAGGAGCCAATCCTCAGGTTTTCTGCTGGAATGCAAAGGCCACCTTATTTTTCATGCTAATCATTTGTAACATGATATACTCCAGGAATACAACAATATAAAATGAGTTACTTCTGACCCATCTGGTATGCAGGATAGCGGAAGGATTTCCCATAATATGTCAAATGCTAAGTGCAGTGCCACAAATGTGAGACTCGCTGAAAAAAACCTGACAACCCTTTCTAACATTTTCTTTCCCCTGCATTTCAGCAAGGGAACATTCTTCAAATCCTGAGTAACAGGATTAGTGCTTTGCACTAATATTCATAAGAAGATACTCAACTAAAAGAGCAAAATATACCAGGTATCACTTAAAATGGCAGATCTCCCTTACTCTATTCCCAGATTCCAGGGGAAAATTTCACTTTTCAGTAAGCAGACGTAGCTGTATCTCCCAATGCACTGACAGACTTTCTAGAAAGGTGTAGATGTTGCAAGACTTGACTTGCAATTGCTTTGGAGCAGTGGCACACAAGAGAATTATTAGCAGAGAATTTGGAGGCTGACATTAGAGACCCAAGTGCTGCAGGGGAAGAGCTTCACGTTCAACAAGCAAAATTTGTGGGAGCCTGAACACTGAGTAGAAAGCTGTCACCCTAACTGAAAATGCAGGCAAGCCAGGAAAAGGAGGGACATGAGCAAAAAGTCACCCACATCCCCAGAGAGAACTCTGACCACTGGGCAGAAAGTCACACATGTAACATTGTGCATGCTTTGAGCACCTCTTGGGAATCAAACCTCACCAGCAGGCTGGGGAATACCAGCCTGCAACTCCTCCAGGCATCTTCCTGAGGATCAAAGCACTTTCAAATCTAAGGTAGCTCTACATGGGTCTTTAGGCAGAACCAGGTGAAAAGGTTAAAGCTGTATTACAAAGACAATATCTTAGAGGAAGTGTGGAAAGTACCCAAACATAGTTGGATTTTGGACAAATGGGTGCCTGAAGGCATGCCTGGCTCATGCAGTGGGATAACAGGAAGGAGCTCACTGGGTGAGAGCTGCTATATTCACACATTGCTGTGAGGAAATACTAGTGGTGTCATCCCACAAAAGCGTAGGCTTACTTGGGAGAGGGTGCTTACCTCAGCCACCAGGCATAGGCTTTCAATGACACAGCTCAAGTATTTCTATGCTGTCCTCACTGTTTCATGCTCCCCTCATGAGCATCACATAAGTAATTTACTTTCATTGTATATACACCTACATATATAGACACATACATACACAATGTATGCCACACAGGAAGCTCTGTAGATATGCCCAGAAGATGCAAACCAAATTCTAGGAACAAATGCCTGTTTTTTGTTGAAAACTACCAGCCATTTATCTATTCTGTTTACACAGTGATCCATTTCTGTATGATGGTTCTGACTGCTAGTAATTACTACTTAAGTTCAAAAAGGAAAAAGTGATTGTATTTGAGTAAGAAAGCACTCACTTCGGCTGGCACAGAAGATTTCAGATTCTCCACGGTACAGTGCTTTTTACTGACTTTTAAGGCAGCAAGCTAAACCATGTGCAATAAAACCAAGTGACTCTGTTGTTTTGTTTGGCTGTGCCAATCAAGGGAGCCTGCTGAATGCATTTCACACATATAATTTGTCTCAGCATCAGCTGGAAATGAGGCTTTTACCACATATGTATAAAAACTGTCATATGACTTCACAATTGGAGAGAATCTCCCACAAACCAGTGGGGAATATAAAAGCAGTCTCCTCCAAAATTGGTTGAACTGGAATTTGCCTGACTCTGAGAAGATGTTATTTTTTCAACATTTTCTTTACTAGACAAAGATGATTTGACAGGGAACTTTACTAGTCAAAGATGAGGTCCCAGCACCTTTGCTAGACACCTTCCTGAATGGTTTAAAACCCCACGTCTACATTTCACCACAGTATCAAATGGCCAGACTTCCACACTCAGTAAAAAAATTAAAAGTGTTAGTGAAAACTGTGTGAATGGAAAAGTCAGAAACAGAGAAAAACAGCAGATTGCAAAGAAATGCTTAATGGACAAGAACAGATCTGCCAGGCAATAATATTCTAAATATTCTTGAAAAAACACACTTGCTGAGCTCCTTTAAGTCTTGTTGAAAATTCTGCCCCAATTACACACGAGTGGACTAAATTATGCAAAGCCATTGGATCCATGCACTCACCTGCTCTGTCTCAACAAAGTTAGACACATGTCCATCATCGTTGACCCCTCGGACGTGGAAGCGGACCCCGGCCCGCTCGCAGCTGATGCGAGAGATGAGGCAGGCCTTTGCCTTCTTGTGGGAAGCATAAACAGTGCGAATGTCCACGACCCCACAGACCACCTTCAGCAGCCAGTCAGAGCAGTTCACCTGGTAGTGTTTGAAGGGCACATGCAGTAGCTGGTTCCTGAAAGGTTCAACAACATACAGACACGTTACTGAATAAAACAGACAGGCATGGGTGCCAACTGACAACAATCACTAATTTAATCAATTAATGTTTTATGGCTCCTTTTCTGCTGTACCTTATCTCTACCCAAACGGAGGAAATACCAGGAAGAAACTCTTGTGAACTACTACAGAGAACTGAACATGGCAAATTTTAACCACACAGCTACCACCAAGGTGCTGCCTTTATATGTTGGACCTGTCTTATAAATTCAGATGCAAATGTCACCTCTTTCAGCTCCAGAAATTTATATCTAGTAATCTTTTTCATAAATTACATGTCGTCAAGCTAATTACTTTTTTTTGGAAGAGTACTGCCTGGACCTTAGTATTCACTACAGGATGAAGAACTGGTTCAAAATTCACCAGGATTTTCAGAAAAAAATTTTCCAAGCAGAAACTGGATCTGTAAGTCACTAGAGATATTGCAAGAACTACTACTAAAAGGAAGAGGAACATCTATTCTAACCTTCAAGATCAACAACTCAAGAAACCTGCAATATCTAGTTAACAATGATGCTAAGCTCTTCTCTTACGATGGTTTTCTTTATTTCATGTTTCAAAATGTGCCTTTAGTCACATTGGAGGGCCAGGAAAATACCTTTTATGACCATGCATTGCTCAATAGACGATCTGTAAAGAGAGTGAAACCCCTGAAGAGTTGTTCTTCTAGAACACAGCACTTATCTGAAAAAGGTGCAAGCCATTATTATATTTTTAATCTAAATATATAACGGGAAAAGCAGCTCTGAAACAATCTTTGCTATCTGTTCCACCTCTTTCTCCCAGCTCTACTTGCAAAGGAAGTCCTCACTCAGGCAAATTCCAGTAGAATTTTTCTGTTGTTGTTGTAGTTCATTAAACAGGCAGTTTGTGTTGCCTATAACTAAGGTCATCTTACACTTTTCATTGTATAACTACTTATCTCATCGCTTACTTCCCTCAAGCATCTATTGTTTGGTCTGAAATGTCCCATATCACCTAATTACCTCAAGAAAAATTTTCTTTGGAACATCTTTTTGCCCTTAATGTGATGTTGTCATCATTTTTCCCTGTTCAACAACATATTGGAGAATGGAAACTCTTCAAAACTTACTTCTAGATTAGGCAGAAGCAGCAAAGAAGGAAGGTTCAAATACACCTTTCTTCCAAGAGGAAAAGTTTCAAAAGATAGTAGAGGGAAAAAGAGTTGCTTTAAATGTTGTCTCTTTATTATGGGATATTGCCATCTTAGCAGTCTGATCATTGGAATACAACTAATTTCTTTCATGTGTCTGACTTGAAAATGCTTGGTGAGCTTTTGGAGAGGGATGCATCATTAGCACGGCTGAAAGCAAGTATTTATTATGTATCTTTCTTCAGTTTTAAACTCAAACCACTAGATCTTACCAGTCAAAATCACATCATAGCTGGAAAGATTATTTAGCCTAACTGAACTGCTCCCTCATGTCAATTTATCACCCATTATGAACTTTTGCGCTCATTTAATATACACTTACTTTGGGCACAAGCCTCACTGCACATTCTAGCAGCACATCCACATTTAACCTTGCCAGTTATTTTCCACCTACATCAAACCCTCGTTTATTTCCAGAACAGCTATGCCTGCTGTGTGACTATCTTTTTGTTTAAAAAGAAGGGTGGGAAGAGTATAGAAATGCAAGCATTATGCTAAAACTTGCAAAGCAAACAAACTGAATAACATCAACCCAGCATTGTGTTTCTCCTTTCCCCTCAACCAATACCACAATACAAGATAATTTTTCTTTGCTTTATAAACACAAGAAAGTAAAAATCACAGAACAGTGCATCACGGGAGTTTTCTTTTGTGCAACTTATGTTTGCACTGAGCTGTAAACATATTAATATTGATGTTTTCAACACAAAAACTAGGGCACATTGCGGAAACAATAAACTACAAACTTTAAACACATACTTTTAAAAAATAACAGATACTTTAGTGCAAAGGATGGGATTTATGAACAGTTCAAGCACAGGTTTCTATTAGAGAACTTTAAAGAAAACTATTAAAAAGGACAGCAGGGGAAATATTCATGACATATAGAGACATGTTTCTGTGGTGTGAGCAAGACATATCTTGTATTTCCCTCCTTTGAAGCATAAAATGTCATTTTATAATTGCATTTCACTATCAGATACATTTTAATTAAACACAAGTTACCATGAATTCATTAAAGCCACCTGCCCTGTAAAAGGACACGTCAATGAAATGAAAGAAGATGCATTTGAAATGCACATGCTCATTTCCCTCTGAGAATGTCTGACCAATGAGATACAGGTGGGGACAACAGAAGACTGGGGTATAACAAGCAGTACTAACCAGAAGAAGGAGTTACCAGATTCATAGTTGTTATCACCCTGCTTCTGAGCCCGAACAGTCAGGTCAAAGTTTGAGCCTGCATTAGGCCAGGAGAAATAGAACATCCCAGAGTTCAGTATTTTCTTCAAGGCAGTAACGCGCTCATCCTCCTTGGTTTCTTCCTGGAGAGGACAGAAATCTGTTGCAGTGATTTTGTAAACCTCAGCGTCCAGAATTTTTCCCACCGACGTGCAGCCTGTCACCAGGACCAGAAAGTGCAGCCGAGTGTTACCTAGAAAATGACAGAGTTACAAGAGGGTTATTCCCAGGTGGATACGGCTTCTCATCAGTCCTGTCACTTGCAACGCCGACAGGGCTCCAGCAGAGGCCAGCGTCTTTGCTTCACAAGAGAACAAACAGGAACAACAGGCACGCAGGCCACGTTCTTTACATTTCTGAATTCCCCTTAACTGCAGACATGTGGCTGCAATTGCACAATATTCCACAGCACTTATCCATCGACATCCTTTGCTGTACTAGACTGTGTTTTCCTCGCTGACTTTATGAAGAGCAATGTGTGTACTACTGGGACACTACTCAAAAAATCTATTACACCATCCTAGAGAACATACAGCATTCAGATTCTTTACTGGCCTCAGGTGAGGCTGGACATGTTCAGACATTTGTAAAATTTCAGTATTACCAATTATTGAGATTTTGCTTTTTATACCACTAAAGCTGTACATGATTCAATGACAACCTCAGTTATCACTAAAACAATTACAGCTGCCATAGCTGTGAAATCATGAAGCAGCTGAACTTCAGGGGCTCAAAACTAAAAGATAAATTTGGAGCTTGAGAACATCACTGTAATCAGATCTCTTGTACACAGAACCATTTCAACCTCTCTTCATTCTCTCTGAGATAATAATTAAAAAACAGCAGAACAATTTTTATGGAAATGCTGGTTTTGCTACAAAGAAACTGTTTGATTCACTTAAATTGGCTTGTAATGGAGACAATGTCATCCTAGTCACTCCAGTTAGTAAGAAAAGGTGGAAATGAGCCAAGATTTATTAATTTAGCACAGCAGAACCAACAGCTGACCTGCCAAGAGCAAGTTAATTAGCTAAGGGCACAGTGACAATCCGGGACAGTATGGCTTCAAACAGCAAAAGAGAACACTTCTTAGGATCACTTTTCAACCCTCTAGGGTGACCCACTGTCTGAAAATGCACACCAGCTCTCACACAACAAGTATTCTTTTTCTGAAACAGCAGTAGGGGAGTCCTTGCTTTCAGATAACAGGCTGGCTACAGAAACTAGAGTTAGGGGTGGTTTTCAGCAGGGCCAGAATATTTGTGTAGGCACGTGGGACTGGAATGGCAGGACAAGATGGGAGATTAGATCTTATTCATTCTGTTCTGCTGACTCCAGTTTTGTATAAAGGCCAGTGTAGGTGGTATTTACTAAAAAGCTCTGTTCATCACATTTCTTTCTGTAACAACGCTGTGCCATGTTCTTCTTGAGTGTGTCAAGAAGTGTGTCTTCTGTGCTTGTGATATCACAGCAGAGGGCTAGAAATACTGACAGTATTTCTATATATACTGACAGTACATTTATTCCTTCTTTGCACATGACTTTGCATAATTATAACGAGTAGGAGACACATCAGTTATCATCACGAGACTTCAGAACTGACCAAATACTGCCTTGCAGCCTCCAGAAAGGGTCAGGAGGAGTTAGCTGTCTCTCAGGATAGCTAAAAGCTTCTGTGACCTAGCTGAAACCATGCAAAACTGATCAGCTCAAAGTAAACTTCACTCACAAGACTTTGGAAGCAATATATAGAAACATCATTAGTATGCCTTAATATCAGTCAGCTTTGTTAGTCACAAAAAATCAGTAGTGAAGGACTTGGAGAGCTGCCTGCATGCAATGCTGAGACAATGAGCACAAATACTTTCATTGCATTCTGTGACCTTAAGCTTTCCTGGATGGTTCAGAAGAGATCAAATGAGAAAGTCAACATTAAAATAGCCAAAGAGAACAGAAAACTTAATAATACAGGGCTTCTTACCTGTGGTTCTGCCCTTCGAGGAGCTTGTAACCAGTGGAAATTCACTGGATCTAAGCAGAATAATCCTCTAGTCTAAGAAGGAGTAGGAATATTTGCCTTACCTAGAAACTTGCTCTTTCTTACCAGAGACTATAAATTCATTTTACTACCTCCTCCACTCAACCACTCACCCCCAATGGGATACTCATCTACACATTCAAAAGTCCAGCTTCTCTATTCCCTTAAATCACTAGCTAATAGGCTCCAAAAAAGTAATCACACCAAAGAAGGTATTGCCTTGTCCCTGAAGTATAAGGAGATTGGTTTTCTAAAGCTGTGATACTTTTCTGCCACTGGGCAGTAACTCTTACATGAAAGAGTCAGGGTTGCTCAGCCTGGAGAAAAGGAGGCTCAGGGAAAACCTTATTACAGCCTTTCAATATTTAAAGGTAGGCCTATAACTAAAGATAGAGAGAGACTTTTGTCCTGGGTTGTAGTGTAGGATGTACACAAAGTATTTATTCTATCATCATCTTCATGAATTGTTGAAACCAAGTGGGGAAGTGCTCTAGTGTTGGGCTGTCTTCTGCTAATGGCCCATCAATGCCTTGCCCATGACTCACAGGTAACTCCCTCCAGGAGTTATCTCTGTTTAATGGGCCATCAAGGACCCACTTCACAACTCATCATCCCATTCTGAGATGCTCTGCCCAGGGGGAGGAGCCAAGCATTCTCACCTGGATATAAGCTGGGATTTGGAACAGTACAAGCAGCCCTTACCTACTGGATTCCCAGAGGACCAGAGCTACCAGACTTTTCTACAGGATCACTGCTTCAGGAAGACCACCTCATCTGGACTGTTTCTACCATCCTGCTCAGGTTGTATTCTGACTCTGTCAGTGGCCCTTTGTGTTATTGCATTTATTTTATTTTATTTTATTTTTTACCTTTCTTCTTATTAAATTGCATCTCTGACTTGGAGCCTCTCACTCGTTTTGCTTTCAAACCACAACATCTTTTCACAAGGGCTTTTAGTGATGGGACAAGGGGCAACAGTTTTCCACTGAAAGAGGGCGAGTTTAGATTGAATACAAGGAAGACATATTTTATGACAAGAGTAGTGAAATAGTGAACAGGTTTTCCAGAGAACTTGTGAGTGCCTCACCCCTGGGAAGTGCTCAGGCCAGGTGCGAAGGGGCTTCAAGCAACCTGGTCTAGAGGTTAAGGGGCAGTGGGAGTAGGTGGTCTGTAAAGGTCCCCTCTGACTCATGCCATTCTACAGTTCTATAGACACAGAATAAGTCCCTCTACAGTACTCCAAATTACAGAACAGCCCCCACACACTTTTCATGATACCTTTGCTATCACTGCACTGTCTGCAGGAGGAAGATCCTTGCCTGATGTGCACACCCTCTTAGCACAGGGAACAACTTAATCACAATATCCTAATCACAGTGCTCTGTGCCTGCCCATTTTATTCACAGCACAGATGTAGCCATGGGGTTCTGAACAGAGGTAATACTCCTGTCTACCTTTCACCCTTTTAGAACCTCACACAGCAGAATCAGTGCTACCAAAATACTGCCCCACTATTCATCTTTTAGTCGTGTCTCCATTAAGGTGTAAGAAATTACTCACCACTAAGCTGTATAGCTACACACAGAGAAGGTTTTCCCTGTCTTCCCTTCTTTACCAGCAATATCTGGATGGGCCTACAGTTTTAAATTATGACGTAAAAATCTTTCAGATTGCAGTTGCCTCTTCAGGTCAGTTTCACTTGGTACCAACCAGCAACCACAACAGCTGTAGACTATTTGCCATACCCCACCTTGGAAAACAATTTTTTTTTCCCTTTAACTTACACAAGTAGTTTAATGTACAATACTGATTCATATTAGCCTTTCTAAACTGTACACATAGATGAAAGTGATTTAGCAATGTAAGAACTGCAACTGAAG
The DNA here is from genome assembly GCA_013397095.1 of Sterrhoptilus dennistouni. Taxonomy (NCBI): domain Eukaryota; kingdom Metazoa; phylum Chordata; class Aves; order Passeriformes; family Zosteropidae; genus Sterrhoptilus; species Sterrhoptilus dennistouni. Next base: position 480,925 of record VWZU01007037.1, on the reverse strand, counting down.
GTCACAACTGTCGAAATGGCCTGCCTTCCTGTCCTTGGGATGCAATCTGGAATGTTTTAAAGAAATCTCTGAAATCATTTTAGAGCAAGAAGTGAAGTGTTCCTTACTGGTCATGTTTTCTACAGCAACACATCTCTGAAGAAGATTCACATATAGTACTAAAGAAAAAAAAAATATTTCAAAGCTTATGGACCAAACTTGGATCTCAGATAAAAGGGTCACATGCATTGTGACCAAGATCACTATTTTGTCCCATTACAGCTATCAATCACTACAACAATCTATAAAGAACACTTTTGAAGAAATGTAAGAAACGTTTTGCTCACAGTGATATGTGCTGAATGCCCTTTTATTAGGTTGCACAAAAGAAGCAGAAGATGAAGAATATTTAGCACAGAAACAAGACAATAATAATTTCCATCCATTTTTTCAAGTGCTCTTGTGAAACCAACTGCCTTTATCCAAGTTGGGCAGGAAATGCAGTTCTGGTACGTCACACTACACAATAATAAGCTGCAGTTTCTGTATTAAACCTGTCTACATGACTCAAGACAATTGTTTCCCCTGCAGCTTAGGGGATGGTTTCAGTGTCGTCTATTTTGAGCTACAGTGAAAAGGAGTCAATATTCAATCCTTATTTTGTCCTTAACTGTAACTATTTCACTTAAGACTGCCTTTTCTTTCCAAAATGGATTTTCTCCAATTTTCACTTTCTGTGTTCAATTACAGTCATGCCATTGCCTTATGTTCTGTGAGACTTTTCCGTCTCTACTCCACACATACTCCACTCCATTTTATAGCCCACTAAAAACCAATTTTGCCTCTCATGTCTTCAAAAATAGCAACAGAACACCACAGAGCAGTTCATTCTAACCACCTAGCTGAAAATTCCTGAGGATATCTACAGCAGAATTATGAAAAGATCGAAGACTTTCCAAACTACCACTTTAGTCTCAAAGATAGTCCTCTTTCTCCTTCTTCTAAATACAACTACATTTTTAGGAAATATATAAAAAGAACAGAAGACAGGTACTTAGCCATCCTTTTTGCCTTTGAAATTTCTTCCTTTTAACTACGCACTGTATATGTACAAGAGTGAGAGAGTATATACACAATCAAATTAGTTCAGAATGCCTCCCCGAATACAGCAGCTGTAATAAGGCAAACAACCTATGTGGTGATGGTGTTAAAATATCCCCTTATCTATGCATCTCTTCCTGACATCCCAGTATCTGAAAAAAATACTGTAAAGCTAGCTCTTCTAACACTTTGCTTAATATGTATTTGTCACTGCTAGATCTTCTTTGGCAGCAAAACCTTGGCTGAGGTACAGCTCACAGACACTGTACAATTCATTCTGCTGCCATCCATCTCACAAAAGAAAGCAGAAGAACTTAGTGAGTCATGTTAACAGACATAAGTACAGAAAAGTGAATGTTATTACTGGTGGGAAACATTAACTTTGTGAGTCAAGTTTCACATATTTTGTCTACTTTCTTGTAAAAAGCACGATCTACTTTGGCAGGCATACAATGTGATTTATTTGGATTTCTAAGTAGCGATATTTACAGATTAATTAAAATGTTCAGAGACGTCTTTCATGTCTTGGCAAAAAAATTCCCCTTCCGCTCTACAAATATACTCTTAATATCTCAGTGGAATGTATTTTCACAAATACTCTCAGTTAATTTAATACTTATGGTCTGCATATTTCCAGTAGTAAGAAAAAATACCGATACTCCTGAACAAAGTCTATGCAATCACTGAAGCTCAGTGAAGAGCTGGCCAATTATGCTTTTGTTGGCAGCTGCTAAAATACATTATACAAAAAAGGAAAAAGTTACATTGCATTCCTCTGGTCTTTTGACTCCCCCTGGCTGGATGCCAGGTGCCCACCAAAGCTGCTCTGTCACTCCCCTCCTCAGCTGGGCAGGAGAGAAAAACAAAATGAAAGGCTTATGGGCCGAGAGAAGGGCAGGGAGAGATCATTTAGCAGTTATGGGCAAAACAGACTTAACTTGGGGAAATTAGTTTTAGTTATCACTAATCAAAACAGAGTAGGACAATGAGTAAAACATCTTCCTCCACCCCTCCCTTTTTCCAAGGCTTAACTTTACTTCCCAATTTTCTCTTCCCAGTGGTGCAGGGGGATGGGAAATAGGGGCTGTGATCAGTTCATCACACACTGTCTCTGCTGTTCCTTACCCCTCATGGGGAGCACTCCTCACACTCTTGCCCTGCTCCAGCATGGAGACCCTCTCCCATGGGTGACAGTTCTCCTTGAACTTCCCCATCATGACTCCTTCCCATGGGCTGCAGTTCTTCATGAACTACTCCACCATGGGTGCCTCACACAGGGCACAGGCCTTCTGGAACAAACTGCTCCAGGGTGGATCCCCCACAGGGTCACAAATCTGGCCAGCAATCCTGCTCCAGCATGGGCTCCTCTCTCTATGGGTCCACAGGTCCTGCCAGGAGCCTGCTCCACTCTGTGCCTCCCAAAGGGTCACAGCCACCTTCAGGCATCCACCTGCTCCAGCGTGGGGTCCTCCATGGGCTGCAGGTGGATCTCTGTTCCACCATGGATCTCCATGGGCTGCAGGGGCACAGCTACTTCCCTGTGATCTGCACCGTGGGCTGTGGGGGAATCTGAGCTCAGGCACCTGGAGCACCTCCTGCCTCTCCTTCCTCACTGGCCTTGGTGTCTGCAGAGTGGTTTCTCTCTCATGTTCTAACTCTGCTGTTATCCAGCTTCAGCTGGGCAGATTTTTTCCCCTTCTTAAATCTGTTATCCCAGAGGCACTACCACTGCTGGTGATGGGTTCAGTGTGGACCAGCAGCACATCTGTCTTGGAGCTAGCTGGCATTGACTCCATTGGACATAGGGGAAGCTTCTGGCAGCTTCTCACAGAAGGCAGCCCTGTAGCCCCTCCTGTTACCAAAACCTTGCTGCACAAACCCAGCACAATTCCTTTGTAGTGTTAATCTTTTACCTAAGCAACAGCTAAAGGGATGGAACTCATATGTAAGATGGAAGGTCTAAACCAGACTGTGATAAAAACCTGGGCTATGTCTTGAATACTGAGATAGCAGACATGCATCTTGGCTTTTTTAAACATGTTCAGAAGCAGAAAATGTTTGCTTACCTTCACTTACCATTACAGCATGACCCTCTGACTTTTCACTGAATTTTAACAATCCCTTCCAAAGCAAGTCCTGTACCAGAACTTGTAATCTAATGCTAGAACAAGGCAGAGGTACAGTGACAAAGCTCAGAAAGGAAAAACCTCACACTTACAGAGCACTGAAGTTAAGCATATGTTTTTCAAGAAGAAATAAGGACATGAGAAAAAAGAAGGCTGAGAATATTTCACACCCCATTTGAAATCATTCACCTTTTAACATGAAGATGAAAATTGGATATATTTGGTTCCCCTCACATACAAAAACTGCTCTTATCTGTAGCTTGAAGAGATTGAATTCAATAGCTACATTCCTTTACCACAACAGGATTCATTAGACTTCTATGAAGAAAAACAGTGCCAAGAAAAACTAATCACGAGTCTTCCGTTTTAAATTACATTAGCAAATTTATATAAATCTCCAGAGAAATGTCTAATTAACTCCACAAGAAACAAACAAAAAGTCCACATTAATTTAAAAAGACTAGATGGACCTACAGTTTCAAACTACAACACAAAAATCCTTCAGATTGCAGTTGTCTTTCAGGTCAATTTCAAGTCATATTTCTCAGGCTGCAAAATGCTAAGCAGGGTATAAAAAGACACAATTATGTCTACTGGCCTAAATACATCAGTGCTCACACAACCACTGCCTTTGGTAGACTCCTTGACCAAGCATCAAGCTATATGGGAAAAGTCTTATCATTTCTCCAAGTGAAAATTAAGGCTCACTGTAACAGCTCGGGAACAACATGTACAGTGCTTTTTTTATTTATGCATCTAAATCAGTGATTTTTAAGTACTGTGTAAGGTCCTATTATCTTTAAATCAATCACTGCAGTTCTCTTCTTAAAGCATGTTATTTCCATTAACATTCCTTCAGGCAGTGTAATAACAAGTCCTTCGCTAAATCAAGACTCCCAAATGGTACAAAAATTTACATCAATGACAATAAACATTCAAACTATAATAATTGAAGCCAGAGGCTTTCTTCTGCAAATCCTTATCCATATGAATGATTAAAGGCAATTAGGCATTATAGCAAGAACTGGCAATCTGCAGTACTACACTCTCAGATGACCATGATTATCAGTGTCTAAACATGATCCTTAAAGAAGAGAAGAATTAACAAATCATAGCTTGCCTTGGACAAACGTGATAGGGAAAGAAGAATGGCAATTATCTCCAGGCAGCTAAGAATGTTAGACAAAACAAATTAAGAAAAAATCCATCCATCATGTAGTGATAACAGTTTTGGCCCAAAACAGGAAAAGAAACAGATCTTTTCCAGACTGTATATGACAAAGTGCAACTAGCTTTCACAATTTAAGGAATTAGACAACTTTAGCCACTGACTGTCATTTAGCATTGTCTGGGCCTTTTATAATCTCAGCCATAGAGGTGGTGACTTACCACATTTAAGCTGAAGCTCTCCTAAGCAGCCGTAAGCTTCCATGAGTTTTTCATACTGTCCTTTAATTGCATCCTTTTCTTCTGGAGCTAAGGAACAAAGAGAAAGGCAGGAAACTTAATTATCCAGTCTTCTTAAAATTTTCAAATCGCTATTACTCTTACTGCATAGGAACCAATGCTACCTAGGTTGACTTTTCTCAGTCAACAAGACTACAGTAGAAAGGTAGGGTTAAAATGCTGTAAAACCATAGAGATTAAAACATGATGGGACAGAAATGCACATCTCCATACAACATCCTACCAGAGAAAATAGCACTCACTTTATTTTCAAATCAACTTGATTGTTAGTAACAATTTTGTTCTATGATACAGATGCCACATCAGATCTAGAATAAATAAATACATGAGTACAAGTAAAATTTATACTGTTCTAAAATAAGAACAAAAATAACAATCAGTCTTGCCATAAGCTAAAATAAAATATTTTTTCTTCATGTACAAAAAGACAGAGTTTATACTTCCAGACTCTCAGTCTAATTTCAAACAGAACTGGAATTTTTTAATGAAGGATAACATGATTTGATGTAGACACAACACCAGATGTTGATTCCAAGAGGAATTAAACATATTTTAGTGAAGTAAGAATTAGTTAATTAAAAAAAGGGTCCAATGCTTGTGCTATATTTGTGCATATCTGCAACAAGCAACTTCAATGGGCACACACTGAACATTTAGCTACTAGGCCAGATCACTGAACAAACTTGTCACTGGCTTCTTTAACATAAAACCAGCATACTTCCTGAATGAGTAAGTCTGCATTTTGTATGTATTTCCCAATGAGGAGCAAGGTTAATCTCCCAAATGAGGAAAATAGACTGTAACCCTCAAATGTCCTTTTACTTCTTAAACTACAGATAAACAGCATAGTACTTTCAGAAACTTGCTAATAATATGCAATCTTATGCTTCTAATTAACTTCAGCAGTTTATAAAAATCTGAAACTTCTGGGCATAAAAAGGACAAACTGAACTGCTTGCAATGGATGATAGAAGAGAAAAGAAAGAGACTTCTCTATAAATCTCAAGAGGCAAGGAGCTCAGTGAGAAACAGAGAAAACAAATAAATATCCCATATATTGCTGACACTTAGAAGAGAAATGATGGACAATTCCTCTTGCAAAATTCCTTAACAGAGGCAACCCCCAAGAGTAATTAAAACATGTTCATCTAAATTTTTGCACTTGTGACAAATAAAGAAGACTTGTTTAATTTTTTCTTAATTTTGTTTTTACTACCATAGTTTCTCAACCTACATACTCTCTTAGAACTCGGAGTAAATCAGGAGAAACTAGCAAAATGTTGATACCACACACACCAGTGGAAGCAAAGCATAAGCAGCAGATAGAGGATAAAGTGATTTTTATTTGGTAACATAAATTGCTGGACAGTAACAACCCAGTAATGGCACATTTTAAGGGCTGAGAATCTGCAAGCTCAGTCCCAGGCACTTAAAAAAACCCCAAACAATTTCACAACACAAATTTAGATAGACTATAACAATGTTTCAGTCTTTGAAAAAAAAATCTCTGTCAAGGCTTTCTTAAGTATTAAAAAAACCCAACAGGTTAAAAAAAAAGTGATGTTTGACTTTCCGTGGCATCTTTACTAAGTAGAAAAGAGCAGCAACAATATACAGACAATTTTTTCTTAAATCTGTTCTCTCCTTTAAAAGCTGTCTGCATTAAAATAACAGTGCTACTTCAAAATAAAAAGGGAAAACCAAAACCAAAATTCTTGCTCCAAATATTCCAGCTTTAGGAAGAAATCTAAAACAAGAGAAACACCAAGAGATTCAAATCTGAGACAGATGTGGGAGCTCATAAAGCTGCAGGCCAGACACAACCTAAAAGCATTTCAAAAGTCACTTCAAAAGCATGGTGATACTCTACAAAATAGAATTACAAGTTGGAAAGTTGGCTGTTAAAAGTGTCTGGTAAGAGCACAGTCCAAAAGAATGGAATTTATTTCAGCGTGCAATTAGGCAACACACAGCCCATTCCACTACTGGCAAGAAGTACCTGCCACTGGCATGTATGGAACCCGCTGGAGTTCCCCAGGTCAAACCGGTGGCATCGCACACACGTTGGCTCCTGGCACAGGGCCTCTCCAGACATGCAGCCAAAGAGATGTGAAGTGCCAGTCCTGGCACAGAAATGCTGCCGTTCTGGGCAGGCCACTTGTCAGAACCTGCACAGCAGCATCAGTGGGGACAGCAGCACCAGCAGAGCTGCCTGGAAGGAAGGAGCAGGAAAGGAACACGCCAAACAGACTAAGCTATGCCCATGGGTCATGCAAACAGAGAAGACAGAATGTCTCAGTGCCTATGGACCACATTTGGGGGGTGGTGTGTGTAAATTCCCTTTGTTAAAGATAAGGATGGAATTTGAAGTCTCCTGTCCTGTTACACTCCTTGGTGTTCCACAAAGGACATTATTGCAGAGGGCTGGAGCCAGGTTCATATCCTGTTGTTAAAAATAAGTATTTATAAATCTCAAAACCTTATTGAAATCTCAAGTAACTGTCATCAAACCCTAAAACATCTCACAGAGCATTCAAGAAGTGCTAGGACACATGAGTCAGAATCAGAAAGAGTGCTGCTACACAGAGAACAAAACTTATGTGCTACTTTGTTGGATGAAGAGAGTTAAAGGGAAAAATTTCTATGAAACACTTTAACCCTTGCAAAACAAGAGGAATGCAATAATTCAACAAAACCAAGCTGCAATAAAATCAATTAAAAGTGACCTTTTCCATGCATAAAATATTTCAGAGCCAAAAAACCTCACACCATGAAAAGACATAGAAACTACATTATGTCATATGTCTTAACCAAGTGTGACTTCCTGCTTGTAAAAGCTGCAATTTCAATTTACCAGCTAGCAGGAACTGGCCAAACATATGCAGTTTCCTTCATTCAACCCCTCCTCAGGGCTGAACCCCCAGACTTCAGCAAGAATCAGCACAACTTTCAAGCACATGGACCCCAGAAAGGTCAGCGACTGGAGCCAGAGTGTAAAGGAAGATACCGTAATTCTAAGTCCAACACTAAGGACAGACACAGTAATACTTTCGACTTAAAGATAAAAATTAAGGAAAAGCTCTTGAAGAAAGAAAAAGAGTCTGAGTCACGGATATGGATTCTGTTTCTCCCTCGTGGTTTTTCAGCCTGATTCTGGAAATAGTCACCTGCTTGGCTGTAGGTACTGCTATACGAATGTAATCTCAAGCACATTTCTAAGTACTTTAAGAAACATAGGTTTGGTGTCATAGGATGACTTTATTTGTGTCATTTAGCATTTGGCGGAAAGAGGTGTGAGCTTTCCTCAGAAACAGGGGAAAACTATAATCAAACAGAAATTTCATACCAAAACTCCCATATATACATTACAATAAGCATCTTACCTAGAAATAAGTCCAATGTCTGGTACTATATAAGTTTAGAAAATTACCTCCAAATTGTGTTTTCAGACAAATGCAGGCACATTTCAAGTACTTTGTTGTATTTTCAATATCTTTCACCACTAAAATATTCCTGTTCACATTCAATCTCAGCTACACAGGCATTATGAAAGTCAGACTGTATTCAGAAACACCATATAGGCCAAGCAGTACAGAGTTGGGGAAAAGTCTGTGATCAGAGTTACAGTTAAGAGAATCCAAATATTTAAAACATCAAGCAATGTATTTACCAATTTTCCAGTAAGAGACGTTTCTGGTTGGAAACACAACAAACAAAACAGAATATTGGCACTTTGGAAAGATCAGTTCCCCAGTTTTTTATATTAGACTGAGAACAATCTGCTCCTAGTGAGAAATAGTTTGCATACTTGCATGTGCACATATGAATACATTTATTCACAAAGAATAATGGATTAAAGAAACCATCATGTTTCTAGTGGTCAGCACCATGCTGCTGCAGGCAGTCAAGAAAATAGAAGGGAAGTCCCTAAGTGATTGCTCTGAAGTTTGACCATTATCTTTATGTGGTTTCTGCCATATATGACTCATATTTACATAAAAACTTGCAGCAGTCACTACAGACTTAACCACTACAAAGAATTCATCCCCCACAACCACTACTTGTCTCCTAGCATAGCAAACGAGTCTTGTAATCAACACTCTACACTTACACAAATACGTCTTCCCTCTTCTCTGTACCCACTTTGCACTCTGACAGCAGTGAAAGAATTGCAACACACACTTTTCCCTACAGTCTAAAGCAGTGAAATTCAGCAGTGAAATTCTGCAGAGAAACCGCAGATTGCAAGTGCCCACTTCCATCATAACTAAGGAAGACAGGACTTCTGCTCTGTAAACTGCTTCTACAAATGGAAAAGTTTGAACACCACTAAACTTCATAAGAAGAAAAACTTCATAAAAGTTTGTGCTAGCTATGCTATGAATATTCTGGCATAAGAGTAGAAATGAGCCATGGTGGAAGGCTCACTGTCTTGGATAGAATGTAGTGCTCAGAAATACATTCACAGTGCGCTGTGCACAAGTATTGGTGCAGTGCAGGTACAGTGCAACACAGAAATTGCTTTCTGTACAAAAGAAGAAAAAGATGCACAGGTAAATAACTGCTACTTCCTGCTTTTGCAAGACTTTACCCTGATTTCACTCAGCTGCATCAGAGAACCACACACACCTGTAACTGAAGCAGCAGAGGAGGCACAGAGCTCCTCCACAGAGTGTACACACAACCTTTACTCGATTTAAGTTTGTCTCTAGTATAGGCTCACTTCCCAGATCTGTGGGTAAAAGTCAGGAAAAACCTCAGACCTATTTGCAAAAACTCACACTGTATCAGCTTTGAACTTCTGTGCTTTCCAGACACCATGGTCATTTAGGATTTAACATAACAGGTGATGTAACATCCTTTATAAAAGCAGCTGCAGAATCAAAGAGCTTGAAAAAAAAATAAATCTCTGAACTCTTTGGCTCTGCCTTGAGAAAACATATTATTATGCTGAAATTGAATAGCAGAGCACTCCTGTTGACAGCTTTTCACAGAAACTACCTGCTATAATAAAGTTAAATCACCATATTTTCAGCACTATAGCCTTAGTTTAGTTTAGCAACTGCCTTGACAGCAGTCCAGAACTACCTTGTGCAGTTCACTTCATCTGTAAACCACTGAAACTGTAATGTGTTTAAAGTAGGAACAGCATCTGTATCTATACTGTCTGTTGTATTAAGCAAAACCTTCTAAATCAATGACAATTTTTCTTCATCTTTCATGACTCTAGGTTTCTTCCACAGAATATATTGATGTTCTAGTTCAGAGAATTCCTAGAAGAGTTGTTTCAGGCTGTCACCCATCCTTCTGGAGATGACTGAAGCTTTAGGATTGCCAGTGGCAAAAAAAGGCCTCCAGCAAAATGTGTAATTGAATTCAAAACTATGACTTTTACCCTCCACCCTACAGTGACATCATGAGAGGAGGGAGACAAACTCCCATCCTCAAAAGTACTATTTAACTTAGGGTAATCAGAAAACTGTTCTGTTGATATCACATCACTACACAGATTAAGGGCTTTACGGATATGGAACTAGCTTTCCTCCAGTGATTTTTCATTTCTTGATTTTTCCAAAGGTTTTTTAGTTCAGGTTTTCATTACAGGACAAGTGTTCTCATTTTATAAATTGCTGACATTCAAACAATTTGAGATCTTTACAATACTCTTCCACTACTGAAACCAAGGATGCAAATATTGTTCAGGTATTAAATCTCTGCATGCAGTATGGAAATTGTGAAACATAATCAATTTGCAACTAAAATTGTCATCATTATCTTTATAACATATTAAGAGAGGAAAAAGTATAAAATCATCCATTCACAAGAGAGCATCAAATTGTTAGCTAACATTTTTGAAAATGTTTATTTTAATGAGGAGTTTGCCAGAGGTTTATAGCCTCTATTGGCACTGTGTCTGTACAAGTGTGTGGTTTTTCAGATTTCTTTTTTTGTAACACCACTTCTTCTAGGACAATTCCCACTCCCTTCTGCCACTTGAACTAGGTTAAATTCAACATTTAAGTTTCTTCTAGTACAAAATTATTATAGAAGCAATTAAACTTTCTGCAAGTGCAGATGTCATGCCTGTTCAAGGGCAAAGATACTTGGTAATTATGGAAAAAAAAATAATGAACAATGACTAACATTTGTTCTCAGGCCTTCACTGTCCATCTATGATTATTCCTCTCTACACTTCTGTTTACATGAGGGTGCAATTGCAAAACTACATCAAATATTGTAGAACTTAAGTGCTCCAGGTATACCAATCTGCTTTTATTTAGTGTAGAAGTTTGCATAAGGCACAGTTACATAACTCCTCCTCACCACAGGTATGCAATTTTAAAGAAACTTTATTTTAGAAACAGAAAACTAGACAGGCCAAAACTAACACAAACCTAAGAGTAGTATGTCTGAAACCACACATACACAAAGTTTATGTTAACCTCCCACTGTTGTGTTCTATGGTTAGTAACAACCTAAAGGCAAGTCAAACAAAACAGAATTAATGTTGTTTCTGTTACCACCCTGCTGTGAAGCTTCCACTTCACAATTCTTCTAAATTCACCAGCACAATACCTACTACTGGTTTTCCCTCCTTTACTGGTCCTCTGCTGCATAAACAGAAGAAGTTATCTAAACAGGCTCCACTGGACAAACTAGCTTTTCCTACAATACAGGAACCAACCCGGGAAGGAATAAAGGAATCAAATTAAATAAAATAACAAAGTTATTACCATGGAGTGGGCTGAATGCCAACACAGACATGATTAGAATTATCTCAAGACATGACACTGGACTTCCAAGAGGCATGGCAAATAGGCTTTTTACCCTGGACAAATCATCACTTCAGAATTCTTCAAACGCATTTTAAGCAAGACTGTATAAATTCTATAATCACAGAATCACAAAATCATAGAATCATTAGGATTAGAAAAGATGTCTAAGATCATTGAGCCCAACCATTAAACTAGTATCACTGCGCTCATCATTTAAACCATGTTTCCCAAATTCCAAATCCACACAGTTGATTTGGAATAGCCTCAAACAGCCTATTTGCATCCAAATAGCCTCAACTTGGACCCACTTCCCTGAGCAGCCTGTTTCCATATGCCTGACCATCCTTTCCATGAATAAATTTCTCCTAATATCCAGTCTAAACCTCCTTCGGTGCAAGTTGAGGCTATTTCCTCATGCCCTGTCTCTTTTAACCTGAGAGAAGAGGCCTGGCTACACCCTCCTTTCAGGCAGTTGTAGAGAGTGCTAAGGTGAACTCATCTTAACCTGATCCTCCTCTTCTCCAGGCTGAACAACCCCAGCTCCCTCACCTGCTCCTCATAGGACTTGTGCTCCAGATCCTTCACTGGCTCCATTGTCCTTCTCTGGACCTGCTCCTGTTTTGAGACAGACTAGGATGCCATTGGCCTCTTTGTTCACCTGGGCACACTGCTGGATCATGTTCAGATGGATGCTGAGCAGCATCACCAGGTCCTTTTTGGCCCAGCAAGTTTCCAGCCACTAAATCATTTCAGGTACAGCAACACAAATGGGAGATGGCAACATTGAGGGAGAAAAAAACCTACTCTATGTTGATGATTCTTTTAATTGGCAAGATTTCAAATCTTTCCAACCACTGGTCATACAGGCAGCTCAGGGCTGGCTAGGTGAATACTGGACTCTCCATTTTATTCATGCACATTAGCTTTAGGAAGTGGAGTTGCTTTAGGTTTTTATCAGAATAACAAAATACAGGCCAAACCCCACTGATAACAATATAGAGTTTTAATTTCAACAGGTTTTAGAATCGAAGAAAGTGAGCAAAGTGCTGGTCAGTACTAAGTGACTTTTCACTTCCAGTTCACTGACAACTGACACAAAAACCCCTCTAGAAAAATGTGACACATTTATGTCCACTATTACCAAAGAATTTAGCAAGAAACAGAACCCACAAAATATTGCACAATGTAAAACTCCAATAAAATAAAATAAAACAAAACAAACAAAAATCCCCACGAGTGTGGCAATAACATCTTTTCCATGACTGGTCAAAATTTTCCCACTATCACTGCCCCTTGACGACCTTTCTAGCTTTCATCATTCCTAAAGTCCCCAACACCTGAAAATCAAGCATTTTAGTCTGCACGTCCTGCCAGTGTACCTTGCGGAAGATTCAGCTGAGTGGAAAGAGGTCTGGAGGTGACATTTGTGACTGACACTGTACAAATCACAACATACACACACATCTTACTACCACAGTTTGGGCTGCTTGAACACCGACTCCTACAACACTGTGAACAGCAGCATGATTGCAGGCACAGGTATTGCACAGGAAACAATTTAAGAACACAGCACAAGAATATGTTCGCCTACTTTTGCCCCTTACATTGTCAGTCACCTCATTTTTCTGTGTCTGCCCCAACATTAGAAACATCAGCATTGCATTAATTCATGTGTAAAAAGTATCAAAAACACAAGGTGAGACAACCCTGAGCACGTTTATGAGATTACTCCAGTAAGAGCCTGATATTCAAGTAACCAAATACCCTTCAAACCACAGGGGCACCACAGCAAGAGGCCAGGGTTTTTTTACGGGAGACAAATCTCAAGTCAGCCATCCCAAACCATCTCTGCTGTGAGCTGGCTGTCTTCACTGCTGGTTGGCACCTGATGTAGCTGAGTAGAAACTTCCTCAAGAGGCAGTGGACCTCATTCCTCTACCTGGGCCTTTCTCTGCAGTCAAGGCTGTAAGAGGGTAAGTCTGGTCCATTAAAGGTGCCCCGTGCCGAGACCGCACCGCCACCGGGCACCCGGGGGGCCTCTCCCGCTTCTTCCACCCCGGCAGAGCCACCCGGAGCAGCGATGGGACACGGACCAGGAGGAGATGCTGGCCAACCCTCCGGGCCCGGCACGGACCGGGGGTCACCCAAATGCGCCCGCAAGCGCCCAAGCCCGGAGGGCCGTGCTGGAGGCCGGGGTGTGAGCGGGGCGAGGCGCTCCCCGCAGCCAGCATCCCGC